>CAOKZL010000776.1:0-512776 GCA_948472985.1 Iguana delicatissima
TCTCCTTTACCGGGACCCCCAATTCACAGGGTAACACAGGTAATCCCACGAAGCCACAATTGCTTACAGCCATTGCTCAGCCTCTGTGGAACAGGAGCAGATAAAGCAGACAAGAACTCCTCGGTTAGATCCCTTTATATCAATTGTCGCCATTTGCAAGCTGCAAACTTAGGCCAAAAGGGAATAAATGTATGCTTTAGCCCTGTCGTAAAAACAGATTAGATTAATTTCAGAGCTCTTAAACTGAAGCCCTGGAAGAGTTTAATGGGACTCTAAACCACTGGATGCACACTAAGGCCATTCCATTAGTGTCAGAGATCTTTTTGATTTATGATTCAGCATCTGAGCCAAAGCAAGGCTAACCTGAGCTAGAAGCAGACTGCACTGTTTTTACAGAGTGGCAAGAAACCAAAATGGCCTAGAATCAGACCCCATCCATTCGGCTTCATAGTTTGCAAAAATTACCAGACTGGCCTTTTATGATAAATATTGGCGATCTTCAGAGGTTTGCAAGTGTTTTATCCATTTGCTTTCTTCCCAGTTAAGGAATCATATGATCACAGGCCTTTAGAGTTGCTGCTGGACTGTTATAGGGCTATTATTCCACTTTCAACATCACCTCAAAGGCCCCTCCCTAAACTGCAAACCCCAGGAATCCATAGGATGTTGAAAGTAGAATAATAGCATTATAATAGTCCAGTGCAGAAATGGCGTAGGACATGAAGCAATGCATTCAAACCACAGCAAAAGAGATTCCACCTAAGCACAAGTAAGAATTTCCTAACAGTAAGAGCAGCTGGAAAGCGGAATATGCTGCTGTCTGGGAGAATGGTGGAGTCTCCTTCTTTGGAGGTTTTTAAAGAAAGACTGGATGGCCATGCTTTGATAGTGTCTTCTTGCATGGCAGAATGGGGTCAGACAGGATGGCCCTTTTGGTCTCTTCCAACTTTGTGGTTCTATGATTCTAGATCCCCCAACAATGGAGCACTAACCCCCTTCCAAGGTAGTTTACCCCACTGTCCAACAAGGTCTTATTATCAGGAAGTTCTCGTGAAGGCCCCTCCCCAAACTGTAAACCTCAAGATTCCATAGGATGCTGAAAGTGGAATAATAGCACTATAACAGTCTAATGTAGAAATGCCCTTTTAGTCATATTATTTCTCGCTCTATCGTCCACATGACAACCCTTCAGATTATTTAAAGATGGCTATCATATCACCTGCCAGCCTTCTCTTCTCCAGGCTAAATATACCGAACTCCCTCAACTGTTTCTCCTAGGGCTTGGTTTTTAGCTTATCCATATTATACCCGAATTGTGGTGCCCAGAACTGGTGACGGTATTGTAGGTGAGGTGCAACCAAAACAGAATAGAGCGGGTCTACAACTTCCCTTGATTTGGACGCTAAAGACGATAGAGTCACAGAGTCATAGAATCCTAGAGTTAGAAGAGACCCCCAAGGGCCATCCAGGCCAACCTCACTCTGCCATGTAGGAAGACACAATCAAAGCACTCTCAACAGATGGCCGTCCAGCCTCTGTTTAAAAACCTCCAAAGAAGGAGACTTCATCACACTCCCAGACACTCCATTCCACTGTTGAACTGCTCTTACTGTCACAAAGTTCTTCCTAAGGCTTAGGTGGAATCTTCTTTCTTGTAGTTTGAATCCATTGATCTGAGTCCTAGTCTCTGGAGCAGTAGAAAACAAGCTTGTTCCATCTTCCATGTGACATCTCTTCAAATATTTGAATAGAAGCGCATTTGCCTTTTTTGCTGCTGCATCATATTATTGGCTCGTGTTCAGTTTATGGTTTATGGTCTACCAAGACCCTAGTTCCTGTTCACATGTACTGCTGCCAGGTGATATCTATCCTCTATTTGTACGTTCCATTTTTTCCACACATATATAGTACCTTACATTTATCTGTGTTGAAATTAATATTAATATTAGGCCATAACATTCTTTCTGTAGTAGAGACATAGGCCATTTCCGCTCTACATTGTTATAGTGCTATTATTCCACTTTCAACATCTTATGGAATCCTGGGATTTGCAGTTTAGGTTGGAGCATTTAGAATTCTCAGCCAGAGAGCTCTTTAGCTTCAGGAAACTACAAACCCCAGAATGACATAGGATGTGGAAAGTAGAATAACAGCACTGTAATAGTGTAGTGTGGAAATGGCCTTAACAGCTTTAGCAGGTGAGTGAGAAAAGACAGACTTAAATACCATTTTTCTCTCCCCCCAGCTGCTGTTCTGAACACTGCTGTAAGAATCTAAACACGTAGAGATTCAATCTCAGATTTCCCATGTCACTTTGTATAGTTTGGCTCTCAGTGTTTGTAGAACAAAATGCAGTACTGAAGAAACAGATGGTGCTTAAAAGCATTTTAGATGAGGAAAGCAGAGGTACAAAGACTGGTTATTAAGAGGGGAAGAATTCCATGCACAGACTGAGGGCAGAGCAAACGTGAGCCAGGAGGAGAGACGATTGCCAGGCAAATAAATAGTGATCAGGAAAACATTTGATGTCATTTGACCATCGCCTGGGCATCAGAATGATGTAAAGTGCTTACATTCTGGTATTGGTGAGCATACAGCTGTCGGACACTGCCTAAAATCCTGGTGGTGTCTTACGCACGCATAAGTTCCCCTACGGAAGTGGGTCGACAGTTTTGTCCAACGTGGAATGCGCATATTCAGTGCAAAGCCAAGGAAACCTTGTACATAAGTTGTGCATGTGATACATGCCCTTGAGATCTTGAGACAGAGGTTGGGAGATAAATATTTACATAAATCCAGAACTCTGCAGCATCATGTATTCCCTAATATGTATTGCTTCCCACAATGGGATTTCCACAGAAATATATAAATGTCATCGGTCACGAAAGAAAGCACACTCCATGACAGAGGCGTAGCTAAGGAAAAACCCACCCTGTGACTATCAGATGTCTTTCACCACTTGGGGGAGCACTTTTGCAAAAATGTGCCAAGTGTGTCATCTAGTTTGGAAAAATATAAAATATCCATCAAGGTCTAGCTTTGGGAACAATAAAAAATATCCATAGATACCTGCAGGAAAGCTTCTCTTTGCTAGTGACTTTGAAAGCGACTTTCTGGAGCAGCTTTCCAGTTGTTCAGTGTAGAGTTTTGAAAAGTTACTTTTTGGACAACTATTCCCAGAATTGCCCTAGGGAGTTACAATAGTTCAAATCTAATTTTACCTATAGATTGACATTTTGCATGGGTGACCTTGATGCAGCCATTTTCTTTTGGTATCAGCTACTGTCCCCCCTTTTTAAACTTTTCTCCCCTTTTATTATGAATCACATGCTTAATATACATTAATATATGCTGTATTACAATGTTATTGCAAGGAAAAAAATTTTTTTAACAATTGCTTTTTCAACCTATCCAACCTCCCACCCTGACAAATGGCTGGCAGAGGAGCCAGACCCCATTTGTATCAAAGAGCTTTTTCAGAGATATGGGATATAATCTTAATCAAATTTATCACATCTTCATGCCCTGATTTTTCTTTTACTTTCTCAGTCATTATTTTCCAGTTATCACTCCATGATTCTTTACTATATTGTCCACTTTCCCTAAGAAAGCCAAGTAATATAGCTTCTTTTACATATTTTAACAAATTCCACTCTGATTGCTTTTTCCATCCTAAAGTAATAAGAGCATGGGCAGCTTTTAAAATTGGTTTTGTTACATACCTTTCATTCTTGTTTAAACCTGTTGCCGCTAAGTTGAGGGTTAAACAATTTTCTTCACTTAATTGAACCTCTCTCCCTATTATTATATTTATTTGTTTCTCAACCTCTTTCCAAAACTCCTGATTAAAAAATATGGAACACTTCTGGAATTTGTGTGTCATCCTGGCGCAGGAGCTATGCTAATCTCTGTATCATTTCAATTTTACTAGATGTGCTGCCAAAGTGAGCGCAGCTACTTCACATGGGATGTGATCTACCTTAAAATGGGACAAAGCCTACGTGCAAGAATTCCAGAACTGGAGGGTGGGTGGGAACTTAATAACCCTCCCAAAAAAACAAGGCTGGGGGTGCCAAGCCCCCCAAATAATCTGGCAAAACTGTACCACCAACCCTTCTATGTAGTTGACCTTCTTTAGGCGTCATCAGAAGTGTACTAAATGATCAGCTAAGAAATACTAACATGTTGTCAAGTCCTAGAAATAATAAAGGTTGTCTGCCAGATATTTTAGGCACATTTACTTGGGAGGAAGCTACGTTGAAGCTGGCCTAAATACCCGAAAGGCACCAGGTCCTGTCTGATCTTGAGAGCTAAGCAAGGTCAGCCTGGGTTTCTACCTGGATGGGAGACCAGGTGCTGTAGGCTGCATTTCGGAGGAACGAACTGACAAAACCACCTGTGAAGATTCCTTGCCTAAGAAGACCCTATGAAATTAATGGGGTTGCCATAAGTCGACAAGTGACTTGAAGGCACGTACACACAATAAGCCACATTGGACACACAAAGACACATCTAAGGCCGTTTCCGCACTGGATTGTGCTATTATTCCACTATCAACATCCTATGGAATCTCAAAGGCCCCTCCCTAAACTGCAAACCCCAGGATTCCATAGGATGTTGAAAGTGGAATAATAGCACTATAAGAGTCTAGTGCGGAAAGGGGCTAAGTAGAGACTGTACTTGTCTGAGAGTTTTCATATTTAAGGAAGTTTTAAAGGTAACAGATGGGGAAAGTAATCTGTCCTTCCCCTGCAAGTAAGGGCAAGGAAGCAAAGTTAAGAACAACACGCCTGTCAGTATTAAACTCACCACTTACGCCTTAAAAACAATTTCAGGGTCCCTACATATGTGTCTTATCACCCGGTTGCTTGACAGAAGAGGGGGCATATTTACAGTGCCTGGTACATTAGGAATAATTCTCAGTATGGTAAACACACTATTGAAACCTCATTAGATTGCGTCTGTCACTTTCTTATATTGTGAATCCTGATAATATTTCCCTTAAAAGCCCATTAAAAAATCACAAACTATTGGAACAGAAAGCAATTTTAAAAAAAACCAACCCAGAGCAATAAAATGAATTGCCGTTTCAGAATGGATACAGAAGAGATAAAGGCCAATCTTTTTCTACATCATAAAGCTCTGAGTCACAGGCCATTTCCACACTACGCTGTTACAGTGCTATGATTCAACATCCTGTGGAATCCTGGGGTTTGCAGTTTAGGGAGGGGCGTTTAGAAGCCCTTTGACCTCAGTAAACTACAAACCCCAGAATTCCACAGGAGGTTGAAAGTGGAATAATAACACTATAACAATTGCCGCACTACTCTCTTATAGCGTGATTATTCCACTTTCAACATCCTATGGAATCCTGGGGTTTGCAGTTTCGGGAGGGGCCGTCCGGCCCCTCCCGAAACTGCAAACCCCAGGATTCCATAGGATGTTGAAAGTGGAGTAATCACGCTATAAGAGTGTAATGTGGAAATGGCGATAGAGTTGTAGAATCCTACTGCTGGAAGAGACCCCAAAGGCCATCCAGTCCAACCCCATTCTGCCAGGTAGGAAGACACAATCAGAGCACTCCCTTTGACAGACGGCCATCCAGCCTCTGTTTAAAAACCTCCAGAGAAGGCGACTCCGTCACACACTGAGGCAGCCAGCAATATTCCACTGCCAAACTGCCCTTACATCAGGAAGTTCTTCCAAATGTTTAGCTGGAATCTCTTTTCCTGTAGTTTGAAGCCATTGCTCCACGTCCTAGTTCTGGAGCAGCGGAAAACAAGCTTGCTCCATACCCATATGGCATCCTTTCAGATATTTAAGCATGGCTAATGTGTCACCGCTTAACCTTCTCTTTTCCAGGCTAAACATACTCAGCTCCCTAAGCCACTCCTTGTAGGATGTGATTTCCATGCTTTTACCCTTTTGGTCCCCCTCCTCTAGTCACTTTCCAGTTTCTCCCTATCCTTCTTGAACTATGATGCCCAGAACTGGACACAGGATTCCAGCAAAGGTCTGATCAAAACAAAATGAAATTCAACATAGATAAGTGTAAGGTCCTACACGTAGGTAGAAAAAATGGAATACAGAAATATAGGATGGGGGACACGTGGCTGGCTAACAGTACGTGTGAAAGGGATCTGGGAGTCTTCATAGACCACAAGCTGAACATGAGTCAGCAGTGTGATGCGGCAGCCAAGAAGGCCAACGCAATTCTTGGTTGCATCAATAGGAGTATGGTGTCTAGATCGAGGGAGGTACTGGTACCACTCTACTCTGCTTTGGTTAGACCTCATCTTGAATACTGTGTCCAGTTCTGGGCACCCCAATTCAAGGAGGACATGGTCAAGCTGGAGCAGGTCCAGAGGAGGGCGACCAAAATGGTGAGAGGCCTATGAGGAACGGCTTAGGGAGCTGGGTATATTTAGTCTGCAGAAGAGAAGGTTAAGAGGGGACATGATAGCCATGTTTAAATATTTGAAGGGATGCCATGTAGAGGAAGGAGAGGGCTTGTTTTCTGCTGCTCCAGAGACCAGGGCGAGGAGCAATGGATTCAAGCTGCAGGAAAGGAGATTCCACCTGAGCCTCAGGAAGAACTTCCTGACAGTCCGGGCTCTCCGGCAGTGGAATATGCTGCCTCGGAGTGTAGTGGAGTCTCCTTCCTTGGAGGTTTTTAAGCAGAGGCTGGATGGCCATCTGTCGGGAATGCTTTGAGGGTGTTCCTGCATAGCAGGGGGTTGGACTGGATGGCCTGTGTGGTCCCTTCCAACTCTACATTTCTGTGATTCTATGATTCTATGATTCTATGAAAATAGAGTGGTACTCCTACTTTCTTTGACATAGACACTCAACTCTTATTGTTACAGCCTATAATTGCAATGGCTTTTTTAGCTGCTGTATCACACTGTTGACTCATCTTCAGCTTGTGGTCTACTAAGCCTCCTAGAACAGGTTAGTGTCTTATTTGTCAGTGGATTTCCCAGTGTTCATTTCCAAACACTGGTGCACAACACTGTGCAACTGGTGTTAAATGCGTGATTGCAATGTACAATGCACACTTGCTTGTAAAACGTGCAATGCATAATTAGTATTTGTATCCGCAGTGCCCAACAGCACTACATGCCCAGTGGCTCTGCGTGTTTAGCTCTCTTTCTGTAACCTTCAAGTGAACATGGATATTGCTCCATGGTCAAAAAAGCACAACCGTATGCATTGGGGAACTTGTGCATGTGGAATCAGTAACAGGGTGCCAGACAATTATGTTTTGAAAATATTTTTCCAAGCTGGAGAACAGATTTTACCTTTTTCTAAAATAATTGGCTCACCCAAGAGAGCCATTAAAAGAATTAGAAAAGTTCATGGGGAAATATAGGAAAGTTTGCACAAAGGTGGCAGCTGGGTTTCAGAGGAAGTCGTAAAATGAAGGTCAAAAAAGGCGGAACCAGCTGGGAGCAGGCGGAGATGAGCCAAGCGGATCTAAGGTTGGTCTGTTTGCAGCCAAGTGGGTTAGGCCAGCAAATGCTGAGCCAATTCCACACTAGTCTGTTATAGTGCTATTATTCCACTTCCAACATCCTATGGAATCCTGGGGTTTGCAGTTTATGGAGGGGCCTCAAAGGCCTCAAAGGCCCCTCCCTAAACTGCAAACCCCAGCTCCATAGGATGTTGGAAGCGGAATAATAGCACTATAACAGTCCAGAGCAGAAATGGGTCTGCATAAAGGAGCTCCATTACTCAGAAAGGTTACTTGTGAAGATTACAACTCCCAAAATTACCCAGCCTGGGCTACAACTCCCAAGACCCACCACAAAGCATCACCCTTTACAAGGCCCTTCTTGGCATTAGGGCTCCAGGCCAAGGGGTATGTGTGTGTCTCCTCACCACATGTGCAATTGCACTTCTAAGACCCCAAACTGAATGTGCATGTTCTGCATCAGTGAAAGATGTCCAAGTGCTCCTGTAGGGGAACTTACAGGGAAGGTTTCCTGCCAGGTGGATGCACAACCGAATGTGCAACCATGTGCAATGTGCATCCATGTTCAATGCACACCCACACACAATGCACATCGGTAAAGGGAGGAGTTGGGCGAGCCTGGCTGGTGTCAGCCAATCATAGTTCAGGGAACGCTGTGAAGGGGGGGCTGGGGATAGAAATGGTACAGAACCTGAGGCTCATCTATGACACGAGGCAGGTAGGGGAAAATGATAGAGATAGGGGAAAAGATGCCCTAGAGCAAGGCTTTCCACATGGCGTGACGTGACACATTAGTGTGTCGCCTGGAATGTGTAGGTGTTTCGCCTCCTGGGCCGAGAAAGACCCCCCACCCGAGCCTCTCCTGCTGCTGCCACCACCACCGCAGTGGACCAAGATCAGGTAGGGGGGCTGCCTTTCTGCTGCTCCCACCCTTGCTAGAGTCTCTTCTCGGCGAGGGTGACAGCAGCGAGCCAAGATTGGGTGGGGAGGGGGCTGCCTTTCCTCCTGCTGCTGTTCCTTGCCGGACTCTTTCCTTGATGATGTTGCAGAACAGAGATAGAGACCCACGGATTAAGAAAAATTGTTTATTTGTCTCAGTGGGATCATTCCCAAAAGACTGAGTCCCGCCTCTTCATATTCACAGCAATTTATACATTTCCAGTGCAATCATCACATGCTCAAGAAATGGAAACAGAACAGGAAAGAAAACAGATCTGTTGTACATAGGTTCCCACCAGTGTCTACGTATGCTGCAAATCTTCTATAGAATAGCCAAGAGCTAGCAAGTCGAGCCAAACCGATAACATTCCATTATACAAAGTTTCATTGTCTTTCCTTCAAACACAGAGGGACTTCAATTTGCAGAGAATTAACTGCTTTTCCCTCATACCCAGAGGTCATCTAGACTGACCCAAAACTGTCTCCACCACAATGAGACCATCTTTCCTTGGGATCTTTCCTCGGCGAGGGTGGCAACTGCGAGCTAGGATCAAGTGGGGGGGGGGTTTGCCTTTCCCACTGCTGCCACCCTCACTGGGGTCTTTCCTTGGCAAGGGAAACAGCAGGGAACCAGAATCCGGTGGAGGGAGGCTGCCTCTCCCACTGTTTAACCTCTGGTTTGCTAGTAAAACTGAATTACTGTGTTGCAAAATGATACACATCCAAAAAGCGTGTCACCAACATGAAAAGTTTGGAAAGGTCTGGCCTAGAGATAGGGAAAAGCTGACACAGAGATAGGGAACAAACTTAAGAGAGATAGGAATAGAGACAAGCGAGTCAGATAGAAGGACTCATGTCGAGGAGGGAGTGGGCTTGTTTTCTGACACTCCAGGGACTAGGACAAGGAGCATTGGTGCAAGGCTCCGCTTTGGGGGTCCCTGATATTAGTATGGTTTGGATGGGCACCGTACCTGATTGGTATCATATGTAATTGGCAACATATTTTATTGGCTCTGATATCAAATTCAAGCCTGAGAGGTGACGGAGAGGTCAAACCGAGCAAGGGAAAGAATTTGACTGTAAATATGAGAAGGACAGGTCAACTCCAAACTTCCTCCAGGTAAGATTGAATCATTTGTCAGGCAAAAACATGCCATTTCTGTGGATAATAGGCTTAAATAGAAGCTGGAATTTTCCAGGGAACCCAACTGTGAGGAGGCCACCAGGACACTGATTGACGGATATCCATCCCTTGTACACCTGGATTCCTTCCTCGTTCCTCACAGCACCCACAATAGACTGCTATTACAACACCCATCATGTCTTTGTCAATCATGCACTAAGCCCAACAACAGGTGAAAGACCCATTGTCCACAACAGGTTCCCTTTGTCTTGCATCTGGAACCTTCACAGCCACAAACCCTTTTCAGGGTACAAATACCCCTGATTTCAGGATGCCCAATGCAGTCTCTTGAAGGTCTACCCATCACTCTGTCTTTCTGGCTCCTGAATGAGAACTGTCCTTAGGTCCTGCCTAAGCCAAAACATGTTTCTGCCCTTCACTACCCTTCTGGACTGGTAATTATAAATCCCCCAAACCCTCAGCCTCTCTATGATTTTTCTTCCCTTTCTTTTTCAGTTAGCTCTTGTGTGATTGTATGCATCTTGTGTGCATGCATGAGCAATTTCCCTCAGTAAAACATATTTTTAGCTTACTTCTGACTCTTTGGCTGGTTCTTTTCCTGCGTGTGCCTGTAAACACTGGTAGAAAAGATCTCGCTAAGTTGCCCCCCTCTCTTGCAGCCTCCTGATTTTGAGCTAATTAATTCCCCACTTTTGCAAGGAGGTATTGGCATGGTAAGGTGGTCCTTTTGGCACCTACATCTTGGGGTAACAAGATCAGTGGAGAAACGTGGGCACTACCCTGCACCCTTGCCCTGTGAGGTCGACACACTTGGCAAAGGAAGTGCAGACGTAGGTAACTGTAGGAGTCCCAGCCAGCTAGGAGCATGTGTGAATGAGAATCTGTGTGCTTGAGCCAAAGGGCTAGTGCTGGGTTGGGAATCTTTCCCCCTTCTGTCTTGGTTCATGTATGGCAGCCGCCCCGGCTTGATCACTAGCTTTGCAGTGAATCAAGTCGGAATGCAAGGGTTGTGCAGAAATTGTCCTGGGAGTCACTCCCTAACTTGAGTCTATTGGTGTGGAATCCAGAGTGTTAGGGCTAAGAAACACGTTAGGAACACACACACCTCAAAATTGCTAGTGTCTCTGTTTGTGTGGTCTGTGTGCCGCCTCAACTAGGCCTGTGTGCCATTGCAATTGTTAGCGTGTGTAGGAAGCCCCAATCCCTTGTGTGAGTCTTTGGAGAAATTGTGATCTGCGCAGCGAGTGTGGTGGTGACCAATAATTGGGCAGTGTGCAACCCCGTGGGGGGCCGCCACTGTCCCTCGGTTAAGGCTTTATCCTGAGTGATATGCTCAAAAAAGCATATAGGCAGGGCTCAGTTGTGTTCCTGATTCCTTCCCCCCGCTGTTTGGCCAAACAGTGTTAGGTTCCCTTTTCTGGGTTTGTTTTCCCCCTTGGCAAGCACTGTGTGCGTGAGCACCAAGGATCTCCCCAAAAGGGTCACACGTGACCTTCCTGTCCCCGAGTGCCTGGTCCTCTGTTTACTGCTGGTTCCACGGGTGTGTCCTGGATGGTGGGCTCAAGGGAAACGTGAGTGGGCGTCCCCTGAGTTAAAAGTATTTTTTTTAATTTGACTCTAGTTTGCTTTTGTGTTTAGCAAGCATGTTAGAACACACCCTTGCTTCTCATTTGAATTGGCAAACTTTTGATTTGGGGTTTTTGAATTCACATTTTGGAATTGGCATCATGTTCCGTCATGAGGACAAAAAAGATAAATTAGAGAAGTGGGTTATTAAAACAGGCAATAACTCATGGAAGGAAGGGTCCTTTAACACTGAGGATCCCTTCCAAACCCTGCAGGAAGTTTACCGCACCAAAAGCAGAGAAAAATAACTTTTGGGCCCATCTAAAGATGCCATGGCAGCATGGGGATTCTGGATGGCTATGAATAATGCCACCTATTTAATAAAGGATCTCCATAGGATAGCTGACAATCTGGCAAAAGAAATGGACACTGTAAAAGCCCAACACCAGATGCTGATGGCGGATAAACCAGCCTTTTCTGCCTCAGCCCAAGAGGCCCATGCAAAATTGGATACAGACATGGTAGAAAATCAAACTCTCAAAGCAAAAGTTGCCACCCTGGAGAGTGATCTTACCAAGGCACAGTATGCAGCTCAATTTCTAGCCAACCAGGCAAAAATGGACCAAGAAAAGGTTAGCCGTGAGTCTTGTGAGTGCAAGCTCGCAGAAGTAACCCAAAGACTAGGGGCTAGGGAAGCTGTAATCTCCGCAGTGTGTCCCAGTGCAGTTCCCCCCATCCCAGGGCACGCATTGGAAGAATCTCTTCCCGAGGATGCATATCCCCAGACTCCCTTCAACCCCAACTGGGAAGAGCCCATGCCTCTCCACCCAGTTGAGACCAGGTCCATGACGAGGCACAAGGCTGAAGCCAATGATGATAGCGCTGAGGTCCAAGAAGTGACAACAGTTTGTGTCCCCTGGAGAGCTACCGAAGCCAAGGCCATTGCTGACCAGCTAGGCCCCTTAAATAAGGAGACAGTATCATGTGGCTGAGTGCCGTTGCCCATTCCTACCCCACAGCTAACAGTCAGGACTTAATCCAGTTAGCCAGACTTTGTATGTCCCCTGCAGACCTGCCCAACTCAGAGTCTGCAGTGGCAGCACGTGAATTGGTTGCTTTGGACAACCATGACTGGATGAAAGAGATCATCCAGATCTTGTGGCCAGGGCAGACTGCAAATGCACTCTTTGTTGTTGAGAGACAGGCCCCAGGAGAAAACCCAGAGGCTTATGTTGCTAAGAAGAAGCTTTTGGCTATCCTAGTGGGCAAGGTTGTTCCCTCTCCAAGGCTAGGCACATTTGATTTTGACACTGAGGAGTTTAAAACTCTCCTTTATGGAGGCTTTGACTCCCAAACCAAGATGGCCTTAGGTCCCATCCATGCTGACACGCTCACATGGGCAGAGTTTGCAAGACAGATCAGGAAAGGGTCTGATCTCGTTAGGGAGGCTGGCGCTTTAAGGAACACCAAGGCCAGCTGGAAACGCATGGACTCAAAATCAAGGGAGCCCGTCCAAACAGTGACCTATGGCAATCATGGTCCACACATACAGTACAACAGAGTGGGCAGTCAAGAAAACCCAGCTCCTTGCGGTAGCTGGTGGGGAGACAAACGCTCCAGTGGCAGTGCCAGTAGTCAGAACTGGAGAGACCAGCGTGGTAACTCCCTTTCTGGCAACAGCTGTGGCCGAGGCAATACCTCTTCTGCCCCTATGCAATGACAAGGACTGGGAAACCTGAGCCAGACCTCAAACCCTAGGCAGCAGTCTGGAGATTATGATCCTTAGCAGTTGGTTTATAGTAGGGAACGAAGACATGTACGGGGGCTGCTAAAGAGAGCAGGAGCCAACATGTCCCAATTCCACATGAAGCCAACCGCTGAGTGGATAGATACACTCCTGAAGCTGCAGGGAAGCTCTGTTGGAAGCACACAGCTGGTGGATGCAGTCCTACCGGGCTACACACAGAACATGGACATTACATGTTAGGGACGCCCGGGGTCCAAAGCACTTCCCCAAAGAGTTGTAGCTCACATGAAGCCCAACAGCCAGGGAAGGCAGATGGCTAGAGCAGGCATCCAGAACTCAAGGGCAGAATCTCCCGCTAAGCTCCCAGTGGACACTGGAACAAAGCAAATTGTCCCTCACCCTCACGTAGCCATGAGTGCGAATCCAACCACCTCTGAGACCATGGTGCTTTCAGAGCACAGAGAAGGCTTGAGTAAGGCTAAGGTTCAGGAAGAAACCCCCATAGAATCAGACAAGGCACAGAACATTGCCAGCATGTGTGACAGCCAGGGCAAGAAGAACACACAGCGAGTGGAAGGTAATCCCAAGCTTCCAGAACCTCCCATTGTTCCCTCTCTGAGTCCCCTGTTAGAAACCTGCAGTTTCCCCCGAGATTTTCTTGAATCCCTGGCAGAGACAGTCTGTTCTCTCCGTCCCCTCTTGAAAAGGAATTTCACGTGAGACTGGGGATCCAAGCAGCAAAATGCTTCTGCCCAACCAGAGCACAGGTTAGCGAAGGCACTCACCCTGGCACACCCTGATTTGACACTATGCACTCCGCTTGATTGCTTTCCATCAGGGGAGATTTCAACAACTGCAAGCCCCAAATACCACACGGAGATGGATGTGGCTCCTGCCTTCCCCTCCACAGAGCTATACTGGTGACAAGTTGCATTCAGGTCCTGTGGCACCCAATATATTTTTACACGGGTAATCTTGAGAGGGGCCAAGGCAGTCCATGGCTTTGTCGCAGTCACCGTGATGCCAAGAGAAAAATTATTACTTCAGGAGGCACTTGAGCCAGACCACAGCCTCCCCTTTGATTTGGCCAAAAGGCTCTCAAGCCATGCAGCAGAGCAAGCAACACAGCAGCCTTCATTTGAGGTTGCCAAGACTAAAGCATACATGGGGATTACAGGTTTCATACCTTCTACAAATTTAGACATGCAAAGCTGTGATTGGGGAGGATCATAAATCTCCCATCATCCCACCAATCTAGATGTTTCCCCAGACCCTCAGTTGTTTACACATCTTTCACCCTTGAGGCTGGAACGAGTCCATCACTTCTTACCTTTGAGCATTCCCAGTTCTCATAGCACCTTTCAATACTTTAATCCCCCCCATCTTCTCCCTCTTGAGTGCATATATTGTAACAGCAAGCAATAAAACGATTAACCATTTGATGCCCTGAAATACACTAACAAGCTTCAAACATTGGTTCTTGTGGGCTTTTCGGGCTTTGAGACCGTGTTCTGGTTGTATTTTCTCCTGAGGTTTCGCCTGCATCTGTGGCTGGCATCTTCAGAGGAATGCTTCAAACAGATAGGTAGCTGCAATTAACAATTAGCAATTGATATTGCAGTGCTCTAGCTGACTCTAGCGATGCCTAAACTAGCTATTCTAATCTTGGAGCGTGTGAAGAGAGGCAGGGCTATGGGGTGAGGGGCGTGGCCAGTGTGTGAGGGGGCATGGCTGCAGCGTGTGGGGGCATGGCCAGGGCAAGTGGGACATGGCCAGGGCACGCGGGGGCATGGCTACGGGCTGGGACGCCCCAAAAACATTGCAAATTGCCCTCCTGTCCCCAGATCCCTACATGACTGATTGTAATACCCATTCTAATACACATCCAGCAAATACTTATGACAGGAGCCACTCATCCTGACATGCAGGCCCTTTCTGCACCTTACCGTCTTCCAGCGCTGGGGTGCCAGGATTGCACGAGCAGCCTCCGGCGAGAGGCTCTCACGTCCGGGGTCCTTCGGCTCCGCACGAGCTGCCTGCTCACGCGAGAGCCCCACTTCTTCCGTCCGCAGCACAGCCTGAGAGTTTCCCAGGCTGCGCTGGGGCAGGAAGCATGACCGGCATGGCTCCGGAGGCTCCGCACTCTAGGTAAGTGCACGCGGGGCCCAGGAGCAACGCGCAAACGTGCACCATTTTCGGCTTCTAGCCAAAAATGAAAAGGTGCACGATCGGCACCTGCCAGCCCCTGGAGCATTGCGTGATTGTGAGTGCATCTTGCAGATCGCTCCTCACAATCGTGCGATAATCCAGGCGCCCTTTCGCATGGAAAATGCCATGCAAAAAGGGCTGCAGACTCAAGACTGTGACTTCCTTGATTCAGTCTATCCACCTGTAATATGAACTTACTTCTTTCCTACTGCCTTCCACCTTACCAAACATTACTGTCTCTTCAGGTTCAATTACTGACAAACTCAGGTCAGTCACCTTAGTTTCTAAGGAGCAAGCCATTTATGAACTTTTTGAGCAATGAGAAATTTAATGATACAATAATCTGTGACTAGTCACAGACTATTGCATCATTACATTCCTCAAGAAGTCCATAAATAGTTTCCAATTTTTTTTTAATTTGATTGGTTTATCCTTTAAAAATCAGGCTAGTCTGCCTATTTGGGCTACCTCAGCAACCTCCTCAGTCCATTCTTCCATCGTTGGTCCTTCAGTCCATTTCTAGGCTTGAGCAACCAACATTCTTGCCGCTATTATCTCGTAGAGAAGAAATGGACCATGGCCATTTCCAGACTAGACTGTTATAGTGCTCTTATTCAACTTTCAACATCCTATGGAATCCTGGAGTCTGCAGTTAGAGAGGGTCTCTAAGGCCCCTCTCTAAACTGCGAACTCCAGGACTATTTCCGCACTAGCCTGTTATAGTGCTAAGATTCCACTTGCAACATCCTATGGAATCCTGGAATTTGCAGTTTTGGGAGGGGCCGGGTGGCCCCTCCCAAAACTGCAAACCCCAGGATTCCATAGGATGTTGCAAGTGGAATCTTAGTGCTATAACAGGCTGGTCTGGAAATGGCCCATATTCACTTTCCAGTTAAAGGCAGGACATAAATAAAGGGATGGATGGATGGATGGACAGATGATGGAAGTGGTTACATACGGTCACTTAACACACAGATAACACGTCAGCAGGATCCTGGCCTTTCTCTGTAATGCACAACCCCTGAACCTGACGTTCGTGTAACTGCAGAAACTGAGAGTGAATGAGCACCCAGTAGTTTGTCATTGTGTACAAAGAGGCTGGCCGTAGATCCCTCTGGGCCAGGCTCTTGAGCGATGCCTCGTGGTGGAGAGAGCTGAGAAGCAACCATTGCACAATCACACTCCCTCCCCAGCCGCATCCACCCACCCATTTGGAAAGGGCAAGGTACATCCTGTGGAGTCTGGTAAACAGGGATCCATCTCTGCTTCGAGTACTAATGCCAGGATTCACTAGGAGTCACAGGCTCCGTTGAGTTTGCTGAGTTTACTGCAGGCCAAAGTTCACAGTGGTAAATTTTTTTATAGAGCATAGCGACACACAAGCTGCCTGGTAGCATTTTTCCCTTTTCAAAAAGAATTTGGATTTTGCACAGGCTAAGCCTTTCTGTGTTTACTCTGATTGGGGCCCTTTCACGCAACACAAATGAAGGAGGTGTGCTGGCCTGGGGCGTAAGCCTTTGCATATGGTCTGACGCGTGTGCAAAGTTGGCATAATAATGTGTGGGCATCTGTTGCATGATGGTAGCCAGTGGAATAATAACATAGTAGTGGAATCTCTTTTCCTGTATTTGAATCCATTGCTCCTTGTCCTAGTCTCTGGAGCAGCAGAAAGTAAGCCTGTTCCCTCTTCCATATGGCATCTTTTAGTGGTATTATTCCACTTTCAACATCCTGTGGAATTCTGGGGTTTGTAGTTTATTGAGGCCAAAGAGCTCTCCGGCTGAGAATTCTGAATGCCCCTTCCTAAACTGTAAACCCCAGGATTCCGTAGGATGTTGAAACTGGAGTAATAGCACTATAACAGCGTAGTGCAGAAATAGCCAGAGTGTGACTTGCCCAATGCATTGGGTTTCCCTGGCTGAGCAGAGATTTGAACTCTAGTCTCCCAGGCTCCTATCTCAACACTCAACCCACTATGCCATGCTGGCTCTTTTACAATGATTACTATTATCCATCTGTGAAGTGGTAGCAGGGTCCCTTTTTGTGGATGTCTTCAAAAAGTGACCAGAGACCTACCTGCTAAATACTGGCCAGAAGAGCCAAACCACAAAAGGAGTGCCTTACGTGCATCAGAAACGCCTTACATGGGTTGGAGTACTCTTGTAATTCAGTTTTATTGCATTTCTGTTATGTAGCTATGGGCTCATAAAGTTGTGAAACATAGGCTGTGTTGTAGGATCTCAGCCTATATTTCTACTTTAACCACCATGGTTGCATCCTCTGGAATGCTGGGATTTGTAGTTTGGTGAGACCTTTGAGCTTTCTGGTTGAGCGCTTTAAAGACCCCCCCTCCCAAAACTACAAATCCCAGGATTTCATAGGATGGAACCATTGCAATTAAAGTGCAATAACAGCCCTATAAGTGCATGGTGCTTAACTCAGGTTATTTGAGGGGGGGCATCTGCTTCTGTCAGCCAAAGCAAGGCTGACTGTTACTTAGAGGACATTTTCTCTGGCTGCTCCCAAGACTGTGGAATGACCTGGCAGAAGGGATCCATTAGCTCGAAAGGCAGCAGTAAGGATCAGTCTTTTCCAGCAGATTATAATTATGGTTAAGTATTTATTGGATTTTAATTTGTATTAGTTTTATATGCCCTTTAACCAATGTTGTATGTTATGTTATTTGCTGTTGTTCTTTGCTTAAATAGACACAAAGAGAGGTGAGTAAGAAATAGAATCATAGAATCACAGAGTCGGAAGAGACCCCAGGGGCCATCCAGTTGAACCCCCTGCTATGCAGGAACACCCATCAAAGTGTTCCCAACAGATGGCCATCCAGCCTCTGCTTGAAAACCTCCAAAGAAGGAGACTCCACCACACTCCATGGAGGCAGCAGATTCCATTGCTGGACAGCTCTGACCATCAGGAATCTCCTTTCCTGCAGCTTGAATCCATTGCTCCTTGTCCTAGGCTCTGGAACGGTAGAGAACAAGCCTGCAACATGATGTCCCTTCAAATATTTAAACATGGCTATCATGTCCCCTCTTAACCTTCTCTTCTGCAGACTAACCATACCCAGCTCCCTAAGGCGTTAAATGATAATGATGATGTAAATAACCCTAGGAATCAATGGGACTCATGAGTAAGCACGCCTTGAATACCAGTCTTTATACCTTCGGTTTTCAGCAGTAAGAGACTTTTAAAACCTAACAACCTAAACACATTTGCCTGGCTGGCAACTTAACTAGAGGGCTTTTTTCATCAGCCACCCCAAAATTGTGGAATGATCTGCCAGAAGAGATCTGACAGCAGGATGCCCTGTTTGCATTTAAAACTGCATTAAAAAGCAACCAATGGGCAGGTCTGTCCAGGGCCATTTCCGCATGAGTCTGTTATAGCATGATGATTCCACTTTCAACTTCCTATGGAATCCTGGGGTTTGCAGTTTCAGGAGGGGCCAGGCGGCCCCTCCCGAAACTGCAAACCCCAGGATTCCACAGGAGGTTGAAAGTGGAATCATCCCGCTATAACAGACTCGTGTGGAAATGGCCCAGATGGTTTTCAAATTGCAAGTTTTTAAATTATGAATTTAATATGTATGTATGCTTTCCTAACTGGTGTTATACTCTTTTAACTGGTTATTTATTTTTTGATCGGTGTTCATGTTTTTAACTCTGTTATGAATCTATTTAATGCTGTATTTTAATCTGATGTTCCCTGCCTCGATCTATAGGGAGAAGCAAGTAAGAAGAAATAAATATTACTATTGTCACCATCAGCATCATTACCATCATCTCCATAACCAGGGAACCATGACATTAATAGATAAATTCATTGCTTTTATAGAATTTTTGTCATCTAGCCTTGAAATCCCAACAGGATTATATTTTTTATGCATTTTTCATGTTATACTGTTTTATTGTCCCGTTTAGGTCAGGGTAAATTTGCATTCTCTGCCTGAGGAGGGAAATGACAAAGAAATTCTTCTATAACAGAAGCTCAGGGTTTAAAAAAACAAAGCAAAACCCTGGGCTTCTCTTATAGAGGAGTTTCTTCTTCATTTCCCTCCTCATGCAGAGAATGAAAATTTACCCTGACCGCAATGGGATAATAATTGATTCCATTTTCAGCTGCTCTCCCCGCTGTTCAGTTAGGGAAAAAGCCGTGGGCATTGTTTTGCAATGGCCAAGAGACCCGAGTTACAAATTAGGAAGTCCCTGTTTTCAGCTTTCATTTCTTCCATGAGCTCATCCAGCGGCTGAATGGAAACTCCTGTTTGTCTGGCCCTGGCCTCTCCCAGCTGCGGTATGGACCGAGGCCATTTCTGCACTACGCTGTTATAGCGCGATTGTTCCACTTTCAACATCCTATGGAATCCTGGGGTTTGCAGTTGAGGGAGGGGCCAGATGGCCCCTCCCTCAACTGTAAACCCCAGGATTCCATAGGATGTTGAAAGTGGTATAATCGCGCTATAAGAGTGTAGTGCGGAAATGGCCTGGTTGTACTGGTAGGAGTGGACAGCCCCAAAGCCTCAGGCCAAATTTGTTTCTCTCTTAGTCCTGACCTGACCTTCTGGGCTGCCCAAAGCAGCCAGAGCCCTTTCACCATGACACCAATTAGATGGTGGTTTCCCTGATTTTCCACATCCGTTAAGCCATTGTAATGGGTCTAAATGCCTCTCTGAAGGCTTAGTTACCAGCAAAAAGAGCTCAGAGTTAAAATACAGTGGCTGAAATACTACATGGCAGTGAAATGTGAAAGGGATCTAGGAGTCTTCATAGACCACAAGCTGAACATGAGTCAGCAGTGTGATGCAGCAGCCAAGAAAGCCAATGCAATTCTCGGCTGCATCAACAGGAGTACGGTGTCTAGATCGAGGGAGGTACTGGTACCACTCCACTCTGCTTTGGTTAGACCTCATCTGGAATCCTGTGTCCAGTTCTGGGCACCCCAATTCAAGAAGGACATGGTCAAGCTGGAGCAAGTCCAGAGAAGGGCGACCAAAATGGTGAGAGGCCTGGAAGCCATGCCCTATGAGGACAGACTTAGGGAGCTGCGTCTGTTTAGTCTGCAGAAGAGAAGGTTAAGAGGGGACACGATAGCCACGTTTAAATATTTGAAGGGATGCCATGTAGAGGAAGGAGAGGGCTTGTTTTCTGCTTCTCCAGAGACCAGGACAAGGAGCAATGGATTCAAGCTGCAGGAAAGGAGATTCCACCTGAACCTCAGGAAGAACTTCCTGACAGTCAGGGCTGTCCGGCAGTGGAATAGGCTGCCTGGGAGTGTGGTGGAGTCTCCTTCCTTGGAGGTTTTTAAGCAGAGGCTGGATGGCCGTCTGTTGGGAGTGCTTTGAGGGTGTTCCTGCATAGCAGGGGGTTGAACTGGATGGCCCGTGTGGTCTCTTCCAACTCTACATTTCTATGATTCCATGATTCTATGATTCCCAACCTGGAGTACACATACGCACCAGAATACGGACAAGGAAATTTAGGGGTACGTGGGGGAAAAAATGAATACTGGCAGGAAATGTATAAGTCATTCTCAGAGGGTGTCACAATTCGATGCCATTCTTGATTGACGATGGTGTTGACGTTGCTGTCCTGGAACCTTAAGGGACAGAGAGTGGGAGGGAATTTTAGGCCATTTCCACACTACACTGTTAAAGTGCTATTATTCCACTTTCAATGTCCTGTGGAATTCTGGGGTTTGTAGTTTATGGAGAGGTATTTAGAATTCTCAGCCAAAGAACTCTTTGGCCTCAGTAAACTACAAACCCCAGAATCCCACAGGATGTTGAAAGTGGAATAATGGCACTGTAACCACGTAGTGCGGAAACGGCCACAGATATAGAGGGCCATTTCCGCACTACACTGTTACAGAGCTATTGTTCCCCTTTCAACATCCTGTTGAATCTTGATGTTTGCAGTTTAGGGAGGAGCACTTAGATTTCTTAGCCAGAGAGCAATTTGGCCTCTGGAAACTACAAAAAAAAAAACAGAATTCCACAGGATGTTGAAAGTGGAATAAGAGCACTGTAACAGTGTAGTGCAGAAAGGTGGGACGCTCAAGCCAAACTTTCGGCTGCTGTTGGCCCAGAAACTTTAAAAAATAAAGTCTTTCTCACTGCGTATGCACAAAATGCCTCGACCCTAGCCCTGCCCACACTAGTTGGCTCCTTGATCCTTGCGCGTATGTGCTCTTTTCTCCCTCTTCCTTGTGCCTCTCTCCACGGAGAGAGAGTGTACCTGGTGGAGACATCCAGGTCCACCCAAATCTGTCCGAGGGAGGGATGCACAGTACCAGTCACTCCTTCCCATGCCTTCAGCTAGGAGCAAACCAGATCCTGAGACCATGGAGAGCGTTGAGGTGGGTAGCAAGGCACAATGGGATGGAGAGGCCAGGGGGCTGGGCTGAGACCCTGCCTCTCCTGCCACGGGTGTGGGGAGATCTCCTCCAAGCTCACAGAAGCTTTCTGATGGGTCTTTTTGTTCCCTCAAAGAAAGGTTACGGCAGTGGTGCTGGGGGTACAATTTAGGGGAACAGGCTGCCAAGGGGAATGCGAGTGAAAAAAAGGTTGAGAGGCATTGCTTTGAACCAATGGTTCTTCAATTTGGGGTCTGGGGTCTCCTTCAGGTCCATGGAGGTGTCACAGGGGGTGCGTGAAGCCCTGCTGCTGGACATCCACAACTGCGGTAGCAACAGGGACTTGCCCAAAGTCACCCAAGGTCTGAGCAGGGATTTGAATCCTAGCTTCCTGAAGCCTTTAATAAATAAATAAATAAATGTTTGAAGATTTAAATAAATATTCAGATATTTAAATCTAAATTTAAATGTTTTAAATCTTAAGTCTTGGGGGTCTCTGGTAACAAATTATATTTACACGGGGCCCCTGATAAGGAAAGGTTAAGTACCGCTGCTTTAAACCATTGTAAGAGGTCAAAATGCTTCTCTTCAGGCTTAGTTACCAGCAAAAACAGGCCATTTCCCCACTAGACAGTTATGGCGCTATGATTTCACTTTCAACATGCTATGGAATCCTGGGGTTTGCAGTTTCGGGAGGGGCCGGCTGGCCCCTCCCGAAACTGCAAACCCCAGGATTCCATAGCATGTTGAAAGTGGAATCATAGCGCCATAACTGTCTAGTGCAGAAATTCTGAGAGTTTCAAGTTAAAATACTCTGCCTTGAATCCTGCATGGGGTTTACATGTGCGTAAGCATCATAGCAATGAAACAGCAAAAAGGGGGCAGGTTTGGGTAGGGATTGGAAGGGGACCTCCTCTGATTTCTGCTTTTGATCAGCCGTGTTCTCCGCTCTCTAGAACAGAGCACTGCTCAGCTACAAAGTTTTTTCAAGAAATTTAGAATCTTTAGGAGAGGCAGCGTGGTGTAGTGGTTTGATTGCTGCACAACAACAGTGGAGACCAAGGCCATTTCCGCACTAGACTGTGATAATGCTATTATTCCACTTTCAACATCCTATGGAATCCTGAGGTTTGCAGTTTAGGGAGAGGCCTTTGACAATAACAATCTAGTGCGGAAATGGCCCAGGGCTCCTTGCTCAGTCTTGGAAACCCAAAAATATAGTTGTTCTGAAGCCAAATCAGTCCTACACGGTCTGGGAATGGGACGCCGCAGAGAATACTGTTTGCTTAGTGAGTTCCCTAAAAGGTCACAAATCTAAAAGTTTAAGATTTGCCATCTTGTATAGAGGTTGGATTAGTCTCTTTTCACAAGATGAGGGCTTTTTTTTTTTTTTAGTTGCCGCTCTAGAATGGCGGACTCCTTCTCCGTTAGCTGCTCATTTGATTTGCTTGCATCATTCTTGGCATTTCAAGATGAGAAGCAAGCAAGGACCATCTCTTTCCATCTGCCCTGGAAACTAGTCCTGCTCCCTGCCTTTGTTGTTTTGTACTTCCTCCCCGTTTTAATAAAAGAAGATGAAACAGATAAAGACATGAGACAGCATTATAACAGCGAAAAAAAGAGAAGTCAGCCTCAGGATAGATACTATCTTGGAACGTATTGTGCTGTAACTTTTTTCATTGTTGATATTGAGTCTGTGTCTGCAGTTTTAAGACGTTTTGGATATTGGTATGTGATCAACAGTTGATAGGAAGTTTAGAGATTTTGTAGAGAAAGCCACATTGGATCCCATGTAGGAAAAAGATGGAAAGGAAGGAAGGAAATCCATCCATCCATCCATCCATCCATCCATCCATCCATCCATCCATCCATCCATCCATCCATCCCTATTTATGGACCAACCAACTGTGAACGCAATTCTTTATTATAATAATAATAATCTACTTTTGTATATACAGAAATTCAAAAAATACAAAAACAAAACCACACATTGGTCACTTTCATTGGTCACAATAAAACAAACATGGAATTATAGAGCTATAAACAGTCCCATCTAGTCTAACCCTCTTGGCAGTGCAGAAATTCACAGTTACAGCTTCCCTGACAAGTGACACACTTTCCTCGATCTGCGGATCATGCAAACAGAAGCTTCTTACGAAGCAGTGATGCTGCAAAATCACCACATTTCACGATCTTTGATTTCATATGCATTGGTCTGCACTCATCTTCTGTGAAATATTCAGACATGTCCAGCCCTTTTATCTAAACTGAAATTTTACACAGAGAAAAACTGCACTTTTCAACCTGTGCAAACTGTCTGAATTCAGAAAATCTGCCTAACAGTGGCTGTAATGCTAAGAATATTCAGGCCAAGATCTTCCATCAAGGAGATGGAGTATAACTTTATACTAACAGAATTATCTGGCAGTTGTGGAATGCTACCCCATTAATGAAACGTTTATATTGTGCAACTAAATGCACATATGCATGGATGTATATGTGTGATGCGCCCTTATGCAAAGTGTACAATACACAATCTGCATCAATGTAGAAACTCAAACATGATTGCAGAAGTTTAGTCCACAGGCAACTTGTGTGTCACCAATGGGAGGCCAGCTTTATGAACCCCATTGAATTCAATGGAGCTGATTCCTGAACGTCTAGACAGAGGCAGCGTTGCACTGTTTTAATCTTTTTCAGGTTACAGGGAAGAACTGAGAAATGTAGGACAAATAGAGAAGAGCAAAAAACACAGCCTCCCCCCAAAAAAACCACAAAGAAATGAAAGAAAAATTTCAGAGACAACTGCTTGCTCATATTATTTAAACAGAAAAAAATTCTAGAAGGGAACAAATCTCACACACATACATATAAACACAGGGACCATCACACCCAACAATACACAACTTCCTATACTGACAGCAGCTTGGAAACTGAAAGGAGTACATTTGAGGACAAAGGAGTACTTCGGGTCCCTTCTGGCTCCCACCTCGTGGCAACCCTTCGCCCTCCCTCACAATGCCTCTTCTTGACCAGCATTCTGTTTCCAACTGCAGTGAGTCAGACGCCATCAGAAGCTCACAAGCAGGACATTCAAGTTATAGCCTGCCCATCTCGTTTGTCTGGAATCCCAACTTCTACTGGCTTGGGACGTAGAGGCTCCGTTTGGCTGCCGTGGTTGATTGCTACCAGCAGAGCTAAGCATTCCTGAGATCAAAGCCCGGCATTCTGCCTTCCCTTTGTTTTCCTTTGTGCTACTTGCACTTTGGAAGTTGCTTCCGCAGCAGAGCACGCCATGCCATTTAGAAGCACATGTTAGAGAGCAGCAGAACTTGGAAATTTTAACTCTTTGGACTACAACTTCCACAATCCCCCAGCCCATGGTAATTTTCCAGGGTCAGGGGGCCATACTGGACTCCCCTCCCAAACCAATCCACTGCTGCCAAGTTTGCTGCTGCTGCTGCCCTTGCCATTGAAAACTTAGCAGCAGCAGTAGCATCTTTCTATGGTCCGAGAACATGCTAGAGCATCCTCTCACATCACAGAGTCTTGGAACACTGCAAGGCAGGAAGTCACTTTTTTGTAGCAACAGGACTTCGGCGGTACGGATGTTGGCAGTTGGAAGTAACAAGTTACAAGTAACACAACTGCCTGCAACTAGTTCCTTTCTTCAGGTGTTGGGAGTAATGAAGACATCAAAAACAACAGAATAAGCAAGGGTTGAGTTACTTGAGCTGAGTTACTGTAGCTAGTATTATTTTTTTAGCTAGATTGAAAAGATGCTTTTAAGAACATTTCTAGAGGCATTTGAACACAATTTTTCAAATTTTTCAAGTTTTATGTCATTTTCTTTTCCTGAGTACTTTTCTGCCTGGAAAAGAGAGACACAGAAAGTAATGGGAAATTATGAATTGCACAATGAATTATAGATAAGTCTGCATCCCATCCTAACTGCTGTAGATCCCCCAAATGCATCTTCACATGCTGAAATTTCCCATCTGGAACCCCAGGGAGCTGTTGGCAGTGTAGATAATACTGTGCTAGATGGACTGGAGGTTTAATTTGGTCCACTTCCTTCAAATTTGTTTCTTGATGTGTTTGCTGAAATATCCCTGGGGGTGAACAATATGGAGTCGCTTTGGGCAATTCTTCCAGACGCTCCTCTGACAAATAAAGGACATTGGACAGCTAAACAGTCCAGAGCACATATCAGTACTGGTCACTTGAAAATCCAACCTTCAAATTGCAGTTCTGTGATTGCCTGAGGAGCCGTCGAACTTTGAAAGGTACTCTCCAAAAGGGTGGAGAACTACTGGCGACAAATGTCAACCTCTGACACGGGCTTCGGTTGAGAAGATCCCTGCTTGTTCCTAGTCCGTGACTTGCACAGTGTTCGGCAACTAAAGATGGAGCGTAGCAGTCGGAGGACTGGGGGACGCAGGATGGTAAACACCCAGGGGTCAATGATGGAATTAACAGACAGAAACCTCATCGCCCGAAGGTCCTCTGTGTAATTGTTGTCCTTAGTGAAGTTGTTCATGAAGGCACGGATCTGAAAAGGGGGGAAATACAAAAATACTACTTAGCAATTACGTGGGCTGGAATTTAGCAAGAGACTTACATCTTTGTAGGCGGATGTCAGTGTGTGGGAAACAGAACTGAGTGCAGTAGTCCCCTCTTATCCATGGGGGATACATTCCAAGACCTCCCATGGATGCCTGAAACCACAGATAGTACCTTTGTTACAAGTTGTTTTGGAAGTCAGCTATTTGGAAGGCTAATGTAACGTGATGGCAGGTTGCTAAGCAACAGGAATAGCTAGCACAGTGAAACTCAGCACAGTGGTATGCATGGGAGGAGCTTATGGATGAGAAGAATTCTATATAAGGCAAAGTTTCAGCATATGTTTTGAGCCTTCAGTGAGAACCAGCCAGAGAGAGAGAAAGAGTGGCTTGGGTGTGATGAAAGAGTTGAGGAAAAAGCACAGGGAACTGGTGTCTGAAGCAGAGATTGATTGTCGAAGTCCACCAGAAGTTTAAAACATTAATGTATCAACACTGTACTACAACTGAACTCTAACAAGATGTTTTATTTCCACTTTATTTCCATTTACTAAAATAAATGTTACATATTGTTTTATACCTACTAAGTTGGTCTGAGCTCTCCAAAGCCACTGATAATAAACAGAACATGCTACCTTAAATAAACAGCTTGGTTCCGAGGAACAATTGAAACTCTAGCCCTGTTACACAAAGGTTATGATAAAAGGGTAGAGTCAGGGCAAGGGGATATCGATAGGGCACCTTATTAGACTGGAACTGCCACACCAATCTGAGGGAGAATAAGGGCCCGTCATAGTACTGAACCCTATACTGTCACCAGAAGTAGCCCTTTAGCTTTGCAGGGACTATAGAGTTCTTCATACTACTGGATAGTATGAACCACTCTATGTAGTATGAAGTCTCTCTACGGTCCCTGCAAAGCTAGAGGGCTCACTCCAGTGATGCCAGAACTATTTCCTATGGCAGTGTTGGCAGAGGGGTAGTTAAAGTAGGGGTTGGGCAGGCAGGCAAGATGCAGGTGGCAGGACCCATAGCAGGCCATGTGGGTGCTGTCACCTCGATGTCAGGGAATGGATCATGGCAAAGGATGAGAGGGATGAAGATGAGTCTGTGAGGGATGAGGCTGACCATGGGTAACTGAAACCACAGAAAGTGAAACCATGGATTAGAGGGGGCGCTGCTGTGATGTTACACTGCATGGGCATCCATTACGCAATGGTAGCCAGTTGGGTGACTGATGTGCCCTGGCCCCAGCGCAATAAGCTTTGGGGCACTCCCAATGTGCCTCTGGCCACCGGCTAGGAAGTGCTGGAGTGTATCAGAAATGCCCAATGTGCATCACAAATGGCCAATGAGCCTGAGAAGTACCCAATGCATATTGTAAGGGCTGAATGACCATGAGAGGTGCCTGATGTACATTGGAATGCCCGGGGCTCACTGGAAATGCCTTGAAACACTCTTGCCAGTGCCTGTTTGCTCGTTTTCACAATTCACTAACAGGATTTTGCTACACTTGTGCAACAGAGCTACCGATCTGCAAAATTATGAAAAGCAGGCCATTATGTAGAATCTTGGCCCTTGTCTTCAAGAGTTCAGACCACTTCACGTATAATTTTTGCCACAACCTTGCAACATAGGTCAGTAATATCATAGAGTTGGAAAGGGCCCCTGGGCCATCATGTCCAACTCCTTGCTCAATGTAGGATCTCCAGCTAGAGTACCTCCAGCAGGTAGCTGGCCAGCCTCTTTTTGAAGATGTCCAGAGAAGGAGACCCCACTGCATCTCTAGGTAATTAGTTCCATTGCTGTACAGCTTACTCCAGATGAGGCTGGTCCAGTGGAGAATGCAGTGGAACTATGACTTCCTTTAACTTGGAAACTATGCTTCTATTAATGCAAGCTAAAATAACATTCACCTTCTTTGCTGCAGCATCACACAGCTGGCTCTTGTTCAGCTTATTATGATCAATAAGATTCCCAAGGTCCTCTTCACAAGTATTATTGCTAAGCCAAGTATGACCCATCCTATACCTGCACATTTGGTTTTTGTGGCCTAAATGTAGAATTTTGCATTTATCTCTGCTAAATTCCACTTGTGAGTTTGACTTTCATGGATTTGATTATTTGTGAGTTTCTCCAACCACTGCCCTCCTCTCCTCAGGCACTTCTTTTCCGGGGTAGGCTTCCCTCTCGGTGGCTCCAATCAGGCAACACAGACCTTTAAAAATTCACCTTTGGTCCCCCTCCTCCTCCACCAGCAATTGCTTGGCCAGCCAAGGAGGGACTGCAGCCCGATTTCTCAGCACCACAAACCCTCTCCCGATCCCACCCCCCCAGGAAGGAGATGGGTGAGAGAGAGGAAATATAGGGCCGCTATGCCGATCTATCCTCTTTCCCTCTCCTTTCCCCAACCGGGGCCGTTCCGCACTGGACTGTTATAGCGTATTATTCCACTTCCAACGTCCTGTGGAATCCTGGGGTTTGCAGTTTCGGAAGGGGCTGGCTGGCCCCTCCCGAAACTACAAACCCCAGGATTCCACAAGATGTTGAAAGTGGAATGATAGCGCTATAACAGTCTAGTGCGGAAGTGTCCCTGGTTTGGATCCTGGGTGTCTGTTTTCCCTCCCATGCCTCCGTCCCTTTTGCACATATGCACACACATTTTGATACTGGTGATTTTTCCACTTTTGCAGGGGTCCTGAGCCCCTAACCCCAGTGAATGTGGGGAACTGACTGTCTCACTCATCCCACTCATAAAATGACTTATAAAACGCCAGCTCTAGTTGAAAGCAACAACTAGATCTAGGCCCTTTGTGTTTCAGCTTGACTCACAGAATCATAGAAATGTAGAGCTGGAAGAGACCCCAGGGGCCATCCAGTCCAACCCCCTGCCATACAGGAACACCCTCAAAGCACTCCCTTTGACAGATGGCCATCCAGCCTCTGTTTAAAAACCTCCAAAGAAGGAGGAGACTCCACCACACTCCATGGAGGAAGCAGATTCCACTGCCAGACAGCCCTGGCCATCAGGAAGTTCTTCCTGAGGTTCAGGTGGAATCTCCTTTCCTGCAGCTTGAATCCATTGCTCCTTGTCTTGGTCTCTGAAGCAGCAAAAAATAAGCCCTCTCCCTCCTCTACATGGCATCCCTTCAAATATTTAAACATGGCTATCATGTCCCCTCTTCACCTTCTCTTCTGCAGACTAAACATCCCCAGCTCTCTAAGTCTATCCTCATAGGGCATGGCTTCCAGGCCTCTCACCCTTTTGGTCACCCTCCTCTGGACTTGCTCCAGCTTGACCATGTCCTTCTTGAATTGGGGTGCCCAGAACTGGACACAGGATTCAAGATAAGGTCTAACCAAAGCAGAGCAGAGTGGTACCAGTACCTCCCTCGATCTAGACACCATACTCCCATTGATGTAGCCGAGAATTGCATTGGCTTTCTTGACATTGAACCAATGTCAGCAGGACAAAGAATTCCCATAGATGTCCCCAGTTCATAGCTCCTGAGAACTGGAAATAAAAGATCTACACATGAATCAACAGTGTGATGCGGCAGCCAAAAATAAATTAAATAAAATAGTCAGTGAAATTCTGGGTTATGTCAACAGGAGCAGATTGATGGAGGTAATAATGTGATTCTATTCTGCTTTGGTTGGACCTCATCTAACTTACTCTGTCTGGGTCTGGTTGCCACAGTTCAAAAATTATATTGAGAAGCTGGAATGTGTCCAGAAGAGGGTGACTGAGGCCATTTCCACACTACACTGTTATAGTGCAATTATTCTACTTTCAACCTCCTGTGGAATTCTGGGATTTGTAGTTTACTGAGGCCAAAGAGCTCTCTGGTTGAGAATTCTAAATATCCTTCATTAAACTGCAAACTCCACGATTTCACGGGATGTTGAAAGTGGAATAATATAGCACTATAACAGTGTAGGGCGGAAATGGCCAAAGATGATCAAAGGTCTGGAAACTGTGCCTTGTGAGGAATTATTTAGGGAGCTGGGAGTGTTTCGCTTGGAGCAGAGAAGTCTGAGGAGTGACAAGACAGTCATCTTTAAATATCTGAAGGGAAGTCTAGTGGAAGATGGAGCAAGCTTGTTTTCTGCTGCTTCGGAGACTAGGACACAAACCAATGGGTTCACACTACAAGAGAAGAGATTCCACCTAAACATTAGGGAGACATTCTTGACTGCAAGAGCTGTTCGATGGTGCAATGGGTGGTGAAATCCTCCCTCTTAGAACAGAGGTTGAATGGCCATTTCTCAGGCCTGTTTTATCCGCGTACTCCTGCAAAGTTGGAGGGGATGGCCCTCGGGGTCCCTTCCAGCTCTTAAGATTCTACGATTCCCTCTGGGAAAAGGGACAAAGCCGCAAAGAGAGGCCAGGAGGAGGCAAAAAGAAAGTCAACACAGGCAGACCGGCCGGCAAAACCACAGAAACAAATTTACCTCTGATTGTGAGCCAGGCCCTCGACAATTTCCTGTGTTCTACTTAAATTGGATAAAAATCCATTTTTCCCCCCTACATCAATTGATGTCAGAAACATTTCCTGCTTTAAGGGGCTGTGCGTAAGCCTTTGTGGTCTTTTCATCCTAGCTTTCATCCGAGCTTCCAAGCAGATCCCGGCCTGTTTTCTACTGATGGTTATCACCGAGTTTATATTTATTCAAGTGTCTAAAAGTGTTGCTTCCTCAAGGTGCCCCTCTCCTGGGTGTCCGCCCTCCTGGGCAAGTCCAAACAGCACAAAGCGCATAATTCCCCGAGGCATGTGTGCCTGCAGCTGCTTTCAGCTGAAATCCTCTTCCGTTGCTTCCTCACTTTCCACGTGATATCCAACATTTTTCATCTCAGACCCACTGGTAGGCTACCTTGGGGTGCCTGACACAACCAGAAGTGATATCCCATCAACTCAGTACCTCCCCGCAATATTCCGCAGATGACAACTGGGCCACGTTTGGCCAAGCAACATCTGAGTGTGGTCAAGATGACAAAAGTTGTTCAGGAGAAAGAATGCACAAACTGGGAGAGGGTCCAGCAGTTTGCTTTTGCCTGAGTCTACAGGGAAGGGCAAGGTCCTGTCCCTCCTTTCTGCTCCCTCCTGCTTAGTTAAAGCTTTTTGCAGCTCCTGAAGAAAGCTGAGGACAAAAGGGGAAAGCGGAAGGAGGAGAGAGAAACTGGGGTATTTTAAAAGCAGACGAAAAAGTGGGATGAAAGAGGATTCACTGGGACAGTCCTTGCCAAGGGGGACAGTTGGAAGGTATGTACTTCTGACTTTCTTTTCAGCCACTTTTCAGCCATGTGATCTCCTTTCAAACATTTAGACATGGCCATCATGTCCCCTGAAACTATGCCCTGAATACAGTCACTAGCATCCTGTTAGCGACTAAAGTATGCATAACTTCCCTCCTGCATGCAGTTCTACTTTTTTGACCATGGTGTAGCATTCATATTCAGTTGGAAATTGCAGAAGCAGAGTCAAACATGTGGTGCCATCATGCTTGTTTGCCACTATGCATTGCATATGCTTATTAGCCCTGACCATGGCAACTGTGGATATCCTATTTCTTTGTACTTTCAGTGTTCCAGTTCACTAAGGCACGATCTGCACATGATTCCTTGGGTGAAAAGCAAGGCTTGGTCTCTTGCTTTAGGATCTCAGCCAGTATTTTCTTTCTCTGCAAATACATTTCTTGCAAAAATCTCCCCAGTTAAATTCCTGCTTGGCCCACATGCATAAATAAATTCTCCTGATCCCTGCACACTCTCTCTCCCAAACTCAGTATCCCTTGGATTCATTCCTCCACCAAATAATTCCTCCATCGAAGAGACAGAACTCAAGACAATACACACTCCAAACAGAGATGTTTAAGGTAGCTGGTCCCAGTACAGCAGTGGTCCAAGCTGATTAACCTACTCATCTTTCCTCTTGAACAAAAGCATAAAGTGCAAGCATTTGTCTCATGTGCCAGTCCATCTTGCAGGAGCACATAGAGGGGGACTGCTGGAAAAATTTTGTTTTTGTATTTCAGCAGCTGGAGTTTGGGAAGCTCAGCTGATATCCTATTAGTGACTTATGTATCTACAAGTTCCTTTATATATGTGGTTGTCTTTTTTCAGCTGTGGCATAACATTATTCAGTCCACTATGGAAGCAGAGTTGTTCATGTGGTGTCACTGCACGTGCAGATGTGCCTTACACATTGCACATGGATTCTGAATTGCAATTGTGCCTTTCACATTTGCTGGCACATTCAGTTGCACAGTCTTGCAATTCACTAGTGCACAATAGTCACGCAACTCCACAGTGTACCGTTACACTCTGTCTCCTTGATGTAGTGTTAGCTATTCTTGTATTTACACTACAGCTTCCAGAATCCTCATCCTCTGGTTATGTTAACTGGGAGATTCTGGGATTTGCTGTAAAAAAGGGTAAAGTGTCCAAGCTCTGTCAGTACCAGTGCATTGGGAGCAACTGCTTGATTAGGTCCTGGGGCTTCTGCCCATCACTTTAAGGGCAAGAAAACAACAACTGCAAAATGGATTTCTCCCAGTGTTTTGCCCTTTGGATGTTAAGCTGAATGTGCTGTGCAAACTGAGACCCTGACTAGGGACCCCACCTCTGGATGTATTCAATCGGAGTTGTAGTGCACCAAGTCTAGAGCTTGGGAAAAGGTTCACTGCACATCCGTTTACACAATCTGAATGGCTAAATACTGTGATGAAGCTGGGGAACCACATAGGCAATGTTACAATCAAAGGCATGCATGTATCCCTCCCCCACTCCCTTGCCTTTCCCCCCGGCACACCTGCCTTTCTTCCACATGCCTGGGCAAAAGGCAAGGGAACGGCTGCGGGGGAAAGCACGTGCCTTCCCCCCATTACCTTGCCTTTGGCCCTGGTGTGACAAGGAAGGCACGTGCACCTGGGCAAAAGGCAAGGGAATGGGAGGAGGAGAATGGCAGGAAAAGCATGCACACGCTTCATGAAGAATCAAATTCTCAAAGGACAAAGCCACAAATGTGGAGAGAGGACTGTATAATCTGCATCTGGCTCAAGAGTTAAGTTTTACAGCACAAACCTCTGCAAGTGTAGGTCAAAATCAGGTCCCGCTTGATCAACACACTCTTTTGCACATAGCTGGACTTTTGCAGAAGAAGAAAGCATCTGATGATGAAAATGGTTTATGATCTATGGTTTATGGAAATGGTTTATGAATATGAGTCACTAGAAATAAAAGCTATGAAGGAATAGAGGATATTTGATGACGACTGAGATAGCTCTTTTTTCTCCTTTAAATTGCTAATTTTAGATTTGTTCTTTTCACTATACCAAGAAGAGCAGCTGGAAAATAGTTTTATTGTCTTTGTTGCTTTAAAAATAGTAACCATACAGAAAAATATTATTTTAAGAATTGCTGATTGTTAATATGGAATAGAAGAAGAAGAAGTTACTAATGATTGTTATGGAATCATTAAGTTTTTAAATATGGTTTTTAATAATTAAGTTAGAATTATTATTAACAACAGACTTTCATTTATTAACTAATAACACATATTGCAAGTTTAAATTTATTATGAAGATAAACAAGAGGCAACAAGTATATACCTTAAGTTTAGTTTCTGACCTAATGATTAGTTGTTACAGTTTGTATACTATTCACTGTTTGCAGCAGGAGCAGAAACCAATTTCTAATTATATGTAGTTTGTAGCTGTCTTGCAGTTTAGTCGGATATTTGTAGGGTTTTTTTCTTTTTTGATAGTGCATTGCTGCATACTTTATTTTGTAGTCCGTTTCTTTGTGTAGTGTTAGTGTGGTATTTTTATTTTGTTCTTTTTTGTTATTCCATTTGTTATTCAATTAAAAAAGCACTCTTTTGCTTGTTAGTATGGACAGTAGTGGGCAACTTACAACCTGAGCAAAACAGCCAACTGAGGCCATTTCCGTACTATAGCGCGATGATTCCACTTTCAACATCCTATGGAATCCTGGGGTTTGCAGAATCCTGCAAACCCCAGGATTCCATAGGATGTTGAAAGTGGAATCATAGTGCTATAACAGTCTAGTGCGGAAATAGAGAGGAATTGTAGTCTGATGACATTAAATAAGCCATAAGTTGCCCACTCTGTTGCAAATTTGCATTGTTTCTTTCAGTTCACATAATTGACAGCGGTGTTAAGAGCCTTGAATATTTTCATCTCCTTTTGCTATATATGTGGGGATGCTGGGAGACACTGCCCAATGTATCTAGAGGGCTCTGGCTTAAGCGGTCCAGTAAACCGTTCCGGTTTCCCCTATGCATATCCAGAAACCAGGGCGCTGCAACAAATTGGTGCGCACTTACCAAAACCGTTCCCAGGACACTGAAGTGCTAAGTCCCCCCGAAACCCTTCATTCAGTTGTCCTTCATTCATTCACCCGGCATCAGCCGCGCATTCTCATGCACTCATGAGGCCAGAACCCCCCCCTTTTTTTAAAGAGAACTCTGAGATGCTAAAGAAGGCAAATTCGATTACGGACTCCTGTGCTACTTTTGTGAAAGTGTGGAACTTCTGCAACCGGACAACCCTTCAAGGAACATGGTCCTGGAAATATCTCTCATGTTCCACTCTCATTTATTCTCTATTTCAACCACCCTTCTTCCATCTGACCACCTTTCCCTGTTGACATAGTACATGGCTCCCCCAAGCTGGCACCTTGTGGGTGTGCTGGACCACAACTCCCATCATCCCTAACCATCAGGACCAGTGGCTGTGCTGATTGGGGATGCTGGGAGGCATTGCCCAATCTATCTGGAGGGCTCTGGCTCGGGTAGTCCAGTAAACCATTCTGGTTTCTCTTATGCATATGCAGAAGCCAGGGCCATTTCCGCACTAGACTGTTATAGTGCTATTATTCCACTTTCAACATCCTATGGAATCCAAAGACCCATCCCTAATCTGCACACCCCAGGATTCCACAGGATGTTGAAAGTGGAATAATAGCACTATGACAGTCTAGTGCAGAAATGGCCCAGGATGCTGCAACGAAATGGTGTGCACTCACCGAAAGACTAAGCTCAGCCATTCTCTTCCAACTATCTGTCATGAGACCTTTCAAAAACCAGCTGTTGCGTCGCAAATTCTGACTAAGCTTGATGGGAAAACATAGATGAGGTGCACGACTGGAGATATTTAAATACAGCAAAGACTCGTCTATTGGCAACAATGAGAAGTATGTCAGCATCCGTGGGAAGAGGGAAGAACCAGCTGGGAATTTGGTCCATTTCCACAACTTACTTTTCCATCCTTGCAGTGTGACAGGCCTCTCCTGCTCTCTGCCATGTGGCTGGTAAATGGGTCAGCTGCAGAACCAAATGACAGCTTCTGTGGCAGGGTGGCGCTCAGTCTTTGGCTTTTAGTCTGAATTTCAAAAGAGTGATGCAAGATGCCACACCCTATTTCCAAAATGCACTTGGAACTTTGGACTGTTCCTTTAAAGTTCAGACTGCACTCCAAAACAGATTCACCACCCTACTACACAGATGCCACTAGGCACCAGAAGAAAGACCGAGGCCATTTCCGTACTACACTGTTATAGCGCTGTTATTCCACTTTCAACATCATGTGGAATTCTGGGGTTTGTACTTCACTGAGGCCCAAGAGCTCTCTGGCTGAGAATCCTGAAGGTCCCTCCCTAAACTGCAAAGCCCAGGATTCCACAGGAGGTTGAAAGTGAAATAATAGCATTATAACAGTGTAGGGTGGAAATAGCCAGAGAACTTTTGGTAGAAGCTCTTGGGGTTGTTTGAGTAGATCGGCAATGATTTTTGACTCTAAAGAGAAAAGATAGAACATTTTTTTTCTTGGTAAACTAGGCTTTTGAAATCAAGAAAGCTTGCTCAGGGGGATGGAACTGATAGGAGCAGATTCTTTATTTGGCACCAAGTCAGCTTTTGAGCATCCTCTGAAATGAGAGACCTCCAAAATTCCTGGTTGCCAACAACCCTGCTCAGGTCTTGTAAACTCGGGGCAGCCATGGCTTCCTTAGAATCACAGAATCCCAAAGTTGGAAGAGACCCCAAGGGCCATCCAGTCCAACCCCTTGCCATGCAGGAATAGAAAATCAAAGCGCTCCCAACCGATAGCCATCCAGCATCTCTTTAAATACAGTCAGCCCTCCATATTTGCAGGTTTCACTTTTGCGGATTTGATTATTCACGGATTATTTGCTGTCACCCCTGCTGCCTCCCTAGGCCATTTTTCGTAGAGACTGCAAGTCTAGTAAGTCTCTATTAAAAATGGTGGGGCAGCAGTGGAGGTGGCAGTCAGCCCTACCAGCCTCCCAGTTCTGCCTCGTGAAGGAATCCTGCTGCCTCAAAGGAATCCGTGGTAGGTTGAACATAGTGACCATACGTTTTTGTGTGTTAAATATGGTTTGGGAGGGCCTCGAGGTATTCACGGTTTTTCCACTTTCACGGGGGTCCTGTGCCCCTAACTCTAGCAAATGGGGAGAGAGGACTGTAGTTTGAATCCATTGCTCCATGCCCTAGTCTCTGGAGCAGCAGAAAAACAGGGCTGCTCCATCCTTCATATGACATCCCTTCAAATATTAAAACATGGCGCTCAAATATTTAAACACGGTCCTCACTTCTTAGGCCATTTCCGCACTAGACTGTTATAGCGCTATCATTCCACTTTCAACATCCTATGGAATCCTGGGGTTTGCAGTTTAGGGAGGGGTCTTCGAGGACGGCCTTTGATTCCATAGGATGTTGAAAGTGGAATGATAGCACTATAACAGTCTAGTGCGGAAATGGCCACACTCTCAAACCCAAGCCATTTCTGCACTAGACTGTTATAGCGTTATTATTCCGGCTGGCCCCTCCCTAAACTGCAAACACTGGGATTTCATAGGATGTTGAAAGTGGAATAATAGTGCTGTAACAGTCTAGTGTGGAAATGGCCCCAGAAAACCCTGTGATAGGCTCACTTTAGGGTTGCCATAAGTTGGAAACAACTTGAAGGCACACACCAACAGCAACAGCAATGCTCTTTGAACTGATTATGTATTTTTAATGGGTGTTCATGTTTTTAACTGCGTTTTGTATCTATTTGTTGCTGCATTTTAATCTGGTATTCCCTGCCTCGATCCATAGGGAGGGGCAAGTAAGAAATAAATATTTATTGTTGCTGTTGTTATTAATACTGCTGCTAGTACTACTACCATTAAAGTCCCACGTACACCATCATCACTTACTTTGGGCATTTTGTTCCCTCACGGACAGCTAGACCTGGGAAAACTACCAGACCTGGTTAATCTTGGGAATCTCTACAGGAATACTAAAAGAGATCCTTTAGTCCTTTAAATCTGCCTTTTCCGGCTCTACTGCCTCTTTAAAAACCATATGCACCCATAAAGAATGGTTGGCTTTGTTCACAGAATATGTACACCTGACCGTGACATATCTGTCAGTGAAGAATATGTCTAAATAATCTGACCACGGAAAGGAAGATCCGTTAGTCATACCATTGACTCAGCGCTCCGTGCTGATTTTTCGATAGGGGGTGTTTTAATTACACGCTCAGAGACCAAGTTTGGCTCCTTCGGGCATTTGCAGCCACCGGGCTTATTTTACAAGCTGACTTCTTGGGATGTGATGGTTGTTTATACACTGTGCGGTTTCATCATGTCAGCAGAGTATCATTGCAATGTAATAAAATGTAAGGCATATAAACAGTGAGGCTGCAAATGCTGTATGCATTTATCAGTTGAATTAACTGAACCTCACTTCCCTTCCCAGAAGACATAACACACTACAAGCCGTTGAAATGTTTTAGCTTCCGTTGCATTGGTCAGCTGCCCTCAGGGTTTGGAACAAGCCAGAAAGTGGAGTAGCAAATAGCCCAGATAGGAACAGTCGCAGACTTTGGGGAGTGACGATCCCAAGAATTCCTCGGGTCAACCTGCAGAACTCCCCACTGGTCATGGCACTGTCATCTTAAAAGTAACCTTTTCAGGCTCTGGCGTGGGTAACCCTTTCCCTGATCATTCTCCCAAACCACAGCCTTATAACAGGTCAGAGAATTGGACCGTCTAGTCCTACGTATGTATGTGCCTTCATATCTCCTGTTTCATTAGGTTCTCTTTTGTCTGGAATATCACCAACAGCACTTGGTATTTGTTGGCGATCTTCCATCCAAGTACAGCCAGCCCTCCACACACACTAAGGTTAGGGGTGTATGACTCCCTCAAAAGTGAAAAAATAGCAAATATCAAAATGGGCATATGTGTCTGGGGGAAGGAGGCCCAGGCATGGTGGGGAAAGTGGACACCCAGGGTGCAAACCAGGTCAGGGAAAGGAGAGAGAACGGGCACGTTGGCACACTGGCCCTATACTGCCTCTCTCTTGCCCATCTCCTTCCTTAGGATTGGAGAGAGCACTGGGAGAAGATGTGTGGTGCTGAGAAACTGGCCTGCAGCCCTCTTTAGCTGGCCTGGCAGCTGCTGGTGGAGGAGGAGAAGGCCCAAAGATGGGTTTTTAAAGGACTGCTTGGCCTGATGGGAGCTGCGGAGAGGGAAGGTTCCCCTGGAAAAGAAGCACTTGAGATGGTTGAGATGGGGGGGCAGTAGTTGGAGAAATTTCGCAAATAATCAGATCTGTGAAAGTGAAACCTGCAAATGTGAAGGGCCGACTACACTAACCAGGGACAACCCTGCTTAGTTTCCAAGATCAGGTGAGACCCGGTGCGTTATTTAGCCCTTCTCATCTAGCCACAGGGTGGGCAAAGTCTGGCTTAGGAGCCACACGTGACACCTGAAGACTGTTTATGTGGCCCTCAATCCATCCAGACTCTCTGTATTGTCCTTTTTTCTGACCACTAAAATAGCCCCCACCCATTCAACAAAATAAATAAACAGAAATAAATCTGTTTTGCATTTCTTATTATCTGGAAGCAATCAATCTAGCCACAAGCATTTGTTTCACCATGTTGTCGAGCTGCAGTATCCAGACGAGACATATTTTTCACACCAGATGGCTAGCATTTACTATAATTCACCCCAAGCACTGATATACATATATGTATACTGAATAGCAAGTTGGATAAACCATAAAGTTGCAGACATGGGCCATTTCTGCACCAGATTGTTATAGTGCTATTATTCCACTTTCAAGCTCCTGTGGAATCCCGGGGTTTGTAGTTTCCTGAGACCAAAGAGCTCTCCAGCGGAGAATTCTAAAGGCTTCTCTCTGAACTGCAAATGCCAGGATTCCATAGGAGGTTGAAAGTGGAATAATAGCACTGTAACAGTCTAGTGTGGAAATGTCCGTCGTGTTGGGGGATTTCTTCTACATTTTCCACTGACAACCAGCATTGTGTAGTTGTTTGATTGTGATGCTACCACCCTGAAGACATGAGTTCAATTGTCTGCTTGGCCATGGACTCCCACTGCTGGCCTTGCATATGTGACACACTCTCAGTCCCAGAAAACCCCTGATAGGTTCACTTTAGGGTCACCATAAGATGGAAACAAGGCACACAACAACCTATACAAGTAAGGCTTAGACACCATCCTTCCAGGAGAGTAGATCTTGATTGAACATTAGAAAGAATTTCCTGACAGTAAGAGCAATTCAGCAATGGAAGCAATTCCCTAGAGAGGTGGTGAGGTCTTCTTTTCTGGATGTTTTCAAGAGAGGCTGGGCAGCTACCTGCTGGGGATGCTTTAGTTGGAAATCTTGCACTGAGCACCAGGTTGGACTCAATGGCAGCAGCACGAAGGAAAGCTGTTTCCACAAAACTGCCAGTTTCGGGTGGACAGAATGAAATGACTACAAAAAGAGGAGGAACTTCCTCAGAATTGAGGGGACTTTTTAAAATTGTCACTGTAGGCCCCGTTCCTAGGTTAGCTGAGCTTTCCTGATAGAATCATGTCGTGTGAAAACACCCTGAGCATGATGCGCCCTCTCACAGCCATGCTCTGAGGTAAGGGGACAGTTGTGTGGCCAATGCAATTACTGACGAACCTTTCGCCAGCTCACAAACATGGCTGAGTTCACCTCCAAGAAGAAAGGAAAAATTAAATCAAATGTCTCCAATTTTCCTAGTATTTGCTGGAAAAGTTTTGACTTGGCGCCAGCTGGCTCAGGAAGAGAACCACGTTAAACTGATCTGAGAGAGTTCTGGGCTCCTCGTTTTAAGAAGGATATAGACCAGTTGGAGTGGGTTCAGAGAAAGTCAATGAAAATTATAAGAGGCATGGAGAACAAAACATATGAGGAGGTTGAAGGATCTGGGCTTGTTCAGCTTAATGAAGAGAAGACTGAGGAGTGATATACTTTCACTCTTGAAATACCTCAAGGGCTGTCACGCAGAGAAGGGGGCTGCCCTGTTCTCTGCTGCCCCAGACACTAGGACCAGATCAAATGGTCAGAAGTTACAGGAGGATAGATTTTGACTGAACATCAGAAGGAACTTCTTAACAGTGAGAACGGTTGGGCAATGGAACCAACTGTCCCTGCACCCTTCCCTGCCTTTCCCCCTGTCATTTCCCCCAGCGGGGAGGGAAAGGCATGCACGCACCTTGCGAATAATCAAATTTGCAAACGTCAAAGTTGCAAATGTGGAGGGCTGGCTGTACGGCATGCAGTAGTGGGAGTCTCATTTTAAGGAGGATATAGACAAGTTGGAGAAGGTTCAGAGAAAGGCAACAAGAACGGTAAGAGGTACAGAGAACAAGACATATGAGGAAAGGTTGAGAGAGCTTGGCATGCTCAGCCTGGTGGAAAGAGGACTGAAGGATGACATGATCACACTCTTCAAATAACTCAAGGGATGTCATGGAAAGGAAGACACAGGCTTGTTCTCTGCTGCCCCAGGTCTCACGTTTTTAAATTGCAGGATTTCAGCTGAACATTAGAAGGAACTTCTTGACAGTAAGAGCTGTTTGGCAATGGAAGCAATTGTCTCCTTTTCTGGACGTCTTCAGAAAGAGGCTGGATGGCTACCTTCTGGGGATGCTCTAGCTAGAGATCCTTCATGGAGTAGCGGGTTGGACTCAATGGCCCATGTAGCCCCTTCCAGTTCTATGATTCTATGTTATTTAACATTGTAAAATATCAAATTTTTCAAAAGCAGAAGAGGACTTCTGGCCATCTCATAATTTCCTTCTCCACCTTATTTTTCAGTAGTTTTGACAGGACCCCCTCCACAAAGCTGCACCTTCAGTGGGGGCAAAAGAGAAGATTAAGAGGGGACATGATAGCCATGTTTAAATATTTGAAGGGATGCCATGTAGAGGAAGGAGAGAGCTTGTTTTCTGCTGCTCCAGAGACCCGGACAAGGAGCAATGGATTCAAGCTGCAGGAAAGGAGATTCCACCTGAACCTCAGGAAGAACTTCCTGGCGGTCAGGGCTGTCCGGCAGTGGAATGTGCTGCCACGGAGTGTGGTGGAGTCTCCTTCCTTGGAGATTTTTAAGCAGAGGTTGGATGGCCATCTGTCGAGGGGGTGCTTTGAGGGTGTTCCTGCATGGCTGAAGGGGGTTGGATTGGATGGCCCGCGTGGCCTCTTCCAACTCCACATTTCTATGATTCTATGATTCTATGAAAATGAAGGAACTGCCCCCCCAAATAAGAATTCTGTCCCACCTGCAATGACCTTTTCCTTCAGTCCCTAAACTCCTAGTCTTGAAGAGAGTGAAACACTGAAAATCATTCACACCTAGAACTCTGCTATTTCCTGTGTTCACATTCCTTTGATACCTCTGCCTGTCCATTGTCTTTAGATGTTTAAACTGTATTACAGAGCTGGAGCCGGAGGGGATCACCAAGGCCTCCTCGTCCAACCTCATTCTGCCTGGCAGGAAGGACACAACTCAAGAGCTTCTGCCCGTCCAACCTCTGTGCAAAAACCACCAAAGGAGGAGAGTCTGCCACTGGTCGGCAGTTGATTCTACTGTCGGTTTTAAACGCTCAGTTGAGGTTTTAAGTTGCTGCAACGCTAGAAATTTGGGGACTGGAGGAAAATGTCATGGGGGACAGCAGGAATCTTATTTTGGGAGACAATGTCCTTTTTTGCCCCCCAAAAGTTCCATTCCTGCTCCTCCTGCACAGGGTGCCAGAGCAGAACTTCAGCCCTGGACTGTGCACAGTGACCTGCCCCTGATCTGGGCCAATGCTATCTGCTCTGATGGATCCAGGTCTACGGGATTCCAGACACAGAAAGGTCTTCTCTCCATCACCTGCTCTCTGATCCTGTTTGCTAGAGAGGCTGCCAGAGACACCCAAAGATACCCAGGGAAACATAAGCCTAACATGTGAAAACAGGCTCAGCCGTTGCTGTTTCACGGTTTGTCTAGTTGAGCCAAAACCACTGCTTTTGGAATAGAACCACAGAATCTTGGAACTGGAAGAGATCCCAAGGGCCATCCGGTCCAATCTCCTTCTGCCACGCAGGAAGATACAAGCAAAGCACTCCCAACAGGTGGCCATCCAGCCTCTGTTTAAAAACCTCCAAAGAAGGGGACACCACCAAACTCCCAGGCAGTGTATTCCACTGTTAAACTTCTCTTACCACTAGGAATTTCTTCCTGATGTTTAGATGGAATCTCTTTTCCTGAACTCTGAAGCCATTGCTCCATGTCCTAGTCTCTGGAGCAGCAAAAACAAGCCTGCCCTGTCCCCCATATGACATCTCTTCAAATTTTTAAACATGGTTATCATGTCACCTCTATGATTCTATGACTCCCCAAGGACCACTCAATGCTGGGTGGTAGGTTACTGCTTCAGATCACAACCCAAAGGGCAAGGGTTACCCTAAAGCACACACAGAGTGCACTGCGAAGCAGACCTCACCTAGAAGGAGGATTGACTGAAAGAAAGAAAACCAGAGCAGAGGCCAGATTCAATGGGGGTTGGCAGAAGCAGGCCGGAAGCTGCTCCGGCTTGAGTCTGAACTTGAATGGTGCTGTCTGAGATTCTAAAGCCCACCTCCCCAAATTGGTCTGGGACGCTTTTCTTTTCAGGGAACGGTGACTTGGAGTTCAGTATGAGAATAAGGATTTTTCCAAATTAAAAGTGGGACTTTCTTAATTTTAATCATACTACTAAGGAAGGAGAATCAGTGTGGTACAGCGGTCTTGATGTTGGACCACGATCCTGGAGACCTAGGTTTGACTACCCACCGGGCCATGGAAACCCACTGGCCTTGGGGGCGCGACACACTCTCAGCCGCAGAAACCTCCCATGGGTTTGCCTTAGGTTCACCCATAAGCCAGGAATGACATGAAGGCACACATCAACAACAAAAGCAATATGACCGAGGAAGAGCTGAAGTATCCTAAAGGCATCAGATGCCATCTGAGATCTTGGAAGCTAAGGAGGGCCAGCCCTGCTTGGTAGTTCAGACTAGAAGCCGGCACGGATCTCCCCCTCCCCGGGTCAAGGAGCCCCACGTGGTAGGAGTCCCTTCTCCCAGCTGCCTCCCTCCCGCCACTCACCGTGAAGGGCAGCGAGCAGACGGCGAAGATGAGCGTCATGATGGAGAGGAGGATGAGGTGGTCCAGCTCCTCGGACATGGAGAGCGGCCTCCTCGCGGGGGGCGGCCCCGTCGCCGGCCGGCCTCCGAGGGCGAGGGGAGCCTCCTTCGGGGCGCGCTGGGGAGACGGCGAGGGCGAAGGAGGCGGCACGGCGGGGGCGTCGCCGTCGCCGTCCAGCCGCTTCGAGGCGGCGCGGCAGCAGCAGCAGCGGCGGCGGCGGCGTGGGGGCGCCGAGGGGGCGGCCAGGCGCCGGGCGGCCTTCCCCCGCCGGTGCATCCGGACCAGGCTGACGATGACGCTGAGGTTGCAGAGGAGGACGGCGAGGATGAGGAGGAGCAGCAGCGAGGCGTAGAGGAGGGCGAAGGTGAGGGCGGCGCGGTCCCCCGACGGCGCGCCCGAGGCGCCCATCTGGATGAAGCACCAGGTGCCCGGGCAGTACTGGACGTAGCGGCCGAAGCCGAGGAGCGGCAGGGCGCAGAAGGCGGCGGCCAGGGCGTAGAGGGCCGGCAGAGCGCCCAGGAGGACGGCCAGCGGGACCTCGCCGGCCAGGCGCTGGTAGAGGTAGGGCGCCCCGATGGCCAGGCTGCGCTCCAGCGCCATGGCCCCCAGGCAGCCCATGGTGGCCAGGCTGAAGAAGCTCATGGCGAAGGCGAAGTAGAGGCAGACGCCCTCGCCGCCGCCGCCCCCGCCGAGCCCCACCAGCGTCCGCCCCCGCCCGTAGGCCGCCAGCACCACCGGGCTCAGCAGGCAGGTGCCCAGCAGGTCGGTCAGCACCAGCGCCAGCACCAGCACGTGGAAGGGCGCCGGGCGCTCCCGCCGCGCCCGCCGCCGCCGCCGCGCCGCCAGCAGCAGCGCCAGCGCCGTCGCGTTGCCCAGCACGCCCGCCGAGAACATCACCGCCGGGATGGCCGGGCTCTCCCCCGGCGCGGTCGCCAGCCGCTCCAGCCGCTCGCACGCCCGCCCGGCGCCCATCGCCCGCCTCCCGCGCAGCGAATGAGCGGCGGCCCGGAGGGCCAGGGACGAGGGCGGCGGCGGCGAGGAGGAGGAGGGCGGCGGCGCCGCGGGAGGGAGGGAGGAGACGGGGCGGCGCCGCCTTCGGCCCTCCTTCCCCCCTCCCTCCCTCTCCCCGCTTTACTTCTCTCTTCCCCCGCACGCACCGCCCGCAGGGCCTTGGCGCGGCCGCCCCGTCGGCGGTGCGGAAGAAGGACGCGGCTGCCTGCCCGCCCGCCCCCCGCCCGGCAGTCCCGAGGGCTGCGGGGATGGGGGGATCGGGGCCCTCCTCTCACACCCTCCAAGTGCCCCGGTGCAGGGACGGGGCGGACGGGGCCGTCCTCCTCCCACACCCACCAAGTGCCCCGATGCAGGGCTGGCGGATCGAGGCCTTCCTCTCACACCCTCCAAGTGCCCCAATGCAGGGACGGGGGGATCGGGCCGTCCTCCTCCCACACCCACCAAGTGCCCCGATGCGGGGAATGGGGCGGGGGAAGGCCCTCCTCTCACACCCACCAAGTGCCCCGGTGCAGGGATGGGGGATCGGGGCCCTCCTCCCACACCCTCCAAGTGCCCCGGTGCAGGGATGGGGGGATCGGGGCACTCTTCCCACACCTTCCAGGTGTCCTAGTGCCGAGCGGAGGGTATAGATTGATCCTCTATTGTCCCACTTGTTGGGCTGATTTTGATACATCCCCTCGAATCACCGTTGGAAGTCCAACCCCCTTCTGTGCACCAAAATACGGCATCTAAGCGTTCCTGACAGGTGGCCGTCCAGCCTCTGCTCAAAACCTCCGGAGAAGGAGATTCCCCCCACTCCATGGAGGCAGCAGTGGATTCCGCTGTGGAACTGCTCCGACTGTCAGGAAGTTCTTCCTGAATGGTTAGGTGGAATCGCTTCTCTTGTGGCTTGAATCCATTGCTCTGTGTCCTCGTCTCTGGAGCCACAGAAAAGAAGCATATTTCCTCCTTCACATGACTTCCTTTCAAATACAAGTTATCCCTCCACGTTCACTAGGGCAGAGCTTTCCAGGCTTTTCATGTTGGCAACACACTTTTCAGATGTGCATCATTTCGCAACACAGTAATTTCAGTTTTACTAGCAAACCGGAGATGAAACTAACCCCATTTAAGAGATACAGACACATACATAAATTGTAATAACAAAAGGTATGAAGACGCAACATATCTCATGAAAACCTTTAATATATTTTTAAAAATATGTGATTTATAAATAGTAACATATATTTCCAAGATTGTAGGTGACACACCTACACACTTCAGGCAACACACTAATGTGTTGCAGCACACTGTTTGGAAAGCCCTGTGCTAAGGTTAGGAGGAAAAACTGAATAATTCTAGGCCCTCCCAAACCATTTTTAACACCCAAAAAAGTATGATCACCATATTCAACCCACCATGGATTCCTTGGAAGCACCAGAGTTCCTTCACAAGGCAAAAGGGGGGAGCTGGTGGGGCTTACAGACACCCCCATGGCTGCCCCACACCATTTTAAATAGGGACGAGGCGTGTTCATAGTTTCTCAGTCTCATGGGGCTTGCAGTCCCTATTAAAAATGGCATAGGGAGGCAGTAGAGGTGACAGCAAATAATCCATGAATAATTAAATCCACAAAAGTGAAACCCACCAATGTGAGGAGCTGACGTATTTAAACACAGCCATCACATCACCTCTTCAGACCTTCTCTTCTCCAGGTCAAACATACTCAGCTCCTTCCCTAAGCCTCTCCTCACAGGGCTTCATGGTTTCCAAACATTTTCCAAATTTCTCTCTCCTCCTCCCGTTTTCCCTGTCTGTTCTCAGCTTACTTCAGTTGCAGCAAACTGAGTTTAAAGTATAAAAGTAGTTTGTACTCCGTTATGAACTCAGAAGGGGGAATGAAGAGGAGAGGAGGGGGAAATTCTTTCCCTTCCCAGTAGCCCTGGCAAAAGCAAACTGCTGCACGCTCTCTCTTCCTCATGCCCTCTCATTTTGCCACCTTGGCCAGATTCTGACGTTGCTTGGCCACATGTGTCCCAGTTTAATCCATGATATCCTGGAGGTGTGTCCTCCCTACTATCCAAGAATGCCTGGGAGGAATGTGGAAAAGACAAGCCTTTCTCATGCTTTCCGCCTTAACCTTTCAGTGTTTAGTTCACCCTATCCCAAACAAAATAGAGAAAATAGTTTTCTTGGATCTAAGGTTAACCTTTAGTCTTCCAGATGTTTTGGACTTCACCTCCCGGAAGCCCTAGAAACCTGGCCAGTGTTCAAGGATTATGGGAGTTGGAGTCAAAAAGTCATAAAATTGGAAGGGTCTAACCCCATTCAGCCATACAGGAGTATACTATCAAAGCAACCCCAACGGATGGCCATCCAGCCTCTGTTTTAAAACCTCCAAAAAAGGAGACTCTACCACGTTCATCAGGAGGGCCAAAGGCTGTACCAGTAGTTTTCCGTCTTTGATCCTCCAGATGGATTTCACCTCCCAGAATCCCTGAACAGTGGCTAAGTTGACTGCAATGCTTTCTGGAGGAACAAAGGTTGAGAAATAGTGTGTTTCACAACTGCATCCCTTTCAAAGAGGACTTTTTTAGCTTCTGAAAGGATGTCAAGGCATGTGAAGGCGATGCCTTCTCTGTCCCCACCCGTCCCACTTGGCAGATAATGTCTTGTAAAGTAAGCAGAGGAGACTGCCAGCTATTATCTTGGCAGGATATAGGAATGGGCACCATCTGTTTGAATGGGCCTGTCACCGGGTTAATAGTTCTGTTCTGTTTGAGAGAAAGTTTATTAGGGGCTGCAAATATATTGCTGAAGGGAAATTGGAACCAGGCCCCAGTAAGGCTTCTGGCAGTCCTGGTATTGTTAAAGGCCATCTCTCTCATGCATTGTAACTTTTTATAACTTCCTCCTAATACTGTCGGGGGCCTTTGACTAATGACTGATTATCCAAGAAGCAGCATTGTATAGTAAGTAGTTTGAGTGTTGGACTATGGCTCTGGAGGGCACGGTTCTGTTGGGAGTTAAGAGTTTCTCAAGATGTCAGCTGTTTTGGGGAAACTCTATGAAAGCTAAAACTGTTAGGGATCAGCCTTCTTTTAGCAGAGTAGCAGAAAAAACATCTCTCAATCTCTCTGTGGCTTCCCTGAACTGAAACTGACTAAGAAAACAAAACAAGGCAGGCAGTTTCAGGTTACAAACTTAGACAAATTTACTAATGGACTTCATAGTTTGATATATGTAACTGGATCCTAACTAGCTAACAGATACCTACAGTAAGGCATGATGCGGGGGGGGGGGCAAAAATCAGTGGAAAGTTTTTTTTTTCTTGTGTTGGTTCAAAACTGAAGGCAGATAGACTCCTTCAACAGAATATGAAACCACAGGCTCCCAGCCAGGGACAGATACCTCCCATGTTCATAAAAGTTTACACATGTTTAGGGGTTGCATTTATTCTCTGAGGTGTTTTAACCCTCAACCCGGTGAAGACAGGGGGCATTTTAAATCCCTTGCAGAAATCAAGACTAACAAAGCATGCATTTAATAACATTGGATCTGTAATGGTATTTTCCCCCCTCTTTTTTGTTTTCATTACAATCAGGATTGGTGGGTGGGTGGGTGGGGGGTCATGTCACGTCCTGGTTAACTTGCCCTCAAAAACTTCACTTAAGAGTTTCGAACAGAAGTGTTTTATTTAGAAAAGCAAGCAACACAGCAACTTTTCCAAAAGTTGCTGAAACTAAAGCATCGGAGTAGGTTGCAAGTTGTACACTTTGCCATACACATTTTGGCACAAATATCAATGACTGGTTAAAGTCGTACATGTCAAGTAACAGGCACTTTCCCAGGCTTACAGTTATTTACATACCGTTCATCATGGGAGCAAAGTGAAATTCCTGTCCCCTTATCTATGCATGGCCCATTCCCATAACACTTTCTTGCTATTTCATTTCCCCCCTCCCCATTATGATCTTCTTTCCTTTTGCCTGATACAAAGTGACATCGAACGTACAGCAATTAACCATTTGGAGCCTAGAGATACTTTAAGAGTAGCAATTAACAGTGGATGTATCATAGCACTTTAGCAGGCACTGACCTATTTGGTTCTAATGCAGCTATACTATTAAATACACTGATGCATACATATGACAGGAGGAATGCATCTTGGCAGGTCACAGCCCTACTGGATAATAGAATCATAGATTCATAGAGTTGGAAGAGACCCAGGGGCCTTCCAGTCCAACCCCCTTCCAGGCAGGAACCCACATCAAAGCTCTCCCAACAGATGCCCATTTAGGCTCTGCTTAAAAACCTCCAAAGAAGGAGACTCCACCACATTCAAGGCAGCACATTCCACTGCCAGACAGCTCTGACTGTCAGGAAGTTCTTCCTGAGGTTTAAGTGGAATCCATTGCTCCTTGTCCTAGTTTCTGAAGTAGTGGAAAATAAGCCTGTTCCCTCTATGATATGACATCCTTTCAAATGTTTAAACATGGCTATCATGTCCCCTCTTAACTTTCTCTTTTGCAGATGAAACATACCCGGCTCCCTGAGATGCTCCTCATGGGGCTCCATGGCTTCCAGACCCTTCACCATTTTGGTTGTTCTCCTCTGGACACGTTCCAGCTTGTTGATACCCTTCTTGAAAAGAGGTCCCCAGAACTGGACACGGTACTCCAGATGAGGTCTGATTAAAGAATAGGGTGCTACTGTTACTTTCCTCAATCTAGACACCATACTCCTATTAATGCAACCAGAATTGCATTGGCTTTCTTGGCTGCTGTATCACACTGCTGACTTATGTTCAGCTTGTACTCTACCAAGACTCCTAGACCCCTTTAGTTATATGCCTTTTTTCCTTTTTCTTTCTTTCCTTCTTTTCCTCTCTTTTTTCCTTTTTGTTTCTATATTTTGTGTATTACAAAATAATACACAAAGTAATGTGTATTACTTTGATTTTAACTTAGATGATTTGTGTTAACAATTAATTAAAAAAAGAACATAGGAAGTCAATATTTATCTATGTTCTGTTGAATTAATAGTGTACTTTAGATGGCTCATTCTTGTATTGTGGTATTTTAAAGCATTTTATATTCTTAATAGACTGTACACTGTCCAGAGGAGTCTGGTTATTTAGCCGTTTAAAAGCACAAGAGATAAGGACAGAGAGGGTATACTCTCACAGTCTCACGAGCATCAAGGTATTCGGAAAACTAAAGCAAGGGCAAGAGGGTTGATGTACTGGCCTGATATGTCAAAAGATATTGAAACAGTTATTGGGAACTGTCCTGCCTTTGGTCATTGTGCTCCAAGCATCACACCATGAGGGGCCATTACTGGATTTTTTTCCAGAGGTGCAATATCCCTTGATCGCAATGGGGGGGGACACATTGGCAGTGGGACCATGACGATGTTGTACAAAACCATGACTTGTGGACCAGCAGCAATGTGTCCCCATCGTGGGACAGCAGTGTCACACGGAAATGGCCTGAGTCAGAGGAGCTGGCAGCCGAGGCAGTGTGGGGACCTTCTCCCCAGCAGGAAGTTGAAGATGTGGCACAGCCATTTTTGCTGAGCATAGGAGGGACAAGAAGTTACATCAGTTCCAGCAGCTCTTGAGTAGGAGACACCGACTAATCAAGCACCTTGTGCCTTGAGATACCTGGCTATAAATATTCCAGCAGTTCATTGAGAACCATGTTTCTTACAACTGTCTGACTTGGTAACTGGCAGTAGTCTTTGGTGTTTTGTGTTTCCTGGACGGACTTCTATTTATTGTTGTCTTATTTCTTGCTGACTTTATCTGGACTACTGAGCTGCTGTAGACTTCTGGACTGGCTGATGACCACTCTCTTGCTTCTTCCTTCATCCTGTTGGATAACACGCGACTGACCTGGACTTGCATTTCAACCATCTGCTTCCTGGGGCGCTTGCTGAAGGGAGCATAGGACACTTATATCACCTAAGGGAGCACCAGGCAACTTAGTAGATTGAGCATTTGGTTCATCTTGCCGTAAACCTATGTAACCAGGACTTTCGCATGCCTGCCTTTGTGGACTTAACTGACTTTGGGGTCTCATTAGCTTGTGAGCCTGCCTTATATTAATTGCACCAGCAGACATTACAGCAAATGCCCCTCGGCTTCCATAGCCTCCAATTGAATTGTGGTCGTTTTGCATCTGACAGAAATCCCCAGTTGCTTATATACAGAAGCTTACAAGTGTACAAGACACCAAGAGGATGCCTGCTAATAAATAATTCCAGTTGTTCAACTGGGAGCATGATTTTATGGAAACTGAGAGCCGATATACAAGTTAGCTCTTTTTTTGTGCTGCTCATAGGAAATGAGAGTTTGATGGTGTGGAGGGTGACGGAGGGCAGAATTCAGAGGCGTACCTAGAGTGGGGCAAGTAGGACATGTCCTGTGGATGCCAATGCCAGAGGAGGAGGGGGAGGGGGAGGAGGGGAGGAGGAGGAGGAGGAGGGGAGGGGGAGGAGGAGGAGGAGGAGGAGAGGGAGGGGGAGGAGGGGAGAGGGGAGGAGGGGGAGGGGAGGAGAGGAGGAGGAGGAGGAGGAGGCAGTCCCAGAGATAGGGGCTCAACTGGGAAGGTCAGGAAAAGCTTAGGATTAGTCCTGAACACAGATGGGAATTCCACATCCCTGTGCCCATTCGTGATTTCCATGTTACTGGGACTGTGAAACCACTTCAGGATTTGTCTGTCACCTATGATAGCTGCTGTAAAGTTCACACTTAAAAACAGAGCGGATTCTGTGTTTTGCCCATCACCTATGGTAGCTTCTTTGAAGTCCAGATTTAGAGAACAGATTCTTCACTCTGCTGAAGTGGAAGCTGTCAGCCGTCACTACCACAGAGCGCAAAGAGCACTGCTTTAGAGAAGACTTCAATGTTGTAGAGGCAAGTCCAAAGAACTCCTTTTGAGATGGCCTTTTAAGAAAGTTCAAATGATAGCTGGAATCCTGTTGGTGTTTAACATGCAAGTCTGCATCAACAGGAGCAGAGTGTCTAGATTGAAGGAAGTGATGGTACCACTCTATTCTGCTTTTGTCAGACCGTACCTGGAATATTGTATCTAGATCTGGGCATCCCCATTAAAGAAGGATATTGGCAAGATGGAACATGTCCAGAGGAGGGTGACCAAAATGGCAAAGGGTCTGGAAACCATACCCTACGAGGAGTGGCTTAGGGAGCTGGGTACATTTAGCTTAATGAAAAGAAGGTTAAGAGGTGACATGATAGCCATGTTTAAATATTTGAAGGGATGTCATGTTGAAAATGGACAAAGCGTGTTTTCTGCTGCTCCAGAGACTAGGACATGGAGCAGTAGATTCAAGCTACAGGTAAAGAGATTTCATCAGGAAGAACTTGCAGACAGTATGAACAATTCAACAGTGGAATATGCTGCTGCCCTTGGAGGTTTTAAACAGAGGCTGGACGGCCATCTGTCAGGAATGCTTTGACGGTATATTCCTGCATGGCAGAATGGGCTTGGACTGGATGGCTCTTGGGGTCTCTTCCAACTCTAGGATTCTATGATTCTAAGTTCCTCAATGCATAAAGGTATACTTTTTTTGGCCAGGCTTTGGACTGCAACCAGGTAGAGGAATTCTATAGTGTTTGGCTGGGTCCATGGTAGAGGAAGCGCTCTTTCAAAGCCACAAAGCTTGCAGCAGACAAGGAGATTATGTGTGGCATGCTATGGTAATTTGGGCGCATGTGAGTTCCCTTATGCCTGCACTTTTGTACTTTTTTCCCCATGGCACAATGTCTGCATGCAGTTCACAGTTGTGTAAGGAGTAGAACTGTCGCACATGCAGTAAAGCATTCTTGGATGGTCTGATCAGTTTCTCCAATGCTCCCCTTCATACATTGAGATTGCAGAAACAGGGAGCACCTTTGCAGATACAGAATTAGTTGCATTATGTCTGTATTCAGCGCAAGGGTGCTGGAGTGCAACTGCCACTTAACTACATGAGTGCAGATTTACTTTATGCAAGTATGACGTAGGATCTCAGTTGATGTAAGTCGGTGATCAGCCACATGTGCTTGGAAACCCTGAAGGTATTGAGCTTTCAAACAACAGAATTGGCCTAGGGAGTCATCTCAGCTTCTGTGTCCCAGTTATAGCAAACGGAATGGTAATATGACTCTGCTGTACAGGATTGCTGCAAAGTTTATTAGGTTAGTGGACGTGAGATTCTTTCATTATCCTAAAGTGATACAGTTTGGGCAAGTCTTATGGGATAGAATCCAGTGGGGAGTTCTCCTGCATGTGCCCCACTGAAATGGATAGAAAGTTAACTTCAGAATATAGGAAGGTACCTGATACTGTCTCAAGATGCTTTGTCCATCTAGCTCACTACTGCCTACATTGATGGTAGGGATGGTCTTACAGCAAAAAAGTCCTTCCTCAGGTTGATGTGGAATCTCATTTCTTGTAATTTGAATCCATTGCTCCATGTCCTAGTATCTGGAGCAGCAGAAAACAAGCTTGCTCCATCTTCTATGTGACATCCCTTCAGATATTTAGATGGCTATCGAGTCATCTCTCAGGCCACTTCTGTATGACATTGTCATAGTGCTATTATTCCACTTTCAACATCCTATGGAATCCTGGGGTTTGCAGTTTAGGGATGGGCCTTTAGGATTCTCAGCCGGAGAGCTCTTTGGCCTCAGGAAACTACAAACCCCAGAATTCCACAGGAGGTTGAAAGTGGAATAATAGCACTATAACAGTGTAGTGTGGAAATGGCTTGAGTGTTAGCCCAAGATTCTTTCTTAGTTCTGACTGAAGATGCTGGCAGTTGATTTTGGCACCTTACATGAAAAACATGTGCTCTTTCTGCTGGATTGTGACCATGGTGTGCAATCTTTAACTTTGAAAGAAATAATTGATCCAAGATAAAATGACCACAAAAAAGAAGACAGTGAAATTTTAAAGAAATCTTGGCATTAGGAGTAATAGGGTATAGGGTAACTAACTTGAAATGACAAAGAGAACATCATGCCGCAGATTTGCATAGGATTGTGGTGTCTTGGTTCAGTTGTGCAACATTGCCATTCAATGCAATGCCACTCAAGGGTTACAGAGCACATTTTAAAAATGTGCCACTCAGTGCATGGCCAGAGGTTGGACTAGATGGCCTCTGCAGTCCCTGTCAACTCTATGATTCTATGGCTGAGATCATCCAAGAAAGGGGAAAGCACTCCCAGGGCCAACGTGAAAATTGTGCATTAAGTGAATACCAATACTGCATAACTGAATGGGCAAACAAAATGTGAAAGGCATAATTACCATGCACAAGACAGATGTGAAGGTGCAATGTACAAATGCATGTGCAGTGACCAGTGGCACCACATATACAAGGGCTCTCCATGCACAACTCTACTTCTACAGCCTTCAGTGGTATACAGATTTCAAAAACTTCTAACTGCTTCTGTCGGGGAACTTATGCATGTGGATTTTTTAAAAAATGTTTTTAAACCTTCTTTGGAGGTTTTTGAGCAGAGGCTGGATGGCCATTTGCTGAGGGTGCTTTGAGTGTTTGTTTGTTCCTGCATGAGAGAATGGAGTTGGACTCAATGGCCGTTGTGGTCTCTTCCAACTCTATAGCCATTTCCGCACTAGACTGTTATAGCGCTATTATTCCCCTTTCAACATCCTATGGAATCCTGGGGTTTGCCGGCCCCTCCCTAAACTGCAAACCCCAGGATTCCATAGGATGTTGAAAGGGGAATAATAGTGCTATAACAGTCTAGTGCGGAAGTGGCCTATGTTTCTATGATTCTATATCAGCTTTAACAGAAGTCAATCAATTCATGTGTGCGTGTGTGTTCCGATTGGGGAAATAAAACAGTTACCATTCGTAAACAACTTGTGTTTGACAGAATTTATATCCTTTTATAAAGAAAAATAGACATCAGGTTGGTAGCAGCAAACTCACAGCAAAGAAATTCCTGCACAGTTCCTCCTTTGCCCCTGAAACTAATTCATTTTGTAAAAACTGAAATGTTAAAATTATGAGCAGAAGCATACATCCAATCTGTGCACTTCTCAAGGCAAAAGAATATAGATTGTCCTGTGTTCTGGTATTCATAGAAATAGATGAGGAAATGATTCTGTTGAATTCTGATGAAAATTCAGTATAAGGAACTAACAGAGCCAGCGTGGAGTAGTGGTTTGAGTTTTGGACTATGATGCTAGAGACCATGTTTCAGTTCCCCACTCGGCCACGGAAACCCATCGAGTGACCTCGGGCACATCACACATTCTCAGCCCAGAAAACCCCATGGGTTGCCATAAATCAGAAACAACTTTAAAGTGCACACCAGCAGCAGCAACAAGTACCTATGCCAGCTTATGATTCTCTGCTGTTCTCTGGATAAAGCCCCCAGCCCCCTCCCACAATGATCCCTTTTTTTATTTTTTATTATTATATAAACATACCACATTATCTCCTTATGTTCATAGATTCATACATTCACGTGTTGTCCGGTTATCCAGTTATCCAAAGTTCAAAAATTCAAAAACATAGGTAATATTAACATACTTTACATAGAAACAACAAATCCATTATACACTATATCTTATAGGAAAAGAAAAGAAAGCATTTTCTTCGTATGACTTAGCATATATATTTTCTACATTATTTAGTTTACCTTATAGCCCGTATAAGGACGTATTTCACTCTTTCCAAACAATAGCTGATTATTCCCCCACCTTCTTTCCAAATAATTATTCACGCAGTCCCAATCTTTTCTGAATGTGTTTAAGGATTTATCTTTTAATAGTATTGTCAATTTATCCATATGCGTTAAGTTGGATATCTCTATTAACTAGTCATCATAGAATCATAGAAATGTAGAGTTGGAAGAGACCACAAGGGCCATCCAGTCCAACCCCCTGCCATGCAGGAAAACCCTCAAAGCACTCCCGACAAGTGGCCATCCAGCCTCCGCTTAAAAACCTCCAAAGAAGGAGACTCCACCACACTCCGTGGCAGCACGTTCCACTGCCGGACAGCCCTGACCGTCAGGAAATTCCTCCTGAAGTTCAGGCGGAATCTCCCCTCCTGCAGCTTGAATCCATTGCTCCTTGTCCTGGTCTCAAGAGCAGGAGAGGACAAGCCCACTCCCTCCGCCACATGACATCCCTTCAAATATTTAAACATGGCTATCATGTCCCCTCTCAACCTCCTCTTCTGCAGACTAAACATACCCAGCTCTCTAAGTCTGTCCTCATAGGGCATGGCTTCCAGGCCTCTCACCATTTTGGTTGCCCTCCTCTGGACCTGCTCCAGGTTATCCACATCCTTCTTGAATTGGGGTGCCCAGAACTGGACACAGTTCCTAGCATACATTAATCTTGCTTTAGTGATCAAACAAAGCAAGATTTTTTTTGGTGTTTTTTTCCAGCGTATTCCTCAATTACATCAACTATGTTCAACAGATAACATTGCAGTTGCATGGGGATATTTTGCTTTATAATTTTAGACAATGCTCCCTTTTTTGACCCGAATCAGAGAAATGTGTGTGTGGTGACTCAGCCAGGGATGCATGACCGACCTTCACTTTCATGGGCGAGTAATTCTGCCCAGCACAGGGAGTGGTAGAATGACCTTCTTCCAAGGTGGATTGGAAAGAGAGTGAATCACTTAGAAAGTTTTGGGCAGCCTCTGAGCTCACAGGAAGCCTGAGAGAGGATCAAAAATATTACTTTCTTGGCACCACCTTGGCAGCTCTTCCGTGGTATGGAGTTCAAAGATGAATGATCTAACCAATTTAAGCTCTGAGTGTTATATTGAGATGGAAGGGTGAAGCTAAACAAAGCATGCCAAGAAATGTCTGTGGTAGGACTTAAATGAGGAGTTTCCCGGTCCACTGACCAGTCACATGCTGCTTCACCAGCTGTGGAAAGCTGGTGCCATTGGAAATGATTCATGCATGAACTTGAATTAGGAGTGAATACCGGGAAGAGACAGGAAGCAGTGGTCGGTGGCTTCCGTATCAATGGAATGGTGGATCCATGCCGGGATTTGATCTGAACTTCAAAAGAGCTATTCCCACCCCAGTTGCAAAACAGGCTCACTTCCCTGGATGATGCCTCCCCCATATATTTTTATTAATTGTACAAATATTCCCCTTTTTATACAAGAATTTATATACACATACATATAATTTATACAATACAGTATTCAATGTCCTTGGTATCTAATTAGATCTTATTTCTATTAAATTTACATTTTCATGAACATCCTAAATTCTATTATTATAAGAAAGCAGTTATATAATAAATATGTAAATAAATAGAGTCTTCCTTTCTCCCTTTTTGAAACTCTGTAGAACTTTTAAACTCTGTGTACCTTCTCCTTAACTTCCCCACCACTTTTAACCTTTGTTTTTCATTTTCATATACTTTTCTATAACCAAATATAACAATCAAAAGTACTTATATACTTGGAAGGTGCCTTTAAAGCTCATGATCAGCTCCATGGATTGCTCCCTTAAAGTTCTAACTAAATACCAGGGCGGATTCATTACTCAACTGACTTCAGAACCACGGGTTGATATAGGAAGGAATATCATTGCAATGAGATTTTTGGAGGGTCACAAGGGGGTAACAAGGCACTATATTTCACAAGTAAAGCAACAAGCAGTTTCAAGATCCTTTAGCAATATAATAAATAACATTTTTTTTATAGTTACTATGGAAAGCTACCTTTCTTAAGGCATTTGTGGAACCTTTTTTAAGAGAAGTTTGTTAAGTTTGACACCATTCTCTTAGCAGCCCCCAGGGATTTAAAACAAACAGTACTGAGCAACCCATTCGGTTTGAAGCATTGTAAATAATCAACAAAATGATTTACATTTCAGCCATCCTAACACTGGAACATGTATGATTTGTGGCCCTCCAGATATTTTGGGACTTCATCTCCCATCATTCCTTGTACAGATGGTTGGGGGTGATCAGGGGACAACTTCAGCGTTGACAAAAAGTTACTTTCCAAGATGTGGGCAGATTGTTGAAGACCATATGCAAGTCAAAGATTGGTGCAGGACCAGATTTACTTGACTGATGACATTTTTGCAAAAGGAAATTATGACTAAGCATAACCATATCGTACGTTTAAGAGATGTATGGGTAGAATTACAGAGCCAGCACTTTCCATTACAATTGTTTAAAAGGAACTTTGCAAGCTCTGATAACTGGTTAGCCAATGTGGACTACACTTCCCATGATCCCCCACCATTAGCCATACTGGCTGGAACCACATCATCCAAGCTTGTCCAATTCCGTGGGAAATTGTGAACAAGCCACCAGAGGCTTTCCCAGTTTCGTACTCTTCAGGGCAACAGGAAATGGCAAACAAAGGTCAAAATATTTGCACAAGGGTTGTTTTGTACAAGGGCTGGAATCCCACTGGTGCCTTCCAAATGTGTAAGTTCCTCTACAAAAGTGGTGCAGCTGGGCATACATGTGAGCACAGTCACATTGCACGCAGAGGAGCACATGGCGTCATACATTGTGCACTGCATGTACAGATGTACATGGATTATACGTTTGATTGCATGATATAGTATTCAACAAAAGAGTAATGTAGCACAATCAATGAGTAACTCCGCATGCAGACATCTCAAGGCAGGATTTCAGTCAACACATGTGTGTTTAATGTCTTTGCATTGTGTGCGCGCACAGACACACACACAATGCAAAATGAATGGAACTTATGGTCCCAAAATAAGCTGATACTCCAAAACATCTTTCTCAAACCTAGTGAATCTCTTGAATTTCTCAAATAGTCTGGGATGGAGACTTCAAGAACCATCAGCTGCAGCCAGCATAGCTAACGGCCAGGGATTGTGCATTATACCATGGATCATGAGAACCAGGGTGGTGTGGGACTTGGAGTGTTGAGCTATGACTCTGTAGATCAGGGTTTGAATCCCCACTCAGCCATGGAGACCCATTGGGTGAACTTGGCCAAGTCACACTCTCTCAGCCTTGGAGGACAGCAAAGGAAAACCCTCTGTGAGCCAATCTTGCCAAGAAAAACCCCATGATAAGAGTTGCTCCGGGGTTGCCATAAGTTGAAATTGACTTGAAGGCACACAACAACAATACCACGGATTATGGAGGTACAAGTGAGAAATAAAAAGGGGTGAGGATTTTTTTTTTTTAGTTTTCCAAGGACATCTGGTTACTAGAAAAACAATGTTGGACTAGGTCCTGGGCAGGAATCATGCGTTCCTCCAGATGTTGCTTGACTCTGAGTCCCAGCAGCCCTAGCCAGCATATTCAAGGGTGAAGAATGCTGGCAGTTGCAGTCTAATGATACCTTCAGGGCTGCAAGATGCCTACCTTTGGACTAGATAGTCAAAAATTCTGATCCACCTTAGAAGGCTGCTGTAAGGATTACAGAGACAACGGCCAGGTAATAAATTCCAATGGGTTACAGAGATAATAACAGGGAATTTGTCCACAACAAATACTCCCAGATTTGTCCCTCCATCACGCATGAAGTTCCAAACAATGGCAACCAGTGTCTTCAGTGCCAGTGCGATGATGAGTCCACTCTGAGTTTTAGTCTGAGCTTTAACGGAGCTATCCAAGGTGCTGAAATCATTTTGGGGTGGAGTTACGTACCTTGGAGACTCCCTTAAAAGTTTGGACTAAAGCTTGGAGCGCAGTCCCCACTCCAGTTCTCATCAGTTTCTCAGACACTACAGTACATGCAATCCTTAAATATTTGTAAATGTTCAAGAAGAAATAACTTTGCCGTTATCGAGTGGCATCTTTTTCCTTATTAATGTAATAGTGCCACCTGCTGGATGAATTTTCAAATATTTAAAAAGTGAAATCTGGCCACTCAGTTCTTCCTTTTAATTTCCTTTTAAATGTACAAGTGCTTTAATGGGATACACCTAAACATGTGCTTAATTTCACTGGACGATGTCTATTCAGCATCTTGGATACCTAGTTTCAAGTTCAGATTAAAACCCAGAGAAAATTTACTGCTCCACTGAATATGGAGTCACCTGCTGCCATTGTCTAGAAATCCCTAGCAGATGAGGAGTCATTATTTGGAATAGGGAAATCATAGATTCATAAAATTATGGACTCTTAGAGTTTGTAGGGGCCACAAAGGCCATCTAGTCCAAACCCATTCTGCCATGCAGGAATATACAATTAAAACACTCCTGAAAGATGCTCATCCAACCTCTGTTTAAAGACCTTCAAAGAAGGATCCACTACTCTGTGAGGCAGCCCATTTCACTGTTGAGTGGTCCTTACAATAAATAAGTTCTTCCTTATGTTTAGGTAGAATCTCTTTTCTACTAATTCAGATCCATTGGTTTGTGTTCTAGTTCCTGGAGCAGCACAACACAAGCTGGCTTGTTCCTCTCTGTGGCATCCCTTCAGAAGTTGAAAGAGGGCTATCATGTCACCTCTCATGGAATCACAGACGACAACGGCCATCCAGTCCAACCCCCTTCTGCCACGCAGGAACACAGTTCCAGGCAGATGCATACTCCACTGTGGAACTGCTCTTACTGTCAGGAAGTTCTTCCTAATCTCAAATGGAACCACTTTTCCTGTTGTTTGAAGCCATTGTTCTGTGTTGAAGGCCATTTCCGCAGTGGACTCTTATAGCGTGATTATTCCACTTTCAACATCCTATGGAATCCTGGGGTTTGCAGTTTCGGGAGGGGCCGGCTGGCCCCTCCCGAAACTGCAAGCCCCAGGATTCCATAGGATGTTGAATGTGGAATCAAAGCACTATAACAGTCCAGTGCGGAAATGGCCCTAGTCTCTGGAGCAGCAGAAAAAAGGCTTGCTCTATCCTCCATATGACATCCCTCCAAATATTTAAACATAGCTATCATGTTGCCTCTTAACCTTGTCTTCTCCAGGCTGAACATTCCTGGCTCCCTAAGTTGATCCTCCTCGGGCTTCATGGCTTCCAGGCCCTCTACCATTTTAGTCGCCCTACTCTGGACACGTTGCAGCTTGTCAATACCCTTCTTGAACGGTGGTACCCAGAACTGAACATGGTATTCCAGGTGGGGTCTGACCAAAGCAGGATAGAGTGGTACTATCACTTTCCTTGACCCAAAAGACCCGCCAATCTTCTCTTCTCCAACTTAAATGTATTGAAATACATTTGATTAGTTTGGCCCAAGCTCTCCAATCCGTCAAGGTCATTTTGCATTCTTACCCTGGCCTCTAGGATATTTGGTACCCCTTTGCCCAATAGTGTCATCTGCAAATTTGGTAAGCACACCTTTGATTCAATCATCTAAGTCATTAATAAAGACATGGAACAACACCAGACACAGGCCAGAACCCTGAGCCCCCACTAATAACTTTTCTCCAGGATGTGCAGAGGACGTGTGGCTGGATAGCAGTACATGTGAAAAGGATCTAGGAGTCTTGGTAGATCACAAGCTGAACATGAGTCAGCAGTGTGATGCAGCAGCCAAGAAAGCCAACGCGATTCTTGGTTGCATCAATAGGAGGATGGTGTCTAGATCAAGGGAGGTAATGGTACCACTCTATTCTACATTGGTTAGGCCTCATTTGAAATACTGTGTCCAGTTCTGGGCACTTCAATTCAAGAAGGATGTCGACAAGCTGGAACATGTCCAGAGGAGGGCGACCAAAACGGTGAAGGGTCTGGAAGCCATGAAGCCCTCTGAGGAACGGTTTAGGGAGCTGGGTATGTTTAGTCTGCAGAAGAGAAGGTTAAGAGGGGACATGATAGCCATGTTTAAATTTTTGAAAGGATGTCATGTCGAGGAGGAAGCAAGCTTGTTTTCTGCTGCTCCAGAGACTAGGACAAGGAGCAATGGATTCAAGCTGCAGGAAAGGAGATTCCATCTGAACCTCAGCAAAGAACTTCCTGATGGTCAGAGCTGTCTGACAGTGAAATATGCTACCTCCATGGAGTGTGGTGGAGTCTCCTCCTTTGGAGGTTTTTAAACGGAGGCTGGATGACCATCTGTTGGGAATGCTTTGATGGGTGTTCCTGCGTAGCAGGGGGTTGGACTCAGTGGCCCCTGGGGTCTCTTCCAACTCTATGATTCTATGATTCTATGAAGACTAACCATTGCTGAGCACTCTCTGGATTTGGTCAGTTAACGAGTTACAAGTCCAGCTAACAGTAGCACAGGCTAGCCCACAGCTCACCAGCTTGCCTACAAGAATATCATGGGAGACCTTGTCAAAGGCCTTGCTGAAATTCCCAATCATTGTATTCCACGGCAGTTATTATCCATTTCCCAATAATGACCTCTGTAACCCTCACAATAACCTTGTAAGCGAATTCAGAATTTTTGTCCACTGAGTCTGACCTTCTCTCCCAACAGATGAATAACCAAAGGCAACAATCTGGACTGTGACTCATCCTTGCAAAAAACCAAGGAAAATAAAACCTTGTTTTCTTCAAAGGAAAGAGCTATTGTTTGCAGGCAAGCCTAGCAAATTGTCGGGCTACAAACAATCGGCCCTTCCTGTAAATAATCTTCAGCATAGATGCGCTCAGGTTCTTTCCTTGTAATGACTTCCCAGTTGGTCATAGACGTAGTTGAATACAATAGAAGGCAAAAGAAGCACCATATCTAGTCCATCTATAAAATGCCCACCGTCCAAATAATCCCCGCCTCCCCCATCCTGCATTGTGCAACTCACATGGTGGGCCTGAGGTACTAGAGTTGGCCCTCCACGTTTGCTAGGGTTAGGCATGCAAAGCCCTCGCAAAAGTAGAAAAACCACAAATATCAAAATGTGTGTGTGTCTGTGTGTAGGAAGTGGGGTGGGGCATGGTGGAGAGAGCGGGCATCAGAGTTCAACTCCCAGCCCGTGCCTCTCTGCCAGCAAGGGAAGGAAGGCGATAGTACTTGCCCAAGAGAAGGAGGCAATGGGGAGTATCTAATGCTAACAATTAAGTAGAAATGCTGAGCCGAGCCAAAGTCAAGGTCAATCCAAAAGCCCAGAATGCTGATGTTCCATCTGAAAGGGGTTAAGAGAGCTGGAACACGAGGTCATGGGAGCTTAAGCAGCGATTTGCTACAAGCAAACAGCAAGCCATGCTGACAGACTTATATAGCCGACAAAAACAGGTGTTACTCATCATTGTTCTGTTTTCTCAATCTCACCAAAAGGACTTCCCTCTGAGCTGCTCGTTTTAGTCTCCTCTGTGATTGGCACTGGGGGGCAAAGGTGGATCTAATTCCTCTAAATCATTGCTGGCCCTTCTCCCTCTGGCAGTGGTTGCAACAACTCCATCTCATCTTGTCTTTCAGCAGGTGGGGGTATTGGCAAGGTAGTTTGGTCTATCACTGCCTTTGTTTCTGGAACAATCGACCTCTGAGTGGTCATCTGTCACAGTGGGCATCCAGGGTCCACACCAGGTCAGAGAAAGAAAAGAAAAGGGGTGGGGGGGCGTTTCAGCATGACGGTCCTATACTTCCTTTCCCATGCCCATCTCTTTCCTTGGGTGGTGGTGGTGGCATCAGGAGAGGGTTTGTGGTGCTGAGAAATCAGGCTATGAGCTCTTTCGCTGGCCAGGCAGCATCCAGTGGAGGAGAAGAAGGACCAGGGTGGGTTTTTAAAAGGCTGGGTGGTCTGATTGGAGCTGCCAAGAAGGAACAAAAGAAGCTCCTGAGGTGAGGCAGGGGTTGGAGAAACTTACTAATAATCAAATCCATGAAAGTGAGACTCAAAAATGCGGAGAGCTGACTGTATTTCTTAAGCAGTGACTGCCGTTTCTAAAATGGAAGAATTGCCAGTGAAACTTGGGCGTTTCAATTATGTGCTTGCTCTAATTGTCACATTTCTACTGGATTACTGTCAACAATTAGACCCGCACCCTGTTGTAAGCACTTGCCAGGTTGCTGTTACATGCCTTCCAATAGACTCTGACTTACGGAGACCCTATGAGGAGCAGCTTCGGGAGCTGGGGATGTTTAGTCTGGAGAAAAGAAGGTTGAGAAGTGACATGAGAGCCATGTTTAAATATTTGAAAGGATGTCATATGGAGGATGGAGCAAGCCTGTTTTCTGCTGCTCCAGAGACTAGGACATGGAGGAATGGATTCAAATTCTGAAAAGGAGATTCCACCTAAACGTTAAGAAGAACTTCCTGATGGTCAGAGCTGTTCGACGGTGGAATGCGCTGCTGCCTCAGAGTGTGGCAGAGTCTCCTTCTTCGGAGGTTTTTAAAGAGAGGCTGGATGGCCATCTGTCAAAAGTGTTTTCGTGCATGGCAGAATGTGGTTGGGTTTGGATGGCACCTGTGGTTTCTTCCAACTCTATGATTATATAATTCTATTCTAGGATTTTTTTTTTTGGCAAGATTTCTTTAGAATGGGCTTGTTATGGCTGTCCTTCAAGGCGGAGACAGTTGGGCTGCCCAAGGGCACCCAGGGATTTCCATGGCTGAGCAGGAATTCAAATCATGTTCTTCTAGAGTCTTAGCCCAACTCTCTAGCTACTGCATTACCCTGCCTCTCCAATTTGTATTCAGAGGAGGTTTACCCTCCTTGAAGTTTGAGTGCCTTGACCAAGATCATCCCATGGATTTCTGTGGCGGAGCAGAGATTCAAATCCCAGTGTCCCAGTCTTAATCCAACCCCGGTACCACTGCATCATATTGGCTCTCATCTATACCTACAGACTTTTGTTGCTCTAACTCACTGTGACCCCATTCAAGGTTTTTCTTGGCATAATTTATTTGGGGAACGTTTGCCATTGCTTTCCTCCGAGGCTGAGAGAGCATGGTTCTCTGAGAGAGTGTGGTTCTTGCCCATGGTTTCCATGGCTGAGTAGGGATTTGAACCCTGTTCTCCCAGAATCTTACTCAAACCACAACACCACACTGGTCCTTGTTTACTATACCCACTGAATCAATGGAATTGTCTACATACTGACTATTATTCAACAGCTGATTCAATAGGTCTGCTCCACTAGACACTAGCCAGTGGGATTCAGAGCCATGGGTCAGACCGTAGGTCCATTGCGACCAATTATGGTCTACTCTGACTGGCAGTGCCTCTCATCCTGAGATCCTCTTCGAAGCTGCAGAGCCCTTTAAATTTTGTCATGGTTAGGCAGTGAAACCTGAAACCTCCTCTGCTTGCAAAACACGTGTTCCAAGGTCTAACTCACCCTCATAGCCTTTCCTAAAAGTAAACTCAAAAAGCCACTGGGTGTGTCTCAAATGGCCTTCTGGATGGGTGCCCAGGTAAACAGGGATGTAACTGTTTATTTCCCTCCTCATTCTCATTTATTCTCACTTTTGCTGCCAGCACCTGTCTGTGCATACTTCTCTCTCCTTTTGCAGAATGCTCTGGTCATTTGGTTCTGAAAAAGAAAAGTAAACCCAAAAAACACTTAAACGGTTGACTTCCGTGGGGCTAAGAGCCAAACTGGAGCCATTTCCGCACTAGACTGTTATAGCGCTATAGCTATACTGCGGAAATGGCCTGGGTCTCTTCAGCTTACTGCAACAGCCCTTTTAAAACAGAACTAGCTCTTTCCAGAGGGACAGAGTGTAGCTATGGAGGTGGGGGGAGAGGAGAATGAGAGCACGACATTTTCCTTCTCTCCCCAGATTTCTAGCACTGCAGAGTGTGAGACACTGAAAAATCACCCACCCCTAGAACTTTTCTTTAGAATCATAGAATCATGGAACTGGAAGAGACTCCAAGGGCCATCCAGTCCAACCCCATTTTGTCATGCAGGAATGCACCACCAAAACAGTCCTGACAGACCCAGCCTCTGTTTAAAAACCTCCAAAGAAGGAGAAGATTCCACCACACTCCCAGCAGTGTATTCCACAGTTGAACTGCTCTTACCATCGTGAAGATCTTCTTAATGTTTAGATGGAATGTCTTTTGCTGAAGTTTGAAGCTATTGCTCCATATCCTATTCTCTGGGACAGCAGAAAACAAGCTTGCTCCATCTTCCCTAGGACATCACTTCAAATGTTGAAACATGGCTATCTCCTCTTAACCTTCTCTCCTGCAGGCTAAACACAATCAGTTCCCTAAACCATTCCTTATAGGGCTTCATGGTTTCCTGGCCTTTGATCATTTTGGTTGCCCTCTTCTGGGCACGTTCCAGCTTGTCAATATCCTTCTTGAATTGTGGTGCCCAGAACTGGGCATAGGATTCCATGTGAGGGTCTGACCAAAACAGAATAGAGTGGTACTAATACAGTGATTCTCAACCTGTGGGTCGTGACCCCTTTGGGGGTCAAACGACCCTTTCACAGGGGTCGCCTAAGACCATCGGAAAATACGTATTTCCGATGGTCTTAGGCTCCATTCCCTCCTCAGTGGTGGTGCACAAGTGCAAGCCACACGCTCGCGTCCTCCTGCCCCCTTTGGCGGGAGCGTGTGTGGCCACACGCGCTCCCGTCAAAGGGGGCAGGAGGATGCGAGCGCGTGGCTCGCGCTTACACGCCACCACTCCTGGGCCTTTTCCGCACATTACCTTATCACGGAGGTGGGGGTGCCCTCTCTTCACTGCTCCTTTGTCCTGCAGCTGGATTCCTGGTTGTGTGACCACCTCACCCCTTCCTTCCGCAGTGCAGCCTGGGAGCTGTAGGTTGCGCTGGGGGAGGAAGGGGCGGGGCGGTCGCGCGACGGGGAAGCCAGCTGCAGGACGAAGGAGCAGCGAAGAGAACGCCTCGTGCAAGAACCTGCTTGCGCGAACGGCACCCCCCCACCTCCGCAATAAGGTAACGTGTGGAAAAGGCCCAGGAGTGGTGGTGCGCAAGCGCGAGCCACGTGCTCGCGTCCTCCTGCCCCCTGTTCAGAAGGGACTGAACTGGCTCCCCTTCTCCGCTACTGGGAGAACCTCCTGTCTGACGGGCCAGCTTGGGGGGAGGCTGGGGCAGCACGGGGGGCAGGCCCCCTCCTTGCCATGGCCCCCGCCCCACTCGGCACGGAGGGGGGCGCTGTAGAAGGGCCGGGGGGCTGCAAAGCGGTGCTTTCCTGGGGGGCGAGCTGCGCCTGGCGCAAAAGACAAAGGCGCTGGGATTCCTCCGCCTCCCTGGCCAGGGTCGTCACTCTGGAAACTTTTCCCACACTGCCCCCCAGCGGAAGTGAGAGCGAAGCAGAAGCAGGGCCCGGGGGGGGGGTCTTGGAGTTTTTTCCCTGGGGAGACGTGCAGCTCCTCTTTCCCTCCCTGCCACCCGCACTGTTCCTGGCCGGCGAGGCGGCCTTTGCCGGGAGGGGAGGCATCGTAAATAATAAATAAATAATTTTATGGTTGGGGGTCACCACAACATGAGAAACTGTATTAAAGGGTCGTGGCACTAGGAAGGTTGAGAACCACTGGCCTAATACATCCCTTGACCTCGACACTGTTCTCCTATTGACACAGCATATAACCCCATCGGCTTTTTAAGGTGCCACAGCAGCCCTGTTGACTCATGTTCAGCTTGTGGGTCTATTAAAACTCTTGTTAGTGTGGCACACTCATGTAATTTCCCTGACGCATACCGTTGTACTTCTTGGACTGTTTTACAATGGATGTATTGAATCCTTGGTTGCATCAGCTGAGCAATACAAGTGTAACCATTTCACATGGGTCTAAATCCTTTTGGATTAGTTCCAACTAGAGTGAGGATATTGGGTCAATGGGATTTATCCTACATGTTCAGTCACTGTTCATTGGTTCAATGGGTGTACAGAATTCTAGGCATGGAGGATCCTCACCAACAGGATTCTAGCTGCGCACGGTTGCATTCTTGACTGGTGTGTAAGTACTCACCAGTGGCTACTGAGTATACCACTTGTTTCTCTGAGATTGCAGAAATAGTCACTGTGCATTCCCCATCACAGAAGGGGCAAGAAACGGGGACCTCAGAGGATAAATAACTGGCTGCACAAAGTCTGTATTCAGCAGAAAGATGGTGTAGCACCAATATTGTGTAACTACATGAGTGTGGATTAACCCTACACACAACCACATCTGCAATAGGCAATTCCTCGTCTCTTGTGATCTTAGTTGTGCTTCTCACAGTAGCTGCGACAGCAGATTTTTCCCAGCAGCAATGCAATCTCATGAGCTATCCCTGTTGTAATTCAAAGACACTTCGGAATGGCCTGCTGTTGAATGGCCAATTTAAAATCCATTAGCCTCTGGTCTCTAGGTTTGCTGTCTTTTTTTTTTTTAAAGGACAACCCTTTTTATGGGTTCTTGTAGCGATGTCACGTAGATATATACACAAGCACATATGCTTTTACATGAACCATAGAATCATAGAATCATAGAAATGTAGAGTTGGAAGAGACCACACGGGCCATCCAGTCCAACCCAAACACACAACAACACTTTACAAAACGGTGCTACTTGTACAGGTTAACAGCATACGTGTTTAAATTTTAAGCAGAAAAATATTCACTGAGTAGAAAATGCTGTGAGAAAAATATCCCAAAATGGTATTCATAGTAGCTGATGCTATACACTCTTGAAACTTTTGCAATGGGATCCCACCAAATTAACGATAGATAGATAGATAGATAGATAGATAGATAGCACATACATATACATATATGTGTCTGTCTGTGTGTGTGTGTGTGTGTGTGTGTGCGTGCGTGTGCGCAATGGATGCTTATTTTGGATGGGGGAGGTACTGAGGGAACTATAAAAAGGCTGGATACACAGGAAATGAATGAATGAATTAGTGAATTCTCAGGAACAGAACGTTGCCGTGGAAAATGGTGGGACTGCTCTTAACAGGAAACATGACCTTGAGACCTTAGGATCCCACAGGGTAAATGAGTAAGGTCATTTCTGCATTTCACTGTTCTCCTGCCATTATTCCACTTTCAACATCCTATAGAATCCTGGGGTTTGCAGTTTAGGGAGTAGCATTTAGAATTCTATCCAGAGAGTTCTTTGGCTTCAGTAAACTACAAACCCCAGAATTCCACAGCAGGCTGAAAGTAGAATAATAGCACTAGAACAGTGTAGTGTGGAAAGGCCCTAAGAAGGGGTGTACCCGCACTATGTAGTTAGAGCAGTTTGATCCCACATTAACTATTCTGTCTCCAACCTACAGAATCCTGGGATTTCTAGTTTCATGAGGGAGCTAGAAATTTCCTGCCAGGGAACTCCAGTAGCTATAGTACTAGAGAACTCTAAGCTTCACCAAAACTACATATCCCAGGCTATAACTAGATGGAGTGGTGGCAGTTAAAACAGGGTCAAAATGCTACAATTATGCAGTGCAGATACCCCCAATGACATGTTTAATATGAACACATAATCATATGTATTGAAAACAAACTGACTTATATATGCCTGTAGAAATGTGATTGTTTGTCTCCTGTTACTTTGTGGGGTTTAAATCTCTGCTGCATTCTTTTGCTTCCTCTCTGTCCCCATCTTTTCAATTTTGGAAAACAATCCTAACATTCAACAACCTGGATCCTGGAACAGTCAGGTAGTATAAATCTCTGCATGTGGAGTTATGTATTAATTGTGCTACACAACCTGTGTGTTGAATGATTCCTAGGTTTGCTATCTTACTGCTACTAAACCAAGGCCATTTCTGCACTAGACTGTTATAGCGCTACCATTCCACTTTCAACATCCTATGGAATCCTCAAAGGCCCTTCCCTAAACTGCAAACTCCGGGATTCCATAGGATGTTGAAAGTGGAATAATAGCACTAGAAGAATGTAGTGCGGAAACAGCCTTGGAACTGCCTCCCTGAACCTTTGTAGACTGCTCCTTCCCTTGTTATTTTTAAATCTTAATTAAAAACGTTTTTTTCCCCAAAGGATTTGGCATTTCAGTTTAACATTATTTTATAACCCTGTATGTTTTGATTGCATGCACTTGTCAATTCTTTCTTTCTTTTCTCTCCCTTCCTTCCTTCCTTCCTTCCTTCCTTCCTTCCTTCCTTCCTTCCTTCCTTCCTTCCTTCCTTTTTGGTATTTTACCTGGATAATATGTTTTGTATGGCATAGTTTTATTGTCCCTTCCTTCCCTCTGCATGTGTGCATTTACTTATTTCTCCCTTCTCTCCAAATCTGAAGATTTCAATCAGCAACTTTGAATAAGTATTTGATGCACTTTAGGGTTTTAAATCTTGAGTTTAGTCTTGGTGGTCAGCAGCAACAAAAGATACTTAAAGGGGATCCATGGTCAATGAGAGGCTAAGAGCCGCTGGGTTTAACAATAATTTATTTCACAATAAGTGTAAAATGGAGTCACAAAAGCAGAAGCAGAAGAGGAGCCAAAATACAGAGAAAACTGTTGTTATTTTTTGGAGTGGGATAGAAGAGGAAATGAGAGCCAGCGTGATGTAAGCCGTTTCTGCACTAGCCTGTTCTAGCGCTATTATTTTGCTTTCAACCTCCTATGGAATCCTGGGGTTTGCAGTTTCGGGAGGGGCCACCTGGCCCCTCCCGAAACTGCAAACCCCAGGATTCCATAGGAGGTTGAAAGCAGAACAGGCTCATGCAGAAAGGGCCGTTGTGTTTTGTGTTTTGGATTATGACCCTAGAGCATGATCCTGCTCAGACATGGAAGCCTCCTGAGTGCCCCTTGGCAAGCTACACTCTCTCAGTCTCAGAGGAAGGCAAAGAACCCTCCCTCCCCACACAAACCTTGCTGAGAAAGCCCCATGACAGGTTCACTTTAGGGCCACCCATGTGCTGGGAACAACTTGAAGGCACACAACAGCAGAAGAGGAGGTATTGGTGACTTCCACATCGGTGGAACGGTGAATGTGCTTTAGGTTTTGGATAGCTTGAAATCATCTCTCCAAGATTATGAACCTATTTTGGAGGTGGAGGTGGAGTACTTCTGTACCTTGGATTACTTCACAAGGAGGAAAAACCTGCTGAAAAGTCACCGTTCCACTGCCATGTGGATTACTTGGTTTACTTCACAAGGAGGAAAAGTCACTGTTCCACTGCCATGTAAACCAACAGGCACCTGTGGGAGGGGGCAATTTAGGTAGGCATGGCTTGTCCACCTAGATCTTCCACATGCTTGCACAGAGAGTCCCCTATCGTTGAGCTGCAGCCCTTCTTCGATGTTAACAAAGAAATGTGTACCCACAGATGTCCACACCTATCATAACCAACAGTCACTCAGACACACATTCTTCCTGAATATGCCTAATCTGACTATTTTGTTTTTAAAGATACAGTTGGCCCTCCCATCAGCTAGGGTTAGGGATGCAAAACCTGCACAAAGGTGGAAAAATTGCAAATATCACAATGTGTGTGTCTGTGTCTGTGGGAAGGGGACCAAGGCATGCTCAATTTTTGCACTAGCCTGTTACAGTGCAATGATTCCACTTGCAACATCCTATGGAATCCTGGGGTTTGCAGTTTCAAACCCCAGGATTCCATAGGATGTTGCAAGTGGAATCATAGTGCTGTAACAGGCTAGTGCGGAAATGCTCACGGTTGGGAGAGAGGGCACCGAGCGTCCAAACCAGTAAGGGAAAAGCAAGGGAACAGAGGTGGGCCAACATAGTGGCCCTATGCTTCTTCTTCCTCATCCATCTTCTTCCTTGGGTGTGTGTGGGGGCATTGGGGAAGCTTTGTGGTGCTGAGAAATTGGGCCATGAGCTGTCCTTAGGTGGCAAGATGGAGGAGAAGGAGGACCAGAGGCAGCACATCCTGGAGCCTCTGAGATGGAAGGCTCCCCTAGAAAAGAAGCACCTGGGGTCGGGGCAGTGGTTGGAGAACCTTGCAAATAATCAAATCAATGAAAGTCAAATCTGTAAATGTGGAGGGCTGACTGTTCAAAAACAAAGGTAATCGCTTCCACTGGGGGCTCCACTGGGCTCAGGAATGCTTGGGAAAAAAAGAATGGGAAGGGAACCAAACTCTTTTCTAGTTTCTTTACTTTTTAAAAAATTTTCTTTTTTTAGGACCTGCATCCTTAAAGAATGTTACTATTGCTGGCATGACAAAATGCATTTTTACGATTTTGGGTCTGTGTGTGCAAAAGAGATGTGAAAAGCTTTTAAGGGCCACAGGCTGCAAAACAGCCTTAGGGACACATGCAACTCCAAAGCCATGTGCAGCCTGTAGGCTATCAGTGGCCACATTTTGAACTGTCTCCACTTCTATACCATTCCTGATTTTAGCAATATCTTTCTCGTCCCTTCCCAGCAGGATCCTACACATGTCCACCCTGGAAGGAAATCCTAGTGAGTTTAATGGGTCTTACTCCCAAGTAAGTCGGCATCAGTTTGCAACCAGGATCCAATGGTGTTTGGATAATTCCATGATGGAGGAAGTGCTCATTCAATGTCGTAGCAGTTTGCACTAGCCAAAGAAATTTAGAGTTGGAAGGGCCCTTCAAGGACATCTAGGTTAACCCCCTTCCAGGAAAGGAATCCAGTGCTACAGCATCCCTGATGCTACACCATCACCCTAAGGATCTAGGAAACTTAGCAACCCACAAGCTCAACATGAGTCAACAGTGTGATCTGGCAGCTAAAAAGGCCAATGTGATTCTAGGCTGTATCAATGGGAGGGTAGTGTCTAGATCAAGAGAAGTGATAGTAGCTCTGTTCTGTTTTGATCAGACTCCACCTGGAATACTGTGTCCACTTATAGGCACCACAGTTCAGGAAGGATATTGACAAACTGGAACGTTCCCAGAGGAGGATGACCAAAAGGGCAAAAACTTGGAAATCATGCAAGAAGCGGCTTAGGAAGCTGAGTATGTTTAGCCTGGAAAAGAGAAGCTTAAGAGGTGACAGCCATGTTTAAATATTTGAAGGGATGACATGTGGAGGATGGAGCAAGCCTGTTTTCTGCTGTTCCAGAGACTAGGACATGGAGCAACAGCTTCAAACTTCAGGTAAAGAGATCCCACCTAAACATTAGGAAGAACTTCCTGAAGGTAAGAGCAGGGCAACAGTAGAATAGGCTGACTTAAGAGTGTGGTGGAGTCTCCTTCTTTAGAGGCTGGATGGCTCTCTCTCAAAGGGAGGGCTTGGATGGTGTCTTCCTGTATAGCAGAATGAGGTTGGACTGGAGGGCCTTTGGGATCTCTTCCAACTCTAAGATCCATGACTCATTTCCGCACTACAGCGTTATAGCGTGATCATTCCACTTTCAACATCCTATGGATCCTGGGGTTTGCAGTTTTGGGAGGGGCCAGGTGGCCCCTCCAGAAACTGCAAACCCCAGGATTCCATAGGATGTTGAAAGCGGAATCATAGCGCTATAACACTCTAGTGCGGAAATGGCCTCTATGACCTCTATTTTAAAAACCTCTAAGGAAAGCATCCTATGGCTTTCCGGAGAAACAGAGGGAATGCTGGCAGAACCCATGTAAAGCAGCAAATACTTGCTATTGGGGCATACTGGAGGCAGAGTGCAGGGCATTTCTTCCCTCCCCCATCCCATCCAGTGCCCCTATCTTTCCTAGTGAGGGCACACTGGCTACCATTCTATGGGTGGTCCTTGTACACACGTTTTCTTAAGCTTGTGGTTCAGCTTTCTTTACAACAGCACGACGTCTAAATTCAGTTCACAGTTGTGTAACCAGAGTTCCACAAGTCCAACGGTTGCACCTATCGGCCGACATGCTGCACTGCTTTGGCGAAGTGTAAATGTCTGCCAGCAGAGTTATGTTATGCAGCTCTTATACTGAACACCAACCTAGCACAGGAGAGGTGGGTCAGCGGCCCATGTGCATTGCTGACCACCCATGGTGCTGTTGCGATGCGCCAAAGAGGTGATTGGCACTCATATGCTTACTCATTTAACACCTTGCATGTGCAACTCCACTTACACTGCCATCAACTGGATAGGGCCACTGTGTGGCATTAAAAAAACTATTCTGTATGCATAGTGAAACTTAGTGTTGTTGTGTGCCTTCAAGTCATTTCCAACTTTCCAACCTGAACATTTCAGCATGACACTCTTATAGCACGATGATCCCACTTTCAACCTCCTATGGAATCCTGGGGTTTGCAGTTCCGGGAGGGGCCAGCCGGCCCCTCCCGGAACTGCAAACCCCAGGATTCCATAGGAGGTTGAAAGTGGGATCACCGCGCTGTAAGAGTGTCGTGCGGAAAAGGCCAGAGTTTTCTGGGCCGGAGAGTGGATGCCGCACCCAAAATCCCCCAGTAGCAGAGTGAGAACCAAACCCTGGCCTCCAGAATCGTAGCACAGTGCTCAAACCGCAATGCGCGCTGAAACTTAACACCTGTGTTTGTCACTAACAGGCTGCTAGTCAAAGGTGTATGTCCTTGCATGGTGTGTAGCTGCTCATCACAGCCTTCAATGTACTTCTAGATGCACTGGCATTATGAAACACAAAGCTCATTTGAAATACGCAATCTTTTACTCAATGTTGGTACTGAGAAGAGTAGTGCAATGCAACCACCTCTGAGCAACATGAGTGTAGATTTACCCTACATGGGCATAAGGTAGAATCTCAACTGAAATGTGTATTTTCCCCATTCTCCTTTCTATTTTTTCTTTCCTCAGCTCTCCCATTTACACAGGAGTGGCACAGTTTGGGTAACTTTTTTGAAGGCATACGGGAGAACGACTACGCGTGGAAACTTGTGGATACACAGCCTGCCCCAATGTGCCTCTAGAATGCCTAGGACAATCCAACCACCTTTGGAGCTGCTGATCGACCTCTGTGGCCATTCCATCCCAGCTGGAGAAAAAGTTTGAGGTCAGAAGTGTTTCTTCTTTTCCTATTTCCATGGACTGCCCTCACATGAAATCTTAAGGCCACATCTGGGCCATTTCTGCACTAGCCTGTTATAGTGCTATTCTTCCACTTTCCACATCCTATGGAATCCTGTGAGGAAAGGTTGGACATGACCTGTAGTCCAAACAAAATATATATGATGCACATTGTGGGTTGCACCTGGGAATGACGGTGAATGATGTAATCCCATGTCACTCTTGCTGAGACATTGCAGTATGTAACCCGGGCAGAGGGTTGCATCAGACATGGGAACATGCAAAGTTGGCTAGAGTTGCATCAGCAAGGGATGTATATAAGGGGCTGAGTCCTAGCCAACTGTCCTCTTGACTGTCTGATGGTGCGGCCAGAGGCCACGTGGGATGCATATCCTCACTTGCTGTGGAATGCTGAAACTCCGTTGGAGTACTGTATATATGTACGTATCGTAACTGAAAAGTAAAAGCCTCATGTTGGAAGATAAGAAGGTGTGGGCGTATTTTGTGGCTTCAGAGCAATGCTGCTAGTGTTTCAACTCTGCTGGGCAAGCTTCTAAGCTGTGTGTACAAACTCTGCTATATGGTGATTTTTGATACACTTGACCCCGGTAAAGCTGTTTTTGCCAGAGCTCAGTGCAGGGGGGAAGTGCTATCGCGGTTTTTGTGTAGCTCCCATCATCCACCAATCCCTCCACAAATCCTGGGGTTTGCAGTTTAGGGAGGCGCCTCAAAGGCCCCTCCCTAAACTGCAAACCCCAGGATTCCATAGGATGTTGAAAGTGGAAGAACAGCACAATAACGGTCTAGTGTGGAAATGGCCCTGGATTAAGAGGGGCCCATAAAAACTGCAGAATAGGATTCTCTTTTCGGGAGCTACTCTAGGAGTGATGGCAGAGACAAACAACAAACAAAACATAACAACAAAAAGCAACAGCACAGAAACTTTCTTCGTATGTGACCTCATTTTCAGCCCTGCAATTTCTTTAAGACTAACAACTTGATTTCGTGCATTTTCTCCCTTAAATACTAACAGAAACATTGGGAGACTCCGAAACATAAGATGTGTCAGTAACAGGATACTAGCACTTGTTGCAGTGCAACTCCCATCATCCCTAGCCACAACCAGTGGAAAGGGTAGATGAGTGATGGGAAGTGCAGTCCACCTGACTTAAATTATTTACATGCCAACTTTCTGACACTAAGGTGGCATACAAGAAAATTTTTTAAAAATTAACAATGACCACACAAAACACAACGAGACAATAAACTACATGGCTTCTGAGGTGCCTTTCAGCTCTGTGATTTCATGAGAGCCATAAGGCAACAGGTCCTGCCCCTGCCAAAAGAGTGGACAGTTGCACCAAGAATCTGTGCCACTCCAGTATATTTGCATTTCACGCCATGGTTGGTCAAGTGGCGAGCCAAGGGTTGCTTCCAGGTGACCCACCAGGGAGGACTCTTCAAACTGAAAAATACTTCATTAAAACAACAACCAACTTTGAGGTGACAACTTGCCACTGGTGATTACTACAAGCAAGCAGGCCTTTTAGCAGGCTAGTATCTTTGTTGCATTTGTTTGTCATTTTTGGTTAAACCAGTTTAGAAATGCTTCAGTGCAAACAGATCCACAGGTCAAGGAAATTGGTAGTCCAGACAAGCCCTTGAGTGATGGCTGCTTTGAATCTTCAAAGGTCACATAATCTTGTCTTTGAGGAGTGGAGCCCCTGAATGATGGTGCAGTGTCAACAGTACCATGGGGATGTCTTGGTCCGCGCCTTCAGTCTCGACAGAGGCAAGGAGTTCCATGCACTGGAGTGAACGAAAGCCCTGCAGCATTGCTTCCAGCTCCAGTTCCTCAGGAGAAGGAAATCATTCAATGCAATGGGCTGGACCCCTTTCGCTGCCATGTTTCCAGCAGCTGAGCACAGGGGGCTTTTTTGAAGTTCAGCCTCCAAGAAAGGCGGCGGAGCCAAGAGCGAAAGACTGAGGTCCGGAAAATGATGAAGACCCACGGGTCCACAATGGAGTTCACAGAAAAAAAACGCAGGGCTGTAAGGTCAGCTCTCTCATCATAATCTGGGGCAAAGGCTCCCACATAAGCACGGATCTGTGGAGAGAAGGGAAAAAGTTCACCTACGGCCTTACATGTCAAACATGAAGAAAGTCTGGAGTGTGGATGATCAGGGCTCTGCGGAGCCACACACCAGGAATAAGTACCCATTGCTACTCCCCACTGCCTACCCCATACCTCCCTTCCTCCCTGGCTTGACCACAGTACATATGAAAGAGGTCTAAGAGTCTTAGTAAACCACAAGTTGAACATGAGCCTGCAGTGTGATACAGCAGCTAAAAAAGCCAATGCAATTTTAGGTTGCTGCAGTAGAAGTGTAGTGTCTAGGTTGAGGGAAGTAACAGTATCACTCTATTCTTTTTCGGTGAGACCTCATTTGGAACACTGTGTCCAGTTCTGGGCACCACAATTCAAGAAGGATATGAACAAGCTGAAATGTGTGCAAAGCATATCAACCAAAATGGTAGAAGGCCTGGAAACAATGATGCTTTATGAGCAGCAGCTTAGAGAGCTGAGGGTCTTTAGTCTGGAGAAGAGAAGGTTAAGAGGTGACATGATAGCCGTGTTTAAATATTTGAAGGGATGCCATATGGATGATGGGGCAAGCTTGTTTCCTGCTGCTTCCAAGACAAGGACACGGAGCAGTGGCTTGAAATGTCAGGAAAAGAGATTCCACCTAAACATTAGGAAGAACTTCCCAACGGTAAGAGCTGTTTGGCAGTGGAATATGTTGCTGCCTGGGAATGTGGTGGAGTCTCCTTCTTTGGAGGTTATTCAAGAGAGGATGGATGGCCATCTGTCAAAGGGAGGACTTTGATGCTGTATTCATGCATTGATTCTATCCAAACAGTTCTTCCATCCACCCACGAATCCATAATCATGTATACTCTACCCTCCAACTGTTTCAGTCTGACAGGGACAGTCCAAATTCATCCTCTGTTGCCCCCCTCTCCCATCTGATTTTTCAAATCAGTTTCTCTCCCTTTTCCTCCCAACTTTCCCTCTTTGTACTCTTCCACACTAGCCTGTTATAGCGCAATGGTTCCACTTTCAACCTCCTCTGGACCTGGGGTTTGCAGTTTCGGGAGGGGCCAGGTGGCCCCTCCCAGAACTGCAAACCCCAGGATTCCAGAGGAGGTTGAAAGTGGAATCATCGCGCTATAACAGGCTAGTGCGGAAATGGCCAAATTTCGGCTGCTGCTACACCATACGGAATGGCACCGCGTGCACGGCTAATCTTCCAAAACCCTGAACTGAATGTAGAGCTGCCGTGTCGGACAAAAACATCCAACCATGTATCCAAGTGAGCTTAAGTGTGCTTAAGACACCAACAAGGTGCCATTCTAAAAGTTCTATCCACCGAGCGAGTTTAACAAGAAAGGAAGAAGACACTTCACACATGCCCAGAGGAGTTTTTTTTTTTAAAAAATTGTTTAACCCCTGTAATCTTAGAATGCACTTGTTGAATGGGGGGGGAACGGCAAAAGGTTTGAGAGTCTCTAAAACCACTGAAAAGCTGCAACAATTACTGACAGCATCCACAGACATAAACGTCAAGTTCTACACTTTTGCTGTGGGTGTGTGTTTGTGTGTCTCCCGTGTTTGTGCGAAAAAGCTCCCCCTTGTGGGAAAACACTCGATCTGTTATGTTGTTAATATAGTTAGGGCTTCATCATACCAGTTTGTCGTCTGTTTGCTATCATTCCCTGTGTTTCAAAAATCCCTTAGGAACTGCTTTGAAAATAGATTTTTTCTTTTTTCTTAATTTTTTAAAAAAAAGGATTTCTAACATAAAATTTTGAAGGATAACACATCCATGAAGGATAACACATCCAAAATTTTGAAGGGTAACACAACCTATAGAAAGGATTCATACTTAAATAGGAAGATCTTTAAAGGCGAAGCTTACATATGATAAATATAATTCTAATAGTTTAATAATATATAAAGTATTTAACCTGATTTACTAAGTCTTAGTACATATTTATACACCTTTTAACTTCTTCTGTTAATTTCCAATCGTTCTTCTTCCTCTCTGGCTTCCTAACTAGGGCCATTTCTGCACGAGACTGTTATAGCGCTTTGATTCCACTTGCAACATCCTATGGAATCCTGGGGTTTGCATAGGATGTTGAAAGCGGAATCAAAGCACTATAACAATCTCGTGCGGAAATGGCCTAGGTCGTCCTTAGGATAACAGATTAGCTGAATAACTGAGGATCCTTTCCCTTTCTTTGAATACATCGGGTTTCTACTGATATTACCTCTATATATAACATTGAAATTAACACCCTTATTATATAATCATATTATTTATATTACAGATAAATGACATAAGCTAAATACAATTCATATCTGTCTTCGTTTATCTCACTCTTCATATCTCTTTCTTCAGTCTATCAAGTTCGCTACCATCAAATCTCCCCATTTGCCTTTAATAAATTGTATAAGAGGTTCCCATTTTTCAACAAACTTCCCAAGAGAATTCCCTCTTATTAATGTCATCATCTTGTCCACAATTGCCATATCATATAGATTTAATTCCCAATCTTCGATGTTAGATATATCTGCTTTTTTCCAATTTTTAGCATTGTTAATCCTTGCAGTGGCAGTCATGTAAAATAAGATTTCATCATATTTTTTCCCCCAATTCCTCTTCTGGCATTCCCAGTAGATACATTTGTGGTGACATGTGAAATTGCATTCCCAACATTTTTTCAATTCTCGAATGTATTTGTGTCCAGTATTTCCTTGCTTTTGGGCATGTCCATATTTTTTGAAGCTGAAGAGAGATATATGCATCACACCCCACCCCACCAATCAATAAATTCTATTTTAAGTTCTGAATAGAGTGGACTTGTTGGATCCGTTGGCTTTGCTTACATATTGACTCAGCGTTTAACAATGGATTTTACTCTGTTTAGGAGTAAACAACAGGATTTCAGCCAAAAGCACGTAAACCAGGGCTCTCCAAACGATGTGTCACGACACATTAGTGTGTTATCGGAGGGTGTGTTGGTGTGTCGCCTCCCCAGGCCAAGGGCCTTTCCGCACTACACTGTTACAGTGCTATTATTCCACTTTCAACATCCTATGGAATCCTGGGGTTTGCAGTTATGGGACTCCCGAAACGGCAAATCCCAGGATTCCATAGGATGTTGAAAGTGGAATAATAGTGCTATAACAGTGTAGTGCGGAAATAGCCCAAGAAAGACTTTCCCACCCAAGCCTGGCCCGCTCCAGCTGCTCTCACAAGGGTCTTTCCTTGGTGAGGGTGGTGGCTGCCTTTCCCACCGCTGTCAACCTCACTGGGGTCTTTCCTCCCTGAGACGTGGAAGCTTAAAAATGCTTGATGACAAAACACAAGCGTCTTCACCTAATATTCTACCAAATACTGAAAAGCTGTGTGCATCCTACCAACCTCGTACGTCTCATTAAAACGACTGTTATTGGTTTTATTCCACTTTTTAAAAAATTCTTGCCCATATTTTTACTCAAAAATGACAACAATCTTGGGAATGTATCTTATTATTTATAAATCATATATTTTTAAAAATGTATGAAAGGTTTCCATGAGATATGTTGTGTTCCCGTACATTTTGTTATTACAATTTATGCATGTGTCTGTATCTCTTACAAGGGGTTAGTTTAACCTCCGGTTTGCTAGCCAAACTGAATTGCTGTGTCGCGAAATGATGCATGTCTAAAAAGTGTGTCACCAGCACGAAAAGTCTGGAAAGTACTGATGTAAACAATTCCCCCTGGTTTCAGTGGGACTAACAGTTCAACTCCACGGCTGTTTGCCCCAAAGTGAGGCCGCCTGGCCCCTCCCGAAACTGCAAACCCCAGGATTCCATAGGATGTTGCAAGTGGAATAATAGCGCTATAACAGTCTAGTGCGGAAATGGCCTGAGACCAGCCAAGTGGGAGGCAGGGCTGAGTCAACATGCCGAGAGCTGTGCTGTATGCTTGCAGTTCCATGCACTCTTACTTGAGAGTAAACCTTATTGAATTCAATGGAATGCAGTTTTGAGTAAATCTGCATAAGATCTCTCCTTCCTGTTTCATGTTCAAAAGCTGGCTGCTCTACTGGTTGAATCTTGATTCACTACTGGGGATGAGACACTCCAAACTCACAGTGATCCTGTTATTTAAGGAAATGAAAACAAGCATGGTCACACTGTCTCTGCCATAACGCTATGCTGCCGGCTTGGCGATGCAAATTCCTGCAATTGGTCTTCCGCACCAACTCGCTGACCCCGTCTTTCTTCTCCTGTCTGCGCTACCTAGCTCACGTGTTGTATTTTTTTTTCTTTGCCCAATTTCAGCAAGTTGGGAGACTTCCTCCCCATCATTTTGGCATTGTGTTTCCTGCCTTGCTGACATTTTGGCATTTCACCGCCAGTTATCCATCATTTTGCTGCGATGGCGTAACTGCAGTGTTTCCCAGTGGTGAAATTGTGGCATGCCGGTGACCACCAGGGTAGGGCATGTATGCAATTACAAAAATAAAATTAAAAAAAAAACATATTGGAGAAAGGAGTAAAAGCAATGTGTCACAACCTGCACCATTATGTCCTCTTTGTCCAGAAACTGGAAACGCAATGAGTTCACTCTGCTTGGGGAGGGGGGAAAGGGGAGAGCAATGCTCCCTGAGGACACATGGCTGTCGCAATATTGGAATTGCAGCGGTATGAAAGGACCACATGAATAGGCAATAGTGGAAAAGCAGTGTTGTTGGAGCCATTCACAGGTAATTTCCCGAGAATGAAAAGAGATGACCCAATAACAAAGTGAATGCAATCCAAAATCATCATGCGATCAGGAGAGATCAAAAATATAACTAAGCCAGTGCAATTGTGCAACAAACCCAGTATGTCATATAGCTCTTAATCACTGAATGTTTTCTTTGGAAAAAGCAGAGCATCATTTCAAGAAGCCAGAGGAAAGGTTCTCTAGGGCTAAAATAAATTACAGAATTAAAGAATCAGTGTCATCTATTCCGCCCTCCTGCCAGGGCAGGAAATCCATAGTTAAAATATTCCTGAGAGGTTGCCATCCACATTCTAAAGCACATGTGCCAAACCCTAGGCTTGTGGGCCGAATCCAGACCGCCAGGCCATTTTATGTGGCCCTCACATCTCTCCTGCAGCTGCAGCACTCCCCCCACCTGGAGAGTCCAATCCCCACATTTTGGGCTCCCGTCGGCTGGTATTCTGAAGAGGGGCCCAGCAGCCAGCACTCTCGATCTACTTCTACTTCTGACTGCTCCTCTGTCCAAGTCTCACCGTCAGAGCGTCGCTGCGGATTACCATGGCAATGTTGCACGCAGCTCACAAGAGCTGGACAGAGGAGGAGTCAGAAGTAGGTCGCAAGTGCTGACTGCTGGACCCCTCTTCAGAATACCAGCAGCCGGGGGTCCATAGCGTGAGGACTGGGCTCTCCAGGTACAGGGAGGGGCGGGGGGGCAGAAAAGGCGGCAGGGGGAAGGGGAGCAGAAATCTTACAGATATCTTCCAGTATCTTAGAGATACAACTGGCCCTTTGAGGGCAAACATAATGTTGATGCGGCCCAAGATGAACTTGACACCCCTGTTCTAAAGTTTAAAAACCTCCAACAAAGGAAAGGATATGTCCTTCTAAGGTAGTCTGCTCCACCATCAAACACCTCTTGCCTTCGGAAAGAAAGGCACGACTATTCCTCAGCTTCCAAAACATGAGTAGCAGCTGGCAACTCCCCTATCAGTGGAGTGGTGTGTCTGCTCTGGATTTTAGTCTGAATTGTGCAGGAGCTGAACCGTACCAGCTTCACTGGTGTTCGTTCTGCCTCCAGTTTAACTGATTCTTTGGAGTTTCCTTTTTTGTAGTTGCATTTGGTATTAATGTCTTAGCCACCTAGTATGGGGCCATTGCCTGTTTGTTTATTTATACCAACCAAACCAACATACTAGTCACACGAACAAACTTCCTGACAGTGAGGCTGCCCTTCTCAGCCTGGTGCCATCCAGCCTGCCATACGGCATAAAGGAGCAGGACTTTTGCACAGAGCTATCCCTTGAGGGTATCTGCAGAGGTCCCACCTAGGGAAAAAAGGCCTAACTATGCCGACAATTCTGCTGTTGTCATGCTGCATGGGATACCCAAGGGAGTTCCTTTTGTTGTGATGCTGTATTTTTTTTAAATAGTTTATGCTTTTAAATGATCTTATATGTTTTGATAGTTTCATCACTTTTTACCTTTTGCATTTTGTGAATTTTTAACAAAATTGTTATTTTAGTCTATGCTTCTCCATCATATCTTGCCCAGATCCGGTCTGCTCCTGGGAGTCAGTAGGCTCAGTCCTGGATAGTACTTGGATGGGTGACCACCAACAAATACCAGGTGCTGTAGGCTCTATTCAGAGGAAGGAATTGATCAAACCTCTTCTGGATATTCCTTATGATCTTTTGAAAGTGCTTCGGCTGTGTCTTCCTGCATGGCAGAATGTGGTTGAACTGGATGGCCCTTGGGGTCTCTTCCAACTCTATGATGCTATGAGTCATGGGGTGAGAGAACAACCTCCATCTGTACCCCAGTGGTGGTTGATGCCTCCTGTGTCAATGGGAGTAGTGAATCCACTCTTGGGTTTTACTCTGGTCCTTAAGGGATCTATCCAAGGTGCTGAATCTATTTTGAGGGAGAGGGCTGGGCACTATGGATTGTCCTTTTAAAGTTCAGACCAAAACTCAGAGTCAATTCCCACTCCTACTGACACAGAAGCAGACTCCAAGGTTGCTGCCAGGTTGGCTGCGGTCTCCTTGCCACGGTTGTAGTCATACCTGTCTCTTAGAGGCTTTGCTGTGTAGCAGGGAAGGATGGGGTGAGGTGGTGAATGGGATGCTGGGAACCTAGGAATGTTTGGGTAATGATCTGTGATAAGATATTCTGCATTGGTTAGGCCTCATTTTGAATCCTAAGCCCACTTCTGGGCACCTCAATTCAAGAAGGATATCGACAAGCTGGCATGTGTCCAGAGGATGGTGACCAAAATGGTGGAGGGTCTGGAAGCCATGAAGCCCTATGAGGAGCCGCTTAGATTGCTGGGTATGTTTAGTCTGCAGAAGAGAAGGTTAAGAGGGGACATGATAGACATGCTTAAATATTTGAAGGGATGGCATGTCCAGGAGGGAGCAGGCTTGTTTTCCGCTGCTCCAGAGACTAGGACAAGGAGCAATGGTTTCAAGTGGCAGGAAAGGAGATTCCAACTGAATCTCCGAAAGAACTTCCTGGCGGTAGTGGAAAAGGCTGCCTCCATGGAATGTAGTGGGGTCTCCTTCTTTGGAGGTTTTTAAGCAGAGGCTGGGTGGCCATCTGTTGGGAGTACTTTGATGTGGGTTCCTGCATGGCAGGGTTGGACTGGATGGCCCCCGGGGTCTCTTCCATGATTCTATGATTCTAAGAGCGAACAGACGCAACTGCAAGGTAACCCTGTTGGCAGGCTGAACATGGAAAGAGTGGACATTAAGCCTGGGAAAAGTGTTATTTTAAGTTAGCAGCAAATGGGATAGCAGCACATGCTAATTTTTAAATATAATGGCTTATATAGTACTTGAAATCCAAGGGTTCTTTAGTCTTGGCAATTGCCAGGGTGTGCTGTTGTTTCTTCAGTGTTCTGAATAAAGCTTTTGAAACCTCTAAGCCTATTCTCTGTATTCAGAGCTAGCCTTTACATCCCAAGTGTAGAGAGACAATTTTCACCGGTCAGGGGGACAGACAAACAATGAAGCAGGGGCAGAAGGTTTCAGCATTGGTTTTCATAAAAAAGGATTCTGTGGGAAAACATTTTCATAGGTAACTAGCATATATACTCAGCACTGCCCAAGATTTTATTTTCTCATAGGTAATACTTGTTAGAAATATTTGAGATCCTGTGTCTCTAATTTCCCAAACTGTCTTGCCCAGTATCTGTAACTTTTTCCCATATTCTCCAATCCAATCTGTATTCAGTTATTAACATACTGAAGTTGGGTTCCTAAGGGAATACTCCGCCCTCCTCCTTGCTGCTAAGCCTCATCTCCATAGGAACTGGCCTACTCTAGACAGACACAGTTGACTGAGGGCCAAGAGCTCTCTGGCTGAGAATTTTAAAGGCTCCTCTCTAAATTGCAAACCCACAGGATTCCATAGAATCTTCTTAGGTAGCCAGCCAATCGTATGAGGTCTTTGCCTCACACGGACAAACAAACTTTGACTTTTATATATTAGGTAACTAAAAACCAGCCTATTCGGCATTTTATTGCATTATTGCATTTATTGCATTTTAATGTGAAGCCTCCCCCGCAACAAGCAAATCAACTTAAAACATAGTATTTTCCAAATCTGAATTAGTTGCACAACCTAAAAAACCAGTGACCAGGAAGTAAATGCATATTGTGTGCAAGTCACCCTACTATACTTATTCCTGCTGTTTGCAAGCGCCCTGACTTCTCTGCAAACCTATGGAGAAAACGTGCATTTGAAATTCCTTCGGATGTGTTAACTTTCAAATGTCAACATGACTAAATTTTCTTCTTTCTGATGAAGCGCCACAGGTGAGACCCACAGCATACAAAACACACATGTGTGAAAAGGCTTCCTTTGTACATGGAAAATGTCCAAGTTCATGAATTGCTAGTGCTTTGTTTTTTTGCAAGATTCTCCCATATAGTTTTTTGGGATAGGGGGATGCCTAAATTATATATTTTCAATAGCAATGCTGATAATTTGGGTACAGAATTTAATGAAGGGCAGAAATGTCCTTATTTCATAGAACCATTGAGTTGGAAGAGGCTACAAGACCACATCCAGTCCAACCCCGTTCTGCCATGCAGGAAGACTGTGGCCATTTCCACACTACACTCTTATAGTGTGATTATTCCACTTTCACTGCTCAGCCATGGGTAACCTTGAGCAAGTTACAGCTTCTCAGCCTTCAAGGGAGACAACAGGCAAACCTCTTCTGGCCTAGAAAACCCAAAGCACTCCCAACCGATGGCCATCCAGCCTCTCTCTAAAAACCTCCAAAGAAGGATGAGACTCCACCACACGGCATAGAGGCAGCAGCAGACTCCACTGGAGTACAGCTCTTACCCTCAGGAAGTTGCTCCTAATGTTTAGGGAGAATCCCTTGTCGTTTGAAGCCACTGCTTTGTATCCTAGTCTCTGGAGGAGCAGCAGAAAACAAGCTTGCTCCATCCTCCATGTGACATCCATTCAAATATTTGAACGGGGCTATCACATCAGCTCCTAACCTTCTCTTCTCCAGGCTAAGCATCCCCAGCTCCCTAAGCTGCTCCTCACAGGGCTTCATGGTTTCCAGGCCTTTTACCATTTTGGTCATCCTCTGCCATCATCAGCAACTAACCATGCAAAAGGTTGCATCATGAATTTTGTGCCATTTCAGCTGGCCTACTGAAGGCGTCACCATCATACGGACTGGTGCCTGGAGGCAGTTTTGGCCTTGGGGAGCAATCCAGTCTTGGATAGGTGGACCCATGAAGACACAACCAGAAACTTCTTCCGAACTTGGGGGTCAGTTTCAAACATATTTGTGTGTGTGTGTGTGTTCATTCCAGCAGAAAAGTACAGGTGGTTGTAATAACAGTGCAGTGCTACACATCCAGGGCCATTGCTATTATTCAAACAGGACTGCAAAAGGGAAAGAAACCCATTCCACCTCCCCCACTGGGTGTAGGGAGGATAAGGAGATAAGGATCTCCATATCTCCATATCAGGCCCCTTCCAGGCATGATGGCCCATGAGCTCAGCAGTAAACATCTTTTGCTTTGGTGATCTTCTATCAGATTTGTAAATCAAGGGAGTTTTAATAGGGAGGAAAGTTAGATTGAGGAGTTTATTTAAAAGCCATTAAAAAACCTGCCAAGTATCCGACTCATCTGTGGGTCATTCCTCTCCTTTTTAAGGCGAGGATGAAAGCCCAAGGTTGGGTGGTGTCCTCAGTGGAGTGGGTTCAAGATGCTCTCTGGTCAAGTCATTTTCGGGAATAGCAGATACTGGAATCCGAGACCTGGAGTGGCCAGAGCTCAGAGAAGTGATTTTGATGGCCGTTCTCTGAATCCACTGGCTGGCATGACTAGTGGTGGCCGGTGCCTTCCATGTCACCGGGGACAGTGAGGCCGCTCTGGGATTTAGTACAAAGTTCAAATCAGCTATCCAAAGGGTGGAACCGATTTGGGGATAAGGGGTCAACACTTTGGACAGCTCCTTTAAGACTGGATGAGAAGATTCGTAGCCAACACTGCTGTTGGCCACGCTGGTTGGTGGATTCTGGGAACCGGGAACTGTCACTTCTCCAGACTCTGGAAATCAGCCTCCACCATGTTCAAAGACAAAGTGTGGGCTCTTTGCCTGCTTTGGGGTCAAGATCCAGAAGAGGCAAATCAGGACGTGAAGGAGGGGAGAGAAATGATATGGCTGGTGGAGTTTTGGGGGAGGGTGAATTTTAGTAGGAAAAAATCCTAGAAGAACTTTGCATAGAGAGGGTTAGGATTACCAGCGCTAATTGTTCCGTCATTCTAACCTCCTTGGCCAGTTTCTCCCAGAAACTTCTGCAATTTTCAGGTCAGATGCTAGGTTTCGGTCTTCACAGATGGTAAAACATACATTACTATAATATTTGACCATGCCTCTCATCCCCACATGCTCAGCCCAGGCTTGGGATGTGGGGAAGAACTTGTACTAACCACCTGTTAAGACACATCCCTAGCCCACACAGGTACCATTACAGTCAACCTTCCACATTTGCTAGGGTCAGGGTTGCAGGACCTCCACAAAAGTGGAAAAGTGGAAAAACTGCAAATATTAAAATGTGTTGCGTATGTCCATGGGAAAGGGGCTGCACGGCCTGACTGGAATGGCTGAAAGGAAAGTTTCCCTCACAAAAGAAGCACTTGAAGTAAGGGGAGCAGGGATTAAAGAAACTCACAAATAATTAAATCCATGAAAGTCAAACCCACAAACATGGAGGGCCAGCTGTAATCAGAAGTATGTGTCCAGCAGAAGAGGTGTGATGAACTGAAGGGGCAAAAATGCACACAGTCCAGGAGAGCTTTATTTCAGAAAAAGGACTGGAAACCTGTTGGGCAATTGCAATACGTAACCTACAGTTATACAGTCATAACTGGTAGGTACTCATGATTCCTACACAGCTCTTGCTTTACGGGGCTACGTAGGGAATGTGAAATTCCCCAAACTCCATTTATAGGTAAGCCGCTGCTGCGATCAACAGGGCTCACCTCCCCTGTTGCTTGGGAAGCAGTTACCTGACGTTCCCGTCCTCTTGAGCAACCTCCGACGCAAGTGGGATTTGTAACATGGGATCCTCTTTCTGCCTGTCATGCTGGAAATCACTCATAGGAGAGGTGGGAACGTCAGGCAGCCGTTTCTCGATTGACAGAGGAACAAACACTTGTCAATCCCCGTGGCTGCTTATCAGTAAATGGAGTTTGGTGCAGTCACGCCAGAATTCAATACACAGCAATGTCATTATGATGCCGCGTAGTGCACAATGACTGTATAAGCTTCCGGCGAAGATCTGTAGAATTAACTTGAGATTGCACAGAGCAGACCAAAAGAGCTGGCAAGGCCCTGCACGTTACTGGCCCGGTATGTCTCTGCTGTGCCTTCTTTGCATTCCCAAGAGCTCACTGGAAATGTGAGTTGCTCTGTAGGATTTGTTTTAGGTGTAGATTTTACTCAACATCTGTACGTTCTGCCATTCTAGTAAACCTGTCCTTCCTTTCACCCGTTGTTCATTGCCTCTGTATTCTAAAAGAACTAGACAAGACCTTAAAATGTAAGGATACTGAATTGGAAAGTCATAGAATCATAGAATTGGAAGAGACCCCAGGGCATGGATGCACATAGTTGCACAGGTAGTTGCTGGCCATTTGCAGTCTTTACTTATCCATTTGGTCCAATTGAGTAACACTGTCTTTCACCACAAGAACTGTATAACACAAGAACTGACTAACGCATGAGATCACAGGTTTACACCGTGCAATCTTAACCTTGATAGGAAAAACAGAGTAGGTCAAAGACATAGTCAGGAAAACTATATATAGTTCTTTTCTTTTTCTCTTTTACTTTTTCCCCCTGAATGTTGATTATCCTGTTATGAATTAGCTTGTGTATTAAAATTAATATGTATGATTTTTTTAAAAAAAGAAAAACTGATCATGCAATTTCTAATTTTATCCTATGAATATTTTAATAATAGTTTATGGAGATGAGAAATAACATGAGAAGATCTATTCTGCAAGTGGTGTAGATGAAGTCCTTGCATCTCCCTCTCTCTTAAAGGCAAAGACAGTCAATGAATAAAAAAAAAATGGGGAGATGGAGCAGATCTGAAAGAGAACGAGTTTAGCGTTTGCATTTCATGAACTGAAAAGACACTTGTATCTCCAACTATGCGCCAGTCTTCCATAGTGCAAATCTACACTCATATAGTTACACCGTGGTTGTGTTACACAACACTTCCATTGGATACCCACATTGTGTAATTTATTGCATATATTCCAATCTGCTTGCTTCTTGCCCCCTTGTGCAATGGAAAAATCACAATGGATTTATTCCTCAAGCAGTGCCTTGATTGAAGAACTCTGTTTACCCTACCACAAACCAAATGCGCCCATTGCTTAATGACCAAAAAAGTACAACCACATGTGTCAAGGAATTTACATGAGCATTTGGCAGCATGGTTTAAGGCTGTATTAAACAATAATGTAAATGTTGATTAAAAAGAATCTTCTTCACTAGGAATTTAAACTGTGGGTGGTAACCTATTAGTCACAGAATCATAGAGTTGGAAGACATCCCAAGAGCCATCCAGTCCAACCCCCTGTTAGGCAGGAACACCCATCAAAGCATTCCCAACAGATGGCCATCCAGCCTCTACTTAAAAGCCTCCAAAGAAGGAGGAGACTTCACCACACTCCCAGGCAGCATATTCCACTGCCAGACATACCTGACTGTTAGGAAGTTCTTTCTAAGGTTCAGGTGGAATCTCCTTTCCTGCAGCTTGAATCCATTGCTCCTTGTCCTAGTCTCTAGAGCAGCAGAAAAGAAGCCTGCTCCCTCCTCAACATGACATCTCTTCAAATATTTAAACATGGCTATCATGTCCTCTTTTCTTCTGCAAACTAAACACCCCCAGCTCCCTCAGCTGCTCCTCATACGGCTTCATGGCTCCCAGACCCTTCACCATTTTGGTTGAACTCCTCTGGACAAGCTCCAGCTTGTCAATATCCTTCTTGAATTGGGGTGCCCAGAACTGGACACAGGATTCCAGCAGGGGTCTGACCAAAGCAGAATAGAGTGGTACCAATACCTCCCTCTATCTAAACACCAGACTCCTATTGATGCAACCGAGAACCGCGTTGGCTTTCTTGGCTGCCGTATCACACTGCTGACTCATGTTCAGCTTGTGATCTACCAACGCTCCTAGATCCCTTTCACATGTACTGCTATCCAGCCACGCGTCCCCCATCCTATATTTCTGTATTCCATTTCTTCTACCAAAGTGTAGGACCTTACACTTCTCTCTGTTGAATTTCATTTTGTTAGCCTTGGCCCAGCTCTCCAATCTATCCAGGTCATTTTGAGTTTTGATCCTGTCCTCTGGCGATTAGCAACCCCTCCCAAGTTGGTGTCATCTGCAAATTTGATGAGGGTGCCCTCTATTCCTTCCTCCAAGTCAATGATAAAGATATTGAACAGCCCTGGGCCCAGGACAGAGCCCTGTGGCACCCCGCTAGTCACTTCTCTCCAGGATGAGAAGCAGCCATTCGTGATCACCCTTTGGGTTCGGTCGGTCAACCAATTACCAGTCCACCTAACAGTAGCCCTGTCCAGCCCGCATTTTACTAGCTTCTTTGTAAGAACGTCAATAGGAACTTTGTCAAAGGCCTTTTTGAGGTCAAGATATGCTACCTCTACAGCATTCCCTTCATCTATCAAGCGTGTAACCCTATTGTAGAAAGAGATAAGATTAGTCTGGCATGACTTATTTCTGAGAAATCCACGTTGACTTTTAGTGATTAGTGACTCAAAAGCATTTTGGGTCCTTTGTGGGAGCAGTTGCTGACATTTTTGCTTGAAGCAGAAGTCCACACAGGCCTCCCTGCTTATTTGACAGGCTAGGGAACAGAGCACCGTCAAAAGGTGGAAATGGTACAAATGCAGAACCAAATCTTTTTTTGCACATGCATATTATTATACATTACTACTTTATCTGTGTGTGTGTGTGTGTGTTTATTTTATATGCACAAATACTGTTGTCATGTACTGGATAACCCACACTCTACAGAAGGGACAAGCTGGGAGCGGTTGCAGCAGTTTGCTTTTGCTTGAGCCTACAGGGAAAGGCAAGATTCTGCCCCTTCCTCTCCTCTCCCTTCTGCTGAGCTGAGTGCAAACGACTTTTGCACTTTGAACTGAAAGGGGGGAAGTGGAACAAGGAGGGAAAAACTGAGACATTTTCAATGCAGGTGAAAAAAGTGGGATGGTGTACTGTATTGGATAACCCATACTCCACAGAAATCACTCTGAGGTAGATGGAAGGTTATTGTTTATCCAGAACAGCACAGCACACTTCCATGGAAGTTGCCAAAACTGAAGGGTACATACAGCACACATCTTTTATAGGTTATCAGTGCAAGTTTGGTCAAATCCACGAATCCTTTCACGTGCCTATTCCCTCTTTTCTTTCCCAAGCTGGTGTTACTCCACTGGAAAAACTCTATCCCGAGGTCTACAATTTTGATATTAAACATGATTCCGTGCGCCTGAGAGGTCACCTGGATGGGCATGTAGGCAGCAACAGTCTAACGACCAAAAACCAGGTCAGGTCAGTAAAATCCCCAGTCATGTAGCCCCAGGAGACCTCAAGGTGTGTAAACCCTCAATAAACAAAGAGTCCTCAGCCCCTGAGAAGCCGACTTGAGGGGATTAGCATGTTTACCCCAATTTGAGCAAATATCCTATCAAGCAAGGACCATTTACATGAAGTCACACCACAGTCCAATGCAGCCGAAGATCCTGAGACTTTGGCAACACCTTGTAATCCCATCACGCAAAGGAAGTTACCATTGTGGAGCTTTGTTCTCGCTGCAACACCCATTGTTCTCCCCAGGAAAGGATTAGTCCTCCAGGTACTTTTCCCCCGCAAATAGTCCCAGGTTTTGCATGGTTCTTCGGATCACTCCCGGTCATCCCAGCAGACCGTTTCTCTGTCCATTGAGTAATCCCCTCTGCCCTCTCCATGCTGAGCTCCACTTCTCTGCTGTTTTTCCTGGACTGAGGACTTCAGGAAAAGGTGCAGTATTACCCCAGCTACACCCCTTCAATATTCCCCTATCCAGTTTCCTCTCTTTTGCTTCTTAATAGGTCTTGAGTGAGTGTGTGAGTGATTGCGTTGGTGCGTGAGGCTTTCATTCAATAAAATCATTTTATTGGACATTTTTGTTTGCCTCTCGCATTGCTATTGCTTGTGCTCTGGCTAGTTTCCATTCCCCATCATGTGGAGCAGATTGAGGTGTCCCACAAGGGAACCCAGAAATCAGGGTAGCACTGGTGCTTTCCACAGACCCACACATCCTCGACCAAGATGACCTTTTTGTACATTTCTCTGTCCCTGTCTCCACACTACTCTGTTCTTATAACACCCTAGCACCAACAGCCTTAGTTTTCGTTTTCCAGCCTGTTCCCACTCTTTCCTAACGAGAAACACTATGTATCAGCAAACGGCCTTTTGAATACAATGTGGGAGCAATCAGCAGCACTTAAGCCTGGGTATATACTAGCCTTTCTTAGCAATGGTTAAATATAAGGCAGCAGTTAATAAAGAATACACATTCAACAGGTTAGTATTTTCCACAACAGGGAAACTTAGCGACTTGACAACTGGATTATAAGCACCAGTGCTATATAGTTCACTCTTCGTATCTGCAGGGGCTCCGTTTCAAGAACCCATGTCAGTAAGAAAAGCTGTGAATGCTTGCATCCCATAATACTAAACGGTGGTGATGTGCGCACAGACGGACTGAAGCGCCCACATTCACATCACTGCCATTTTAGATATAGGATGCGACACTTCATGTTAACCAGAGGTCAGAGATGTGGGGGTCACAGGTAAGGAGAGCCCACTGTGTAAGACAAGAGGCGCACTACGAATGACTTTTACAATAGACAGTAGTGCCCAGAAGGTGACACTTAAGTTGATTGAGAGAAGAAAGCAGTACGTAGTTGCAAAAGTGTCGTGGAACCCTGACAAAAGAGCAACCCACACATCAAATATACGAGTTCTGGGTAGAATTCAAACCAGTCGAAAGAGCAAGTTGTCAGTAGGCGGGTTGTCAAAAAGCAGGGGATGCTCGTATTCTGTGGAAGGCTGTGGAAGAGCAGAGTTGTGTGTGTAGTTGTTGTTATTTGCCCTCAACTTTAGCCTGTGGTGGCTCGATCAATGAGAGAACTCCAAAAGCTCTCGTCATCATCAACTGCTCCGCTCAGGTCTTGCAACGTCAGGATAGCTGTGGTTTCCTTGACTGAATCAAACTACCTGTAGTGCAGTCTTCTTCTTTGCCTGCTGCCTTCCACTTTACTGAGCATGGTCCTCTTTCCCAATGAATCACATAGAATCATAGAGTTGGAAAAGATCCCAGGGGTCATCGAGCCCAACCCCCTGCTGTGCAGGAACACCCATCAAAGCATTCCCAACAGATGGCCAGCCAGCCACTGCTTAAAAACCTCCAAAGAAGGAGACTCCACCACACTCCACTGAGGCAGCATATTCCACTGCCGGACAGCTCTGACCGTCAGAAACCTCCTTTCCTGCAGCTTGAATCCATTGCTCCTTGTCCTAGTCTCTGGAGCGGCAGAGAACAAGCCCGCTCCCTCCTCAACATGACATCTCTTCAAATATTTAAACACAGCTATCATGTCCCCTCTTAACCTTCTCTTCTGCAGACTAAACATACCCAGCTCCCTAAGGCGTTCTTCATAGGGCTTTGTGGCTTCCAGACCCTTCACCATTTTGGTCACCCTCCTCAGGATACGTTCCAGCTTGTCGACATCCTTCTTGAATTGAGGTGCCCAGAACTGGACACAGGATTCCAAATGAGGCCTAACCAATGCAGAATAGAGTGGTACCATTACCTCCTTCGATCTAGACACCATACTCCTATTGATGCAACCAAGAATCGCGTTGGCTTTCTTGGCTGCTGCATCACACTGCTGACTCATGTTCAGCTTGTGATCTACCAAGACTCCTAGATCCTCTTCACACGTACTGCTATCCAGCCACACGTCCCCATCCTATACTTGTGACTTTCATTTTTTTCTGCCCAAGTGCAGGACCCTACATTTCTCTCTGTTGAATATGACACGTCCATAGTACGACAGTCTCAGTTTAGGCATCTTGGCTTCTAGAGCAGTGGTTCTCAACCTGTGGGTCCCCAGATGTTTTTGAACTTCAGTTCCCAGAAGCCCTGAGCATTGGCCATAGTGGCTGGGGCTTCTGGGAGCTGAAGTCCACAAACATCTGGGGACCCACAGGTTGAGAACCACTGTTCTAGAGAAAAGTCCTAGATCCCACTATCAAACAGGTTCAAAACTTTGATAGCTCTTCTACAGCTTGGAATAAAACCCAGAACAGAGAATTCAGGCCTCTGCATTTATCTCTTTTAACAGTCCGTGGAATCTACAGAACTCCCCTCTAGTACTTCATTTCAAACAAGTTGATCTTCTTCCTATCCGTGTCCAGCACCACCTCTTTGCTGGAATATACACACACATACACACACTGACTCCTAGATCCCCCTGCCAAACACATTCAGAACCTTAGATAGCTCTCCTAAAGTTCAGAGTAAAACCCAGAACAGATTTGGCAACCTACTGACAAAGGAAACACCTGTAGGAACATTTGGTATCAGTATCAAGCGCAACACAATGTTGCCAGTCCCATATGAACATGTAGTAGGGAATACTTAGGATGTTCTTCTAAAGTTAAAAAAGGGAAAACATAAATTTATTGTTTCAGGAATCCACCTTGGGATAGGAAAGGAGACAGATGAAAGATTACCTAAATTTCAGTGGAACAGCCCCTACAAGCTGGCTCTCATGCGTGGATGTAAGCCTGCCTGAGACTGAAGCCTCAAAGAGAGACAAAAGGACTAATTTTTGGAGAGAACCAGGGTGGTGTAGTGGTTTGAGCATTGCACTATGACCCTAGAGACTAGGGTTTGATTTCCTGCTTGGCCATGGAAATCCACACTGGGTGACCTTGGGCACGTCACACACTCTCAGCCCAAGAAAACCTCATGATAGGATTGCCATAAGTCAGAAACAACTTGAAGGCACACAGTAACAACGACAACTTTTGGAAGGAGGGGGAAGTGACCTCTGCAAGCAGGAAGGAAGCAAAAAAGGCTCGAGTACATAGACCAAAGAAAGAAACAGAGAGGTGAAACCAAAGGGCAGGCAGGCATGGTTCTCGAGAATTCCCTCTCGCCGATCATTTTATACAAACATTGATATCTCTTGCTTCCAATATCAACAGCCACCACTGCTTTTGAAATGATGGGCTCCTTCTCCAAGCAAAAACAATTAAGAAAGTGTGCCAGGACCCAGTTAAATGACGTTTGAGTCACGTCGTCTGTGCGCTGCCTTCAGAAAGGAAGGGTCTGCAAACTATCAAGACCTTATCAGGCCACACTAGCAATGGCCCAGATTGTATTAGAGGAGAAACTAGATTTTATTACTCTTCTTTTATTGCTTTGGTTGTTTCCAGTGAGACCAGGGTCATGGAGGGGGTTGTTTCTGATTTGATCATCTGTAGTCCCCTCTTCTATCCAATCTCACGATAACAAGCAGACTACGTGACTCTAATGTTGTCAAGTTCTGCCCAGCTAAGCTAAAACATGTTCAAGTGGCTAAGACTAAGTGGCCCTTTTACACAATTATAGCTCTACGATTCCACTTTGTCTGCCATGGTTGCCCCAGAGGCTATGAATTTCAGCTTTATGCTGACATAGCTATGTCTCTGATATGAGATATATATATATATTAGAGTTCTGATGAATTAGGGCAATGCATTACTAAGGCACGAGAGCCAGTGTGGTACACAGGCATCCCCTGCTTATCTGACCTATTAGGGACCAGAACACTGTCAGATAGTGAAACTGGTTGAAAAGCAGAACCCAGTCTTTCATGAGTTCACAAGTGTGGCAAGCCACACTCTCTCAGTCTCAGAGGAAGGCAAAAGCAAACCTCCTCTGAGCCAATCTTGCCAAGAAAACCCTATAATAGGGTCTTCTTAGGGTTACCGTAAATCAGAAATGACTGGGAGGCACACAATGACAGCATAGAACTAAAACTGTGTAGTGTGTGGTGGATCCAGGTCTGCAAATGAGCTCAGGTTGGGGAGTTCTAGATACCTCTGCAGAACATGAGTTTCATGGTACAGAATCTAGGCTATGCCAACACACTATTTTGACTTCTGTTTTGGAAAATCTTTAGGTCTGGCAATCAAGGTTTCTGAATCCCAAGAAGAGTGCAGAAAAGCAGCTCCTCCCAGTTTCTTTTCTCTGTATTTGACGCACCATTTTCCCTGCCCAGGGTGTGCCGGCACTTGAGTGCTCCTTGGCAACTATCTTTCCCCAACTGCACATTCTTTGCTACCCGAAAAGGGCAGAGGCTTCTGGAATGACACAACAAGTTGTTGTGCAGGAGGCAGAAGTGACTGGAAGCTTCCGTGTCAGTGAGGCCATGCATCTGTTCCAGTTTTTTGTCCAAATTCTAATCTGAAGTGCTGAACTCTGTCTCCTTGCCAGAGAGGTTCAGCACTTTGGATAGCTCCTTGAAAAGTGGAGTGGATTTGTGACCCTCCTGACATGGCAGCCACAAACCCCCACTAATGGATGGGAAGGAAAGATCAAAACTTGAGGCCAACGTTTGACTTTTGACCTCGAAATAACAGGCTCTCCCATTATCTAGGCAACACAGCTGGGGGAGTATCGTCTCCTTTCCAAGTAAAAAAAGGGTTAAGGACATGTTGGTTTTAAGTTACTGTATTTGCTGGTGTATCAGATGCATCGGGGTATAAGACACATCTATTTTCAGACCCTATTTTTTAGGAATTTTTTTTTTTAGTATCCACTGAAGTAAAATGCACAGGAAAGGCGGGGGTGCAAAAGGAGCATCTTTCTCCCCGCTTCCTGTCATTTTGCCTGGGTGGGGAGAAGTCCCCACTGAGGCAGAAAGGAAAGGAAAGGAAAGGCAGGGGGGAGGTGAAAGGAGCTCTAGTACCCAGGCAAAATGACAGGAAGTGGGGAGAAAGGAGTTCCTTTTGCCCCACCCCTGTGCTGCCTTTCCTATGCATTTGGCTTCGATGAGGGCTTCTCCCCCTCCAGGCAAAACAATGGGGGTGGGGTTAAAGGGGTACTTGTGGGAGCACTCTTTTCACTCCACTCACTTTCCTATGCATTTAGGCCCGGCAGGAGTTACCCGTATTTGTCGGTGTGTAAGATTCACTGGCGCTAAGATCCATCCCATTTTCAGAATGTATTTTTGGGGGAAAAACGTGTATCTTATACGGCGGCAAATATGGTACATTTATTGGGGGACCAACATCATGGTGGAGCCACAGAGATCATGCAAGACAATTGCCCAAGGAGGACGGCCAGTTTGTGGAGAAGCGTGGAAGCTTCAGCGTGCTTCTGAGTAAGAGGTTATAAAAACCTGAGATGTCACAAGGCACAAAAGAGACTGACTGGGAGACTTTGGGACTGATGCAAGAGGTAGCAGAGGTACTGTCTGCCTCCCCTCCCCTAGGGCTGGGCAAAGGGGTCTGGATTCCCAGATTCCCATGACCATCCAAGACCAAGAAAACCATTTGTATTGTGAGCACCATAGGAATGTTCAACTAGTGGCATTAGGGGTTATGTAACTTAAAACCAACCCATCCTTCACCCTTTGTTTACTTGGAGGGGAGGCTATAGCCCCAGCTGTGTTGCCCAGATAATGGGAGAGCCCATTATGACAGGCCTGGATAAAGGTACGTCCTCTCTCCCTCTTCCTCTCTTTCCTTAGACTACAGTCTGCAAAATCTGAGCAGGGCTATTGATAACAGGCAGGCACGGAGGTTGTTCATTCATAGGGTCACCATATGTTGAAGTCAACTTGACAGCAGAAATTAACAATAACCATTCATGCCGTTATATGGGCTTTTATCTGTGCTTAATTTTTGCCTTGAGTCCCAGTTCTGGCAAAGAAAAAAGGATATAAATGAATAAATAATAATAGCAGTAACAATAGCAATAGCAATAGTAGGGTGCTGGTACCGCTAACCCCACCCAGATGCTTCTTTCATCGCATTTGCTTCACCTTTTCATAGAATCCAAGAACTGGAAGAGAACCCAAGGGCCATCTAGTCCAACCCCTTTCTGCCATGTAGGAAGACATCCCTTCTCATCCAGACTTGATGCTCCCTCAGACAGAGTAGATGGATCAAAGGTCTACCTTGATGCATGTGAGCATCATCTTTTCACAGGATCATAGAATCCTAGAGCTGGAAGAGACTCTGAGAGCCATCCAGTCCAACCTCATTCTGCCATGTAGGAATAAAATAATTAAAGCATTCCTGACAGATGGCCATCCAGCTTCTCTTTAAAAACCTCCAAAGAAGGAGACTCCACCACATTCCTAAACAGCATATTCCACCATCCAACTGCTCTTACAGTCAGGGATTTCTTCCTAATGTTTAGGTGGGATCTCTTTTCCTATTGACTGGATCCACTTGCTCCACGTCCTAGTCTCTGGAACAGTAGAAAACAAGCTTGTTCCATCTTCCATATGATATCCTTTCAAATATTTAAACACGGCAATCATCCTGCCTCTTAACTTTCTTTTCTCCAGGCTAAACATATCCAGCTCTCTAAGCTGCTTCTCACAGGACATGATTTCCTAGCCTTTGACCATTTTGGTCACCCTCGTCTGTACATGTTCCAGCTTGTCAATATCATTCCTAGATCGTATACCCAGAACCGGACACAGTATTCCAGGTGGGGTCTGTTTCTGGACAGACCATTGGGAATTCAACTAGGGCAGCAATTCCAAAAAAACCCCTCCAACTGACAGGTACCACTCTCCAGCCAGTACAGCAGCTGGCTTTGGCAGCCTAGGAATTCTGGGAGTTGTAGTCCAAGGAAGTAACTTTCCCAAGCCTTGCCCATGCTGAGAGGCAGCCTCCCTTTCAAATAATCACTGATGGGGAACACACAAGAAGAGAAGACTGTTTCTTTCATGAGTCTCCACAGCATCCTTGGAGCATCCTGCCAGAACCTGGAAGCTGCAGCTGGTGGTCTGAAGGGGCACTGATTCCCTTGTCAGTGGAGAGGTGAGTTCGTTCTGAGTTTTAGTGTGAACTTTTAAAAGGAGCTATCCAAGGGGCTAAAACCTATCTTTCAACAGCACCTTCCTACTCCACTAAATATGTAAAATTTCTGGAAATTTTGATACCAGGGAGAAAAAATATTCTCACCCCAGAAGAACATTTTTTTTAATTGAAAATACGTGACATTAGCATCATTTACATATTGGAAGGCATGGTGTTCCTTCAGGGACAACAAATGTATTATGCACATAATATAATAAAATTGTATAATTTTGTTTGGCACGAAACTATGTTTTGCACATTAAAAATACAGTAAATTAGCAACAAAGGGAATTCTCCCTTTTTACATTTTAAAATGTCTGTTAGATATTGAACTACAAGGTCCTGAACTGTAACAAACCTCTGTGGTTTTGCCACTTATTTGTAGCAGGCCAAAACCAATAAAAAAAAAAAAAATCAATTAGTCAGGCAGAGAAAAACACTCTTCTCCTCTAGTCTTGGATAGCATCAAGCGGTCATAAAGAATTTCATTCATACTAGAACAAGGGAGAAAAGGATGCCAAGGCTAGGAACTACAATGATCAGATACTGTATATTGTCCTACAAAAAAGTCTTCCTGCGATACAGTTTTTAAAATAATTTGAGGGAAGTAAATATATGCAAACTTTATTTTGAAAATTTTATTCACCATATTGTGAAAAAAAATAGAAAAAATATTCAATCATCTATTTTTCCCATTTGCCCTCAATTTTCAATTTTTCCAATCTTCTGGGAAAAAATACAGAAAAAATCTGGTTTTTTTCCTGAATTCTCCACTCCACCCCGGGCATTCACTTCCCTATGTCCCACTGATGTCAATGTCTCTAGCCTCCACTGTACAGGACCATAAGAAGAGTCCTGTAGTCTTCTCAGACCAAAGGTCTCAGACCAATGGCCAACTTGTTGCCTGTGGGGAGCCTGGCATCAAGATATGACAGCAACTGCACCTTCCATCTTGTTTTTCTTAGTTAACGTCTTTCTCTTTTGCCCTGACCTTATAATGTTCTATATTGGTCATAAAGTATCCCTATTCTTGGTTTCAATTTCCCTGTGACGTCTCAGATCTTGTGGAAGAGGTCTCTTGTTCTCTTATCCTTGTTGTCTTCTTTGCTTTGATTACTATAACACAGGTATACCTCAGTTAATGAAGTAGAAGTGTTTCTTATCTTTACTTCTTTAACAGAAACTTTCATACCAGAGATACAAACAATGTTATCCCAAAAGGTGAGTGACTTAGAGGTCCACCTGTGGTGCCAGTGCCTCTGTGGAACAGTGGGGAATTATTAGGTCAAAAGGGAGGCCTGTGAGAGAGGGGTAACTTATGGAGATCTTTCCACCTATTTATACCGGTACTAATGCAGGGACACCGGTTGGAATGTTTTATTGGGGGATATCATAATCATGCACAAGATCCAAGCAGTCTCACAACCACACAAGGCTAACTGAAGGAAAGGAAGGGAAAATTGGATAGTGAGAAGTTGGGGCAAAGTGGGTGATATTATCACCTATCCTGCAGAGAAGAGATGAAGTGATGTGGCTCAGACTAGGGGTCTAAGGGTAGTACAAAAACAGGAATCTGAGCAGCAAAGTGATGATGATGTCTTTCTCTTTTGCCCTGACCTTATAATGTCATATATTGGTCCTAAAGCATCCCTAGTCTTGGTCTGAATGAGTACTATGAGTTATCTGGCTCAGAGCCAGGGTTTAAATGCCCTGTTTCCACCCTGAAGAGGAGGGAGTTGATGGCTCTCTGGCAGAGCAAACAATGGGGTCTGGAATGGCTTTAGCATTAGGTGACAAAGCACCGATGGAAATCATGGTAGCTTCTTAATGTCTGGGCAGGTGAGGAAACAAAGGAGAATTTCAGCGGGAAGAGGGAACAGGTTCATGACAATCCATTGCACTATTGAGACAACTTTACGTGCTATTGAGTTGTTCAAGGGATATTTGCAAGCTCATTATCACTAGAACTTCCTGATTGAGACAACCTGGTCATGCCCTAAGGTCCCATCTTACCTACATTTGCAAGTGTTCAGGGAAAGATCAGGGATAGGTTCCTAACCCACAAAAAAGAAGAGCAGTTCAATACGTGTCAGCAAACTCTCCAGTCAGAACTAACACTACGCAAATGAAACAACCAGATGAGGTAAGCCATTCATAAGTAAACAAAAACATTATCAACCTCCTAGAGACTATTTGAATGCTTCTTCCAAAATGCATCCTGGCATGATTACTTGTTTTCTTTCAACAGCCTCCACTTTTCTTACGATTTCCATTTTGATGGTGAAACTTATAGACGTCAATGTTTTTCCAACACATCAGGGTGGCTGGTGAGGTAGGCTAATCTGCTTTCCCCTTTCCTTTCTGTCTTGTTCCTCACAGAAACTCAGTAAGTGATTCTGGAGGCAGCTGCTGTTGGCCTTGCCTGTTGTACCCAAGCACCCACAGCTACAGTAGGATCTTGCAAAGTAGGACCCCATTCTTCCCCAATTCAAGCTTTATTGCATTGTTTACTGCAGACAGGTTGCTGAAAGATAGTCCTTCTCTTGTCTTCCTTCACCACCCTCCCAGTGTCGGTGCTGCAAAAAACCCTTCCATCTAGACAGAAGACAAGAAAGGGAGAAGGCCAGGCTGGGAAAAAGGCTAGGAAAAAGAGCTTCTTTGTCTGAGGCGCACTACACTCTTATAGCGCGATTATTCCACTTTCAACATCCTATGGAATCCCGGGGTTTGCTGTTTCGGGAGGGGCCACCCGGCCCCTCCCGAAACTGCAAACCCCGGGATTCCATAGGATGTTGAAAGTGAAATAATTGCGCTATAAGAGTGTAGTGCAGAAATGGTGAAGCATGCCTCTACAGCAGCATGCTGCCTCTGAAGCAAGAGGTGGAGATCACTATAAATTTTGCTCTTGTAGGCAAAATTGAGTATCTTTTACCATTTTTCTCCCTACCGTGGGAAAGCTTATTTCTATTTCAAAGAAAAACTATTCAAAGTTGACGGGGAAAGCACTTGTGGGTTCTTTTCTCTCCTGATTTTCTTCTGTTTTTCCGCAGGCCTTCACAACTCTATGTTCTACTGACATCAGTCCCTAGATTCCACTGTATAAGAGCATAAAAACACTCTTCTAGTTAGATAAACCAATCGTCTACCTAATCCACCATTCATTTTCTAGTCCAGCATTCAACTGCATTCTCTGTACAGGAAACTTGCTTTCTCGACAGAAAGTGCCATTTTCTGCACAAAAAGCCACACACATTTTTCATGCATTGTACTTAACTCTGAAGATTATCCAGGATTCCACTGACCAGGAAACTCATTTTTCATCTATTATTCTTTCAGTCCCTACAACCTGACGAGTAACCCTGGGTTTCCCATCCTCCATCAATTTCTCCAGCTCCATTTGAAAGCCTTTCACATTTTGCCAGGCATCAGTACATCTTGTGGCAGTGAGTTCCACAGTCTAATGTTGTTGTTGTACGCCTTCAAGTCATTTCTGAGTTATGACAACCTTAAGGCAAGCCTATCACTGGGTATTCTTGGCAAGATTTGTTCAGAGGAGGTTTGCCTTTGTCTTCCTCTGGGGCTGAGAGCGTGTGACTTGCCCAAGGTCACCCAGTGAGATTTCCAAACAGGGGATCTGAATCCTCATCTCCCAGCCTCCCAGTCCAACATCTAACCACAACCCACATGGGATCTCTTCAATTATGTGCCATGTGAGAAAGTTCTTCCTTTTTCTGTCTCCAGAAGCTCTCACCATCCAGGAGTTCTAATATTATGAGAGATGGACAGTGATGTAGACTTGAGTCAATTGACTTGGACTCAAATCTGATTTAAGTCACTTCAGTGACTCAGCTCAGACTTGACTTAGCAATAAATGACACACTGACTCGACTCGACTCGTGGCTTCTGTAATTGTAGTGATTGACTTGCTGCCTTTGGTTCAGCAACAGAATACATTCATCCAGAAACCTTACAACTTTGAACAACATTTCCATCTCTTTTTGCCTAGTGGCCACGTGACAATCTGTCTCAAGCCCAAAGTGTGGGCACATTTCTCAGAGGGGAACAGCAAACAGGTTAGGCAATGGGCTTGAGGTGGAGTGGAGGTCTGCTTGGCTGCCTGTCCCCACTATATATTGGAGGAGCCTTCTAAAACTTTTCCTAAGAGCAGAAGACAAGACTCACCTCCAGAGTGCAGGAAAGGATCCTTCCCTCTAAAGCAGTGGTTCTCAACCTGTGGGTCCCTAGATGTTCATGGACTTCAGCTCCCAGAAGCCCTGAGCATTGGCCATAGTGGCTGGGGCTTCTGGGACTTGAAGTCCACGAACATCTGGGGACCCACAGGTTGAGAACCACTGCTCTAAAGCTTTTGAGGTTTCAGTAATGGGGAATAAGAACGATCCTGTTCCCCACTTCCAAAAAAGCCTCTGGCTTCAGAAACGAGAAGTAAGAAGGATCCTATTCCCCAGTTCAGAAATTATCTCCCAGACTTGAGACTTGCCTTGAAATATCTTGCAAGGACTTAACACTCAACTTGGGACTTGAAGACAGAGACTTGAGACTTGACTTGAGATTGTAGGAAAAGACTTAAATTCATCACTGGAGATGGAGAATATCTACTCAGTTTCACTGTCGGATCAGCAAGGCTGCCTGAATGCAGAAGTCTTGCCTGGGAAGAAAAGCATCATTCAATTTATTCTTCCTGACCCCAGGGCAAGGCCAGGGGTCTTTGAAACAATGCATTGGTCACTTTGAAAAAAATAGAGCCTGTTGCTTGGAAATGCAAAACATTTCTCCAACTGTTTGCTGGTGTGTGTGTGGAAGTAACCAAAGCAAGCTTTAAAATAACACGCCATCCCTCATCCTAAGTGTTACCCAACAGGCTAATTCTCCGACAGTGAATCAATTAACAGCTGTTGATTGCTAGGGAAATGGTAAACCACACACTAATCAAAAATTCTGGGACTTGTCATTTGGGGAGGGGAAGCTTGCAAACTTGTAGTTCGAACATTTCACAGATCGGGAGAGAAAGAAAGTAGGAAAGAAAGAATACCGGCAAAGCCAACAACAAATGTTTTCATTCAGAACTGCACTGTGCTGCTGATAATCACCTGAGATTTATTGTTTTCCCATACCTGCTGGTGTGCTAATCTCAAAAAAAGAAAAAAAAAAGAGAGAGAGTACAAAGCTGCTGTTCTGGAGTGAATTCAGCCTTGGGCAGAGAGTCAGCATGGTAGTTTAGAGATGCACAGCAAAGCTTAGAAATGGTACCTTTTGGAGGAGTGACTACAAGGGCCAGAATCCCCATTCAGGATGGGGAGTATGGGACTTTGTAGTCAAAAAAGAGAACTTTCCCAGGCTCCTCATGCACTGGTAATAGTTCCAGGCTTTGGAAAGAACAGCTTCTGTTTTCCAGGATGGGGGCGTGGGTGTCGGAATGGCTGGTTACTGTGACCTAACCATGCATTCTCCTTAATACTTAATCACTGCTGCAGAAAAGCACGGGTAATGGTTCCAGCCTGCTGCGAAGGGAAAGAGAAAGCAGCAAAAGTGGGAAACAGACAGATCAGGCATCATGACTAGAGGCTCAGCCACTTCTGCACTAGACTGCTGCAGTGCTATTCTTCCACTTTCAACATCCTATGGAATCCTGGGGTTTGCAGTTTAGTCCCCTCCCAAAACTACAAACCCAAGGACGTTGAAAGTGGAATAATAGCACTATAAAGTGCAGAAATTGCCTCAGTCCTGTACAGATTCAAAATGTGGGTGCCTTTTAAAGGATCCCCAACCCCTTGGGGCAGAACTCAGAGTGGGGGGCGACTCCTGGAACTTGCAGGGGCAGAAAGGGATCAATGAAGACCAGTGCCTTCTCCATTCTGCCTGCAAGATCTCTCTGCCGGAGAAAGTCTAATAACACACTCACAGTTTGTAATTAACTCCACCAGTGCGTCAGAAGAAGTGGTCTGGAGGCCATGAAAACTCAGGCTAAAAAAAATCAGTCTTAAGGGGGATACTAGCTTCCTCCCCCCGCAACTTTTCCTTTCTAAGTTGAAACAACCTAACACGGCTATCCCTCTGAAAACTAGAAGGCATCAGGTTTAGCCAGATGGAAGGAAAATCCATTAATCTTTTCAAGAAGTCAGAGCTACCTGTGGCTTTAAACTGACTTCCTTGGTGCATCTGAAGAAGCAGACTGAATTATAGAATCCTATAGCTGGAAGGGACCCCAAAGGCCATCCAGTTCAACCCCCTTGTGCCATGCAGGAAGACACAGGCCATTTCCGCGCTAGACTGTTATAGTGCTATTATTCCAATTTCAACATCCTATGGAATCCTGGGTCCTTTGAGGCCCCTTCCTAAACTGCAAACCCCAGGATTCCATAGGATGTCGAAAGTGGGATAATAGCACTATAACAGTCTACAGTCAGAGCACTCCCAACAAATGGCTATCCAGCCTCTGTTTAAAAACCTCCAAAGGAGACTTCACCATATTCCATCTAGGCAGCGTGTTCCACTTTTAAACTGCTCTTAGCATCAGTAAGTTCTTGAAGTCCATTAAAGCTCAGGGTGAAATAAATCAATTCAATCTTAAAGATGCTGCTCGATTTCTTCCCTCTTTTCATCTTTATCTCCACTGGATCAGAACTCTCCCACAGATGAAAACAGCCCTCCATGGGAGGCTCATTCTGGTCTGGCGCTCTGTTTTGTTTGTTTGTTTGTTTTTTCAGAATTAAACCCCTTCCAACCCAACAGTAGCTGGCACGGGGACTGTCATAAAACTTCAGATCAGGAGAATATTTCCAAAGCCACCTGAGATTATTTGGTTTTAAGCATTATCAACACACTTTGCTTTCTAGCAACGATGGTGCGTAATCAAAACAGAAACCAAACTGTTCGGAAAGGAGTGGAAGACGCACTCATTTATTTGAAGAGTTGATGAAGAGGTTTGATAAAAATAAATGTTCTGTGTGTGAAGTCACCCCCATTCAGATTTCTGCCTCCAAGGAACAGCTGGCAGTGATCTCTGACTTGGTCCCTTTCTCTCTCTCTCTCTCTTTTTAAATTGATTTCAATCTGTTTTGTAGCCTCAGAACCGTTCATCACTCCTCCATTCTCCTGAGGTGGAATCTGTTTTCTGTTAGGTCTGACAATCTGTTAGAGCGTCAGTGGAGAGGTTGGTGTGTGAATTCTTATTAGAAATACATGAAAAGGAGATTAGGAGAAGAATTAGCTTGCTGACTTCAACAAAGGATAAAGCGGGGATTACACAGATGTACGTAATTTGTTGGGTTCTGCGTAAAGAGGTGTCCAGTACCTTCTTGTCTCTTCTCCTTGACAGTCTTTGGAGTTCTCATATTGTGCTTTTTAAAATAAGCATATAAAATAAATAATACTAAAAATAATGATGATGATGGTGACAATGACAAGAAGTTTTATATGTCTGTGTAGAGAAACATTGGAGGGAGGCAAAGCCGAATGGAAGTTCATGGTATGTATAAGCATAAAATTCTAGAGCTGGAAGAGACCCCAAAGACCATCCAGTCCAACCCCACTCTGCCATACAGGAATCCAAGCACTCCTGATAGATGGCCTCCAGATTCTGTTTAAAAAACTCCAAAAGAGGAGACCCAGCACACTCTGAGGCAGCGATTTCCACTATCAAACTGCTCTTAGACCATTTCCGCATGAGGCTGTTATAGCACTATGATTCCACTTTCAACCTCCTATGGAATCCTGGGGTTTGCAATTTCGGGAGGGGCTGGCCACAAACCCCAGGATTCCATAGGAGGTTGAAAGTGGAATCATCGTGCTATAACAGTCTTGTGAGGAAATGGCCTTACTGTCAGAAAGTTCTTCTTAACGTTTAGGTGGAATATCCTTTCCTGTAGTTTGAAGCCAGAGTGCCATTTCCTAGTTTCTGGAGCAGCAGAAAATAAACTTGCCCCATTTCCTATATGACATCTGTTCAAATATTGAAACATGGCTCTCATGTTTAAATTACAGAGTTCTCCAGCTGTAACCATGCCGCGTGAGCCTCAGTCCTATTGCATTTCCCAACTAAAATAGAGCCACTGAAGTGGCTGTGCTGACTCACCGTTCAACAATTGACTCAGTGGGTCTACTTCACTTGGGACGAACAAACAGAGATGTAGGGGAAGCAGCTGTGCGTCGCTGGGTGGCATGCAAGGATTCACGAGGCGCATCAATGCACCCTATGATTCCCGGGGCCTGCAGATACAGTTGCTACACAGTCCCAGCTGACCGATGGGACTGGAAGCAAGCACGGTGACAGATAAACAACGGCTTGCAAAATGTCAGTAAGGGTGGCAGTGTAGCGCTGTGCAACCACTGTGTAACTAAGAGAGTGTAGAGTTATGCTCTCGGCCATCCTGTTTGCACAGAAAAAAACAAACCAAAGTACCCAACAGAGGATTTTCTCCCCTTTTCAGGTGTAAAGTCTGAATAAATATATTTCTGTCCCGTGAACTGATAAGGAATCTAGGAAGAATGCCAAAGTATCTCACCTGGAGAAGCACTGAAATTGTTTCCTCTCCCCCCTCCCTTCCTCCCAATTACAGAGGAACTCAGAACTGGGTGACAGGAAAGAACAACAAACTGCAATTTGATTTAGTGCCTGGCAGAGGGAGAAAGTTTTTTGGGATTTCCTGCTGTTGATCATCTCCTTTTGACTGAAGGGCTCTCTCCCAGCCCTAGGAGGGCGGGGGATGCTTAATCAAGGACCTTTACATTGGGGCTCTGCCCTTGAACTCTGGTCCTCTTGCTGAAAGAAAAGATCTAGTCCTCACGGTTCTAAAGAAAGAGTTGACTTAAAAAGACACACGTGAAGCTTGGTAAGGGGAACTCAAGACTAGAGGGTTGACTGAGCCCACAAACATCAACCAGAGAGTTTCTGAAGCAGGTGTGCGACCCTGAATCCCTCCCAGGCTTTAGTCCAAGGTTTAAAAAGAGCTACGCCTCGAGATGCTAGCTCTTTTGGAGAGGTACAGTGGAGAGATCCTTCTACAGTTCCGGCTCAACCTTGGAGTGGATTCACCAGCCCATCAGTACAGAAGCTACCAACTCCCACTACTGGTCACAGACAGAGAATCAGAGTGGGAAGGGGTCTCTAGGGGTCATCTAGTCCAACCCCCAACTAGTGCAGGAATCGACGACAACAGCATCCCTGAGAGACAGGCCACCGCAACTGTGTTTTAAACCCTCCAAGGAAGGCAACTGATGGATTGTAGGAGAATCCGCGGAAAGGCTAGGGAAACCCAGGCAGCCAGGTCCCGTCGGGGCGCACGGAGAACGCCCGCCTCCGCCCCGCGCCCCCTACCTTCCCCCCAGGCGCGCGACTTACGATCACCGGCACGGAGCAGATGGTGAAGAGGACGGTCATGAGGCCCAGCAGGACCAGCTGCCCGAACTCCTCGGGGGGCGCGCGTCCAGCGGCCCCGGGGGGGGCGCGCCCGGCCGCGGCGCGGCCCCGCTTCTTCGGTCGAGCGGGCGGCTGGTCCGCCGGGGCGGCTGGCGGCGGGCCATGCGGTAGAGGCTGCGCATGGTGCCCAGGTTGCAGGCGGCGACGGCCAGCACCAGGAGGCCGAGGAGGCTGGCGTAGAGGACCGAGTAGGCGCGCCCGGCGCCGGCCATGCGGATGAAGCACCAGGTGCCCGGGCAGTACTGGACGGTGGCGCCGAAGCCCAGCAGCGGCAGGGCGCAGACGGCGGCGCAGAGGGCGGCCCCGGCGCCGGTCAGCAGGGCGCCCAGGCGGCGGCTGGTGTGGCGCTCGTAGAAGTAGGGGTGGCCGAGCGAGAGCCAGCACTCGAGGGCCATGGCCAGCAGGAGGGCGGTGGGCGCCAGGCCGAAGAAGGCCATCAGGAAGGCGAAGAGCTGGCACAGCCGCCCGGGCCGGGGCTCCGCGTCCGCCGTCGGGGCCGGCCAGAGCTCGCTCAGGCTGCGGTTGCGCGCGTAGGCGGCCAGCACGATGGGGCTCAGGAGGCACTTGCCCAGCAGGTCGGTGCACACCAGGGCGCTCACCAGCAGGTAGAACGCCGACGCCCGCGGCCGCCCGACGCCGCCCGGCTCCGCTGGCCGCCGCCGCCGCCGCCTCCGGACGCGGCGCAGGCGGTGTCGCCAGAGCAGCCCCAGCGCCAGCCCGTTGCCCACCAGCCCCGCCGCGAAGAGCAGCGAGCCCGGCAGCGCCGACTGGCCCGCCTCCAGGCTGCGGTTGCCGCGGCACCGGTACGCGGTGGCGGCGGCGTCCATGGAGCCGGGAAAGCGGCCGACGCGCCGGCCGGGCGCCTCGAGGGGACGCACGGCGCCGCCGCCGCCGCGGGAGACGCGCCTCGGCAAGGACGCCCCGGGAAGGGAGGGAGGGAGGAAGGAAGGAAGGAAGGGGGAGGAGGGGCTGGACGGAGGGAGGCGGGGAGGTGGGGCGGGGAGGGGTGTGGGCTCCGGCCGAGGGGCGGCGAGGAGGGCCGGGCTCTCGACGGGGAGGCGAGGGCAGGAGGAGGGCGCGCCGGTTGTCCCTGAGATCGGGTGGAAGGGGGAGCCGCCTGGCTGGGGAGAGGGGAAAGGGGGCGGTAAGAGAGGGGAAACCCCTCCCCCCGGCTGAGAATGGGTGGGGAGCAGAGGCTGCTCCGCGGCAGCCCCGGGCGGCACGGCCTCATCTCTCCCCGGTCCTCCCGGAGCGCTTTGCGTCGTAGCCCCAAGGGCATCCTATGGGTGACTTTGGCCATTTCCGCACTAGCCTGTGACAGGGCTATTACTCCCCTTTCAACATCCCATGGAATCCTGGGGTTTGTTTTTGAGGCTCCCCCGTAAACTGCAAAGCCCAGGATTCCACCTAGGATGTTGAAAGGGGAATAATAGCACTGTCACTTTGTTGGTGCGTGCCTCGAGGGCTCTTCCGACTTAGGGCGGCGGGATCACAGGGATTTTCTTGGAAAGGTTTCCCCAGAGGAGGTTTGTCCTTGCTCTCCTCTGAAGCTGAGGTAGCCTGGCTTGCCCTGGGTCACCCAGTGGGTTTCCATGGTCGAGGAGGGATTCGAACCCTGGTCTCGCAGCGTTCTTGCCCAGTGCTCAGACAGAGCCCCAGACTCTCTCTCGTTGGGGAATTCCTGCTGTCTAAATTCCATAACAGAACCAGGTTGGTCCTTTGGGTCAGATCTAAAACAGCTGAAAGTTCCATGGCTGTCTGGGAGTTGTAGTTCTCAGAAGGACTTTTTCCAGGCTCTGTCCAGGGTGGATGGGGAATTAGCTGGCTGGACACAAGATTAACTCTCAAGAAAGGTGGGTGAGAGGGGACTGGAGTGCTAGGAAAACCAAGAAAATGGATGGATGGATGGGTGGATGGATGGATAGATAGATAAGATCAGAATCTACCCTCCACATTTGCAGGTTTGACTTTCGTGGAGCTGACAATTTGTGAATTTCCTCAGCCTTTGCCCCACCTCACCTCAGGTGCTTCTTTACCCTGAGGAACCTTCCCTCTCCGCAGCTCCAAACAGGCCATGCAACCCTTTAAAAACTCACCTCTGGTCCTCCTCCACCAGCTGCTGCTTGGCCAGCTAAGGATAGATTGCAGCCCAATTTCTCAGCATCACAAACTCTCCCTCGATGCTCCCCCCTCCGCAGGAAGGAGAGAGAGGAAGTATAGGGTCACCATACTGACCCACCCCCTTTTCTCTCTCCTTCCCCTGACCTGGGTTGGACCCTGGCTGTCCGCTCCCACCATGCCTCCGCCTACTTCTCACAAACACACATACACACATTTTGATATTTGTAATTTTTCCACTTTTGTGTGGGTCCTGCTGGCCCTAACCCTAGCAAATATGGAGAGCCAACGGTAGATAGATATATGTGAGTGTTTGTATCTGTGTGTGTAAATATATAAATTCATATATGCACATACACACACACATATACTCTGCACACAGCCATTTCTGTGTCGTGTTGAAAGGTCTCCTAGCCTGGACCCCCCTTCTTTCATTTCACCACACCCTGATGCAGAGTACGATGCTGTGAGTGCCCCTGAGCATGCGCAGGGTGCTTTTCTACATCCGTGCTGAGCAACTGCGCCGTGTCCTCATCAATACAGAAGTGAGGAGCAGGGCATTTCAAGGTTGATGGCAGAGCTACCTTCGAAAGCTCCCAGCCTTTTAACACCGTTTTGGGCAGCTGTCTGACAATACTTTCCCTCCCTCCCTCCGTTTTTGAAAGGTTTGAAGCTCAAATTAGCTTCTAGTATTCCAGTAAAGAGATATCCTGCCAAATCAGACCAGGACCTGATTAACCCAACATCCTGTTTTCAAGAGAAAATGGCTGGACACTTCCTAGGAGTTCCCAAGGCGGGCAGGATGGTACCTGAGCAATTTGGGCTAGAGACTGAGAAAGTGACTGATTATGGGGGGGGCTACAATTCTCCATAATCAGTCAGCCAGTCTGACCACTGGGATTGTCGTCCAAAATTTTTGTCCACCTTCGGCTGATGGTGCCCTTACCAATAAGAGACTTCCAAGATGCCCTGTTCTCAACAGCCCTGCTCAGGTTTTGCAAACTTAGGGCTGTGAATCTACCCACTTGTAATGCATCATGTCTCCTCATGATATGTCCAAGGTATGACAGCCTCAGTTTAGCCATCTTCACTTCTAGGGAGATGTTACCCTGATTTCTGGGGGTTCTGGGGGCCCTGGTCACTAAGTTATTTTGAGTTCGGGGGGTCCCTGTCACCATGCTTAAAATATAATATGGGGAATAGAAAATTAGCTTGAGCTCAAGTTGGCAAAGCGAGAGGCAGGGTAACTTAGCAGGATCTTAAAACCCAATGTATACCAGGTCAGGCCAGACCAAAATGCAAACAAAGGGCCTAATAAATGATTTTTATTTTATTTTTATAAAAAGTCAGTCTCTGTGCACTTACTCATGTTCGCGCTCACACACACAGAGCCTAAAAGAAAATAAAAATGGAGGAAAATTGATAAGGGATTTTCGAGAAGGTTTTCAAGACAATAGTCCACCTGATTCAGACATCCTGAAAGGTCAGATTAAGATGGAGAGTGAAGAGCGGTGAAACTCAGCACGAGGGAGGGGGCTGAGGGGGATATTCAGCAAACAGAGTGACAGCAAGCCAGGAGACAAGCAAGAGCGATCCCCCAAACTGCTTAAAACGGGGTTTTTATAGGAAAAATATACCTGGAGGGCTAGTTCTCTTCTGGGGAGAACAATAGAGAGAAGGGCTAGATCAAAGCCCTCAGTGATGGACATCTCTGGCTTGATGGTTCGCAGTGGTTTGTGAAAGCTTCTGCTGGAGTAGAACAAAGGCATCGGCAGAGTGGAAATTGCCCTCACTTGGCAATCTGATTGTCATTCTATGAGCTACCATTTTGGGGCAGAGGACCCCTTTGTGAGCTTGATGGTTGGCCTGTCTGGAGGGCTCCTTGGGGCTACGTGACAGATTAAGTCACTGGCCAGACCGGAACTTTTCTGACATCGGCCACTCGGCCATTCCTGCCTACGTGCTCTTACAGTGACCCTGTCAGACACATGGAATTATTTTTAATATTAGCCACATGGAGATACCAATTTGATGTGGTGAATTAATAAATTGTAGACCCCGGGAGAGAGCTAATGGCCACAATAACAGAGAGTTAAGGCATGATTTGCTCTAATACCCATTTATTGGTCTTTTTGCAATCTTGGGTATCTGCAGAATTGCACCACATTTCAAATAATCTGATTCTCTTCTTGTCAGCCTTTCTCACTGTCCTGCTTTCACAATCATTACATAGAACAGGGCTTTCCAAATGGTGTGCTGCGACACGTTAGTGTGCCGCCTGAAGTGTGTAGGTGTGTCGCCCACAATCTTGGAAATGTATGTTAATAAATGCATGTATGTTTATAAATCATATATATTTAAAAATATATGAAAGATCTTCATGAGATATGTTGTGTCCCCAGACATTTTGTTATTACAATTTATGGATTTGTTTGTATCTCTTATAAGGGGTTAGCTTAACCTCCAGTTTGCTAGTAAAAGTGAATTACTGTGTGACGAAATGATGCATGTCTGAAAAAAGTGTGTCACCAACATGAAAAGTCTGGAAAGCTCTGACATAGAAATCCAAAATGTGATGGCATGGACAATCCTCACTTTGGTATTTGATGATATATGCTGTCGTTAGCAGGGTGCATTCCCTCCTCCACCCCACACTCTGTAAACCTGATGGAACAGTCTCTTACTCCACACCCATGCAGTGTGCTGGAAGGAACCTAATTCCAGCAGATATGGAAGACCCATTGCATATTGGAAGGAGGAAGCATCTTCTTCCTGGAGTCAAACCAGACCATAGTACAGTGGCCTCTCCATTTTTGCAGAGGTTTGGGGTGCAGAACCCTTACAAAAGTGGATAAACCATGAATAACTCTCCTCTTTTCTGCCCATTCCCTTCCAGTTCTCCCCCCTTCCCCAAACAGAAGGGAATGGGAGATGGGGGAAGCCTTGCCCGAGCCTTTCTTTTCCCCTCCGGAGCTCTGCGCCTTGTTCCCGTTCTTATGCATTTTGCCCTGGTGAGAGAACTCATGCAAGTCTTTCCCCACCCCATTGCCTTCAGTTTTGCACAGGAACGGGAAGCTTGGAGCCCAAGGGGGGGAAAAGAAGGCTTCTACGAGGCTTTTGCTATCCCCCATTTCCTTCTGTTTTGCCTTGGCACAAGTTCTCCATGTGGGGCAAAATGCATGGGAATGAGAGGAGGAGGATTGTGGAGGAAGGCACATTCGCTTGTGAATAATCAAATTCGCAAAGGTCAAACACACAAATGTGAAGGGAAGATGGAGCGTGAAACCGGATGTAGTCATTACGAAGACCAAAAAAATATCACCGCTGTGGACGTCGTGATCCCCTTTGAGAACAGAAAACCAGCCATAAGAGACACCAGAGAGCACAAAGATCAGAAGCGCACTCCTCTAGCTGATGTACTGAGGCAAAAGGGGTATGAGGTCTCCATCCATGCATTGCGTGTTGGAGCCCTGGGTGGCTGGCACCCAGCAAAGGAGCCTGTTTTGGGAGTCTGTGCAGTGGAAAAGCACTATGCCAAACTCATGCGCAAACTCATGGTGTCAGAAACCATTAGATCAGTGGTTCTCAACCTGTGGGTCCCCAGATGCTTGTGAACTTCAGCTCCCAGAAGCCCCAGCCACTATGGTCAATGCTCAGGGCTTCTGGGAGCTGAAGTTCACAAACATCTGGGGACCCACAGGTTGAGAACCACTGCATTAGATGGTCTCAAAGACATCTATATTGAGCATATTTCAGGCCACTGCCAGTATGAGGAACCAGTTAATATTCTTGTAGACAGGAGATTGTGACAGGCCTGGAGATAGCTTTTTCTTCTTTCTATTAGAAATTGTATTTTGTGGATGGTATGCAAATATCTGTGATATGTTAATGATTACTTGCCAGTGATTTAAAGGCTGGATATATAATTGGTCTCTTTTGACATACTCTTTGTTTCTTCTAAAATATGTTTTAAGGCTATCCTAGGAATGAGATCTGCTGTCTGTATATTATTTGCTTGTTACCGTGTTGTTTTTTGCTTTGCAATTGTGTTCTTGGGATTTGATATGTGCTATTTATTGTTCTTACATTGACACTGTATGTAGATATAAAAATATTCTTTCTCTTCTCCCAGTCAATTGCTTTTGTTGAGTTACTTAGTAGATCAAGGGGCTGAGATGAGAAACGCAAGTTTGGAGATGTCAGCTATGGGCGGGGTAGGCATGGACACTCATTCCAATAGTGCCACTCTGTTCTGCTTTGGTCAGACCTCATCTGGAGTACTGTGTCCAGTTTGGGGCACCTCATTTCAAGAAGGAGACTGACAAGCTGGAAGGTGTCCAGAGGAGGGCAACCAAAATGGTGAAGGGTCTGAAAGCCATGAAGCCCTGTGAGGAGCGGCTTAGGGAGCTGGGGGTGTTTAGTCTGCAGAAGAGAAGGTTAACAAAGGACGTGATAGCCATGTTTAAATATTTGAAGGGATGTCCTGTCAAGGAGGGAGTGGGCTCGTTTTCTGCTGCTCCAGAGACTAGGACAAGGAGCAATGGATTCAAGCCGCAGGAAAAGAGATTCTACCTGAACCTCAGGAAAACTTCCTGACGGTCAGAGCTGTCCGCTAGTAGAATATGCTGCCTCCATGGAGTGTGGTGGAGTCTCCTTATATGGAAGTTTTTAAGCAGAGGCTGGATGGCCATCTGTCCAAGGGAGTACTTTGATGTGTTTTTCTGCATGGCAGGGGGTTGGACTGGATGGACCCTGGGGGTCTCTTCCAACTCTTATGAGTCTATGATTCTATACACATACATCTCAAGGGCATGCACCCCCCTGACCCTAGAAGATAGGATTCAGTAACCTTCTGGTCTTCCCTAGACTCCTGGAATGTACACTAAAATTTGAACACAGTTAGCAAAATCTTTAGAACTGGTCCTGGAAAGGATTTTCTTTTCAGTGATAAATGGGAATATCCTAGTTGTGCGATCGTTCGTGCCTCCAGGTCCCTGTTGACTTATGGCCATCCCAGGAGTTTCATAAGATTTTCTCAGGCAAGGAATACTCTTGGGTGGTTTTGTCAGTTCCTTCTTCTGAAAAATAGACGGTATTCTATATCTGGTATCTAAATACCAGCACCTGGTAATCTTTGGTGGTCTCCCATCCAAGTATTAACCAGGGCTGACTCTGCTTAGCTTCCAAGATCAGACAGAATCAGGTGCTTTTAGGGGATTTAGGCCCTATATCCTGGCTGTAACCAGGCATAAATAAGTTAGGGAATGGCCACTGTACAAGGCAGTGTGATGTAGTGGTTTGACTAGGGCTTCAGGAGACACCAGGGTTTAAATCACTGCTCAGCCATGGGTGACCCTGAGCAAGTTACAGTTTCTCAGCCTTCAAGGGAGACAATAGGCAAATCTCTTCTGGCCTAGAAAACCCTAAAGCCATTTCCGCACTAGACTGTTATAGCGCTTTGATTCCACTTTCAACTTCCTATGGAATCCTGGGGTTTGCAGTTTCGGGAGGGGAATCAAAGCGCTATAACAGCCTAGTGCGGAAATGGCCTAAGAGAGGGTCTCCATAAGTTGGAGTTGCCTTGAAAGCACGTAACAATGGCAACAGCAACACTCCCTAAAGCCAGTGGGATTAGTACTCCAGGGAGCCAGGGGTTCGAATCCTTGCTCAGCCATAGAAACTCCATGGGCGACCTTGGGTAATTCACACACTCTCAGCCTCAGAGGAAGGCAGGAGCAAACCACCTCTGCTTATATAGCATCATAGAATTGTAGAGAAATAAGAATCAAAACTCGAGTGGAATCGAGTCAGCAAGGAAGAGACCTAAGCTGGTTCCCATGTTTGCAATTAAAGGAGAGATTCAAAATGGATTTAAAATTAGAAGGATTTGTCATTCAAAAGAAGTATAATGAATTGGAAACCATAATTTTCATGAAAAGGCAACATAAGGCCTCACGGTATTATAAATATCTCCTGTCTCGTCAATTGGAAGAAGAAGTTGTGAAACCAACAATGGTTCAGTGGGCTCAAAACCTACAGCACGAGATCCTGCTAGAACATTGGGAAAAGGTGTGGAAGGAGACGGACAAATTCACCAATGCCCAGGATTTAAAGGAGAACTATACGAAGATGATGTACAGGTACCATCTCACCCCAGAAAGAATAGCTAAAATTTATAATACAGGAAACAACAGATGTTGGAAGTGCAATGAAAAAACTGGTACTTCCATATTTGGTGGACTTGTGAAAGGTCAAAAAAACATTGGAAGGAAATTCTCGAAGCAATAGAAGAGATTTTTAAAATTACTCTTCCTATGGCCCCTGAGCTCTGTTTATTAAACATGACACATATGCTGGAGAGGACATTTCTAGGTAAGAATTACAGGGTGTTACTGTACTTGATCACAGCTGCGAGGATAAACTTTGCAAAAATGTGGAAAAACTCTGATGTACCTAGTCTTGGCCAGTGGTATTCTAAAATATTAGAGTTTAAAGAACATGACATTTTTTCCCAAGTGATGAAGGGAAAGTCGGTCAAAGAAGGAGAAAAGGAGTGGGAACCGGTGTGTAGATACATTAGAAACAGATGGCAAATCGAAGCGTAGAGATGGAAAAAAGTGTGATAAGGAGAGATAGTAGTTTATAAACTCAAAAAGTGGGGAGGAAACAGAAGTATGAAGAAATCGGTAAGATTTGGAAATGTAAGCGACAGAATAAAATGTGCAACAAACAAGGAAAAGTGGTTTATAGGAAATTTCGTTATAATTAAAAAGTATGCATGTATAGAGATGTTAGTGATATGATATGAAATGATAAGGGAAAATATCTAACAGGACAGTGGTTCTCAACCTGTGGGTCCCCAGATGTTTGTGGACTTCAGCTCCCAGAAGCCCTGAGCATTGACCATAGTGGCTGGGGCTTCTGGGAGCTGAAGTCCACGAACATCTGGGGACCCACAGGTTGAGAACCACTGTAATAGGAAAATACGGAAGTTATATATATTGTTTTGTGTATAGTATGTGAACCAGACTTTTTTTAATGTATATTTGTGTAAAAATATAATAATAATAATAAAAAAGAATTGTAGAGTTGGAAGAGACCCTATGAGCCATCACAAATTATGTGCCAAGGCCTGCTTCTTTCTCTCTCAAACTGGTACGGCAACTCCCCAGTCTGACAAGGCACCTTGTCGCTTCTTACACAGCTCTGCCTTCCCCTTTATAGCACTGCCTTTGCGTAAAGGGTGAGACCTTTCAATGATTATTTAGAATTCCTTAATAGTTCTACGGTGGCACGTTTTCTGTGTGTCTTTAGCTACTGTATACCATTCAGCTGAGTCAATATTTATAAGAAAAAACACCTAATATTTATTAAAACAACACACAGAACAAAGTATTGGAGTTCATATGCAGGTCAGTCTTAATACAGTTCTTAATACAAGGAAAACTCTCGTATAGGGACAAGTAACATAAACAGAGCTTTGGCTACACTCTCACAAACCCTTTGTTCAATGCAGGATCACTACAACATCCCAAGCAGGTAGCTCTCCAGATTCTTTTTGGAGACATTCAAAGAAGGAGACCCCAGCTCTTGTTACCCTGCTCAGGGGGATTCCCAACCCTTGTCAAAATTGTCACTTGCGGGGAAAATTAGCTGTGAACACCGCTTTAGCAATGCAAAGAGAGCAGGGTCATTAAGGATCTTTCAGCCCAGCTTTTATGGAGTTGGATCACAGAGAATCAGGCTAACTGTTCAAATCTAAGCATTTTATTGAAATAGGTGTTAAAATCCATGCAATCACTCGGCTGCACTCACTTCCACAAGCATTCAAGACTATAGAAATTTAGAGGTGAAAGAGAGAGAGAGAGACATAAGGGTTTTGGGGTAATATTGTACCAATCCAGAAGAACTTCGAAATGGAGGAGAAAAAGGGGTCCTAGCTATAGTGTTGAATACGTCCTGGGGATCCGATGGCTGCATTTTTCTGAAGATGGATCTCAGCTTTGTAGTTCAAAGAAAATACGGCCAGGCAGCCTTGTAGATCCCTGCAAGATGACTGTCTCGTCCTAGGATGCATGCTTCCAAGGTATCACATTCCTGGCTGTTTGAAATGTTAATTTGATCCCAGAGATCTCGTGTCTCCTGTTGGAACTATTATTGCTGAAAATCCACTCAAATGGTCTGTGAGAACCATTCTGAGATTTACCTATTGCCAAACGGCACTTTCTAATGTTCAGTCGAAATCTACCCTCCAGTAACTTTAGACTGCTAGACCTGGTTCTACCCTCCAAGGCAGGAGAGAACAGGCCTGTACCCTCCTCTTTGTGGCAGCTCTTGAGGTATTCAAACAGTGCAGGCGCCTCGCTCCTCAATCTTCTCTTCGCCAAGCTGAACATGTCCAGCTCCTTCAGCCTTTCCTCATAGCTTTTTGTTCTCCATACTTCGTTAGCTTTGGACTCACTCCAGCTTGTCTAGGTCCTTCTTAAAATGGGGCATCCAGAACTGAACACAGTATTCCAGATGAGGCCTGACCAGTGGAGAATACAGGAGGACATAGTTTGGAAACTATGCCTCTATTAATGCAGGCTAAGATAACATTTGCCATCTTTGCTGCTGCATCACTCTACTGGCTTATATTCAACACAATCAAGAATAATCCCAAGGTCCTTTTCACAGGTTGTAAAGGTGAGCCAAAAGTTGTCTCGTAGGCACATAACAAAACCAAAATATTTATAACAACAACACCTCCTAGTATTATCACACTAGTAGTTCCACATCTATTTTTTGTTGCTGGGCATACAGAAACCTGACTCTTCCGCCTGTGTTTGACCTCATGTTGCTGCCTTACTGGTCCACACAGGTTTCCAAATGATAGCAATTCAGCAGCAGGCATCTAGAAAGAATTCATTCCTGCTTGTGGTTCTTTTAGGGTATCTCTTGGCCACTGTGGAAAAACAGAAAGCTGGGGTCCTTTCACACCAAAGAATTATAGCACTTCAATTCCACTTTAACTGCCTTGGCTACATCCTGTGGAAGCCTGGGGCTTGTAGTTTGAGAAGGCACTGGAGCACTGTGGCTCAGAATCCTAAATGCCCCCCTCTAATGCAAATCCTAAGATTCCATAGGATGGAACCATGGCTATTAAAAGTGGAATCATAATGCTATAATTGTGCAATATAGGAGGGCCCCTGGACTGCATGGGCTTTTTGGTCTGATCCAGCTTCAGGGCAATTCTTACCTTGTTATTTCGTAATGTGACAAAGTCAGTCCTGCTGTTTCCCCCCACAAATGTCCTCCCAATTATACATCACTTATTGCAGGAAAGGACTGGATGAGTCACTTAGGTATTTTTTACAGAGGAAAATGCACGTTCTTCAGTGGAGTAACACCATCATAGATCAGCGCTGACCTCTCTGTTACCCAATTAGCAAATACACTGTGGATTCCAGAGAAAGCGTTCGAGGGGGCCTTGGGATATTTAGCAGCAGCTTTGGGCAAGATTGGGTCAACAAACAGGGTGATTAAGGAGAGAGGCCAAATATTGACAGAGGTCTGTCTTTCCTTTTTAGTCAGGGGGCCTCCATGGGTATCTCTCTGAGCATTTGGGTGGAAATGGATGGTGAAGGCCACTGGTTCTGGTGTCAGTAAGTTGGGGAATCTGCTTTGGGTCACAGTCTGAACTTTAAAGGGCCTGCACAAGATGGTGGACTTATTTTGCAGGTGGGATTCAGCCCTTTGAGTGGCTGTTTTAAAGTTCAGACTAAAATCCAGAGCGGTGGATTCAGCACCTCACTGCCATGGGGGGAGGAAAGGGTATGTTTAGTTCTGGGGAGGGAGTCTAATTTGGAATGGAGGAGGTGTTTTCTCTTCCAGTTCCCAATTTGTCCCCTCTATCTTGGGGGCCACTGAAACCATAAACATCACAGGTCCACTAACACTGCCCAGAAATGGAAGCTGGACATTAGTTTGGGGGTCTGCATGCCATCAGATTTGGGGTGGTCTATGCAGCCTTTTGTTTGCTCAACTTGAAACCTGACCAGGGTATTGCTGTAGCCTTATAGGCGATAACATGGTGCTCTTCGGATGGTTTGGACTGCAACTCCCATCCAAGATTAGATGAGGAGGGTGGCAAGTAATGCAGAACTTTCCAAATGTTCATGTTGGTGGCACACTTTTTAGACATGCATCATTTTGTGACATAGTAATTTAGCAAGTAACTCATTAAGTGAAGGTAGCCTGGCCCAGCATGGTGGCAGGAGAGGCAGCCCTTCTACGCATTATGTTCATGCGACACACCTACACACTGCAGTCAACACACTAACATGTTGTGACCCATTATTTTTCTGCACCAGACTGTTATAGCACTATTACTCCATTTGCAACATCCTATGGAATCCTGGGGTTTGCAGTTTCAGGAGGGGCTGGACGGCCCCTCCCAAAACTGCAAACCCCAGGATCCATAGGATGTTGCAAGGGGAATAATAGCACTATAACAGTCTAGTGCAGAAATGGCCACAGTTTGGAAAGCTCTGAAGTAATGGCTCAAAGTGGGATTGGGCTCATTTCTGCAGGATAAGACTATCAGTGGTCTGAATCCTATTGGTTAGTTGCTGCTAGAGATGTCCCACTGAAGCCACTGGGACTTAGCTCTGTGTTGAGTCACCAGTCAACAATCGATTGAGTAGGTCTACCTAATTAAGGTGTTCCAGCATGATGTGAGAGGTGGCTTGGTGTAGTGGTTTGAACATGGAACTACAACTCTAGAGACCAGGGTTTGAATCCTTGCTTGGCCATGGAAACTCACTGATGCCATGTAGAGGAGGGAGTGGGCTTATTTTCTGCTGCTTCAGAGACCAGGACAAGGAGCAATGGATTCAAGCTGCAGGAAAGGAGATTCCACCTGAACCTCAGGAAGAACTTCCTGATGGCCAGGGCTGTCCGGCAGTGGAATCTGCTGCCTCCATGGAGTATGGTGGAGTCTCCTCCTTCTTTGGACGTTTTTAAGCAGAGGCTGGATGGCCATCTATTGGGAGAGCTTTGAAGGTGTTCCTACATGGCAGGAGGTTGGACTGGATGGCCCCTGGGGTCTCTTCCAACTCTACATTTCTATGATTCTATGATCTCGGGAATCATGGGAGGTTGTCAGAGTGGAGGAGTCTGCTCACTGGTTCAGGCATGTTGTACTCCCCCCTAGGAATTCTGCACGTGGCTTGACATTTAATGACATATGCCATGGCAGAGTGGCAGACTTTGGAGCCATGTAGGAGAGCCAACGTGATGTCATGGTTTGAGCTCTGGGCTACGACTCTAGAGACCAGAGTTCGAATTCCTGCTCAGCCATGGAAACCCACTGGGGGACCTCGGGCAAGTCATACTCTCTCATACTCAGAGGAAGGCAACTGCAACTCTGAACAAATTATGCCAAGAAAACTCCATGATAGGCTCTCCTTAGGGTCACCATAAGTTGGTAATGACTTGAAGGCACACAACAACAGTATGGTATAGTGGTTTTAGTGTCAGGATTCTGGGACACTGGGTTCGAGTCCCCTCTTGGCAATGGAAACCCGCTGGATAGAATCTTCATAAGCCAGAGGCAACGTGAAGGGACATAACAACTAACTCTAAACTCTGTCCTGCCCACTCTCACTGGTACACCTTGTGGGAACATGACAAGGGAGCCCTTTTGGTGGCTGCCCCCGGACTCTGGAACTCTGTTCCCAGAGAGGGCAGACTGGCACACTTCCTTCTCTCTTTCTGCAGACAGAAGAAAATGTTTCTGTTTCTACAGGTTGTTGAGTACTGTGAGTACAGGGCCCATATCACCTAAGTGATGCACTGGGTGAGTTATCTGTTATTTTTGTTGTGTTGCTTTTTCTTAATTGTTTATATATTTAACTGGTTTTAATTTTTTGTGATAGTTAAATAAAAAAAACTTTAACTTCTATATTTGGTGATCTATGTGATTTCTCTATTGTTAGCTGCTTTGAGAGTCCTGAATTGGGAAAAAGGTGAGTATTGGTGGTGGCAATCACCATCATCATCATCATCATCACATCATCATCATCATCATCATCGTCACAGTTGTTAATTCAACTTATGGTGATCTTATGAATGAGAAATCTCAAGCTCCCCAATCTTGCAAACTCAAGGACTACGTGGCTTCCTTGAATGAATCAATCTACCTGTAATGTGGCATTCCTCCTTTCCTACTGCCTCCCACTTTGGAATGATAGGATTACAGAGTTGGAAGAGATCCCAGGGGCCATCTAGTCCACCCCCTACCATGCAGGAATACATAATCAAAGCACTCCCAACAGGTGGCCATCCAGTCTCTTTAGAAACCTCCAAAGAGGGAGACTCCACCATGCTCCCAGGCAGTAGTCTAGTCCACTATGAAACAGCTTTTACCATCAGGAAGATATTCCTAATGTTTAGGTGGAATCATTTTTCTTGTACTTTGAAGCCATTGCTCCATGTCCTAGTCTCTGGAGCAGCTGAAAACAACCTTGCCCCATCTTCCATATGGCATGCCATCTCTTACCCTGTCTTCTCCAGGGTAAACATCCCCAGCTCTCTAAGCCATTCCTCATAAGCATGGTTTCAAGGCCTTTGACTCTTTTGATCACCCTCCTCTGGATACATTCCAGTTTGTCAATTTCCTTCTTGAATTGTGGTGCCCAGAACTGGACACAGCATTCCAGTTTTATTGAGTCATATTGTCTCATGATATCTCTGAAGTGCAATAGCCACAGTTTAGTCATTTTGGTTTCTAGGGAAAGTTCAGGCTGGATTTGTTCTTGGATTTGATCTCAGTGGGGCTTTGATGTCAATGCGGGACGGTGAATCTATTCTAGGTTTTACTCTAAACTATAAATGAATTACCCTTGACGACGAGTCTTAATCACTATAAATCTGGGAAGCAGGAGCATTTGTCACCCGAACAACCCTCAAACGGGGTTTTCTTTCCGGATCCGTCTCTCTCAGACTGAGTGGTTCAGCTGCAAGCCAGCTTCCTGACCTAACATCACCCCGTGGAACCCAAAGACAGTTCGAAATGTGCTTCCACTCCCAAGCAGAAAACATCTGAGCCTCTGGTCCAAAACTGACTTCTCTAAAATGGTATGCAAATATGCTGCCAGATCATGGAAGGCTCTCTGTGAGTTGCTGTGATTTCCCTCTCGGTTCAAATTGGCTGTAAATCATAGGCTTCTTTTTGTGTATTTGCAATTGTTTATGCTGGCGGTGGCCACAATGCAAAATATCTGCCAGCTGAACATTGAGCTGTCAAAAATGGTGGAGTTGCTAAGTGGGACAGGTCTCAAGGGTGTGAAAGCCTCATAGGATAATTTGAATGCCTGCAGACACCTCTTTGTCTATTGAGAGTATAAAATCTCAGCAGAGAGAAATGTAGGGTTCTGCACTTGGGCAGAAAAAGTGAAAGTCACAAGTATAGGATGGGGGATGTGTGGCTGGATAGCAGTACGTGTGAAAAGGATCTAGGAGTCTTGGTAGGTCACAAGCTGAACGTGAGTCAGCAGTGTGATGCGGCAGCCAAGAAAGCCAACGCGATTCTTGGTTGCATCAATAGGAGTATGGTGTCTAGATGGAGGGAGGTGTTACTGTGGTCCATAGTCCAAGCCCAGGGCTTATAATTTGATATAAAAAGACTGGCCATTCCAAACTGTTTTCCTCCATGTGCTTGAGAGGCCCCCGGATAAGCACGCACACGGACACGGCCGAATGGCTGAAAAAGCCCAGGCAGGCCAGTAATTTTCCGGCACGCAGCTTCAGGAGACCTCCAGGCAAGTACATTTTGAAACTATGCACCAAGCATACAAAAGATTCTCTGCCCCGAACCGTCAGCTTGATGAGATTAGTACTTCTGACTGCCCAACTGTCAAGCACTCCCCATTTGCCTACTGTCTGCGCTATAGACAACTCCATCAAAATCCAGTCATCTCAAGTGCTGACCTTTCGGAGGCTTTGTCTCCAACCCGAAACCCATTGTTCTCCCCGGGAGCGGACTACCCTACAGGCACATTTCTCCCCATAAGAGCCCCTCATTTTGAGCGCTTCCTCGGATCGCTCACAGTTGTCATCCCGCCTTGCTGCCGCTTCGTTTGCTGAGCCTTCCCCTCAGCTTCCACGTGCTGAGAATCTCCGCTCCAGACTTACTGATTTACTTCTGGCTACCCAGGCTGCAGGATCAGGTGTAGTATTTCCCCTGACAATCCGTCTTAAAATCCCCTATCGAATTTCCTCCCTTTACTTTCTTAGCTCTGTGTGAGTGAGTACGTAAGTGCGCAGTGACTGTCTTTTAAATAAAGAAAACAATTATAAATCAATTCTTCTTGGTTTTTGACTTGGCCTGACCCCATAAAAACTGGGTTTAAGATCTCACTAGGTTGCCCTGCCTCTTGCAGTGCTACAGCTTGTGCTCTGGCTAATTCCCATTCCCCATTATTTGGAGCACATTGAAGTGTCCCCCAAGGGACCCCAGAAATCAGGGTAACAGAGTGGTGGAGTAACACGGGCAGCCCCTGTACCCCTAATTTGAGTGGAAGTCGCAATCCACTCAAGTCAGGCTGGTACAGACTTAGGGAATGGCTGTATCAAAACCCTGGAGTGTTAGGAACACATGTGAGTGCAAAAGTCGTGTGCCTGAGCTCCAGAGCTATTTCTGTCGGGTGGTTCTACTCCTTTTCCTTCTTGGCTGTGCATAGTGGCCGTACCTACGTGGTCACTCGCCTCGGCAGTGAATCATTGTAGATGACAGGGCCGTGCAAGTGGCTGACCTGGGAAGTACCTCCCTAACTTGGGGACTATCGTGGGCTTGGATCCAAAGCGCTAGGGCGTTAGGTACAGTCCATATGCACACATATACACGGCAGGCATACAGCACTTAGGGAAGAAATCCCCCAAAGTAACACAGGTGTGTCCTGTTCAGAGTGAAAACTCAGGTGCGTCCCGATCTGTGGAAAATAGGTGCAGGTGGTGAGTTCCGACCTAAGCAAGGGTTTTTGGAAAGATTTTCCCTGAGGTAGAGGAAAGGCGCTCCTCACCTGAAAAACTAGTAAGGAACGGTTCAGATAGGTTCCTCTCCCTCTGCCCCTGCTGCCTGGCCAGGCAGCACTGTAAGTTCCCAAGAGTTCATTTTCCCCCTTCATTGTCAGGCGGAGTCCTGGTGAAATTTCCCCAGGGTCTAGGTGATCCCCCCTACCCCTCAACTGTGTCCTCATGCTTTTGCCCCTAAGCTGTCAAGGTGGAAGGCTGGGCTTAATCAGACAAAAGTGACATTTTCTGGGCAGACTGGAGACAGGCTCCCAACCCTCTGTCCTAAATTAGTTCCGTTGAGTTCGTTTCCCTAGCATTCCCCCAAGGGATCTCGGTGATCCTTCCCATCCCTCCAAGTCCTGGTCCCACGAGAAAGTGAGCGTGTTAGAGAAGGATAGGAAAATGGAAGTAAAAGACCTCATGCAGGAGAAAGAGGTTAAAGGAAAATTAGAGCAGTGGGTCTTCAGCAAAGGGAAATGCCCCTGGAAGGAAACAAGCTTCCAGACGGCAGACCCCTTTGCCACCCTAAGAGAGGCATACATCCAAGTCCGTAAGTCTAAGAACCCGTTTGGGCCATCCAAAGATGCACTGGCCGCATGGGGACTTTGGCTCATGGCTAGAGACGCGTCCAGCACCCTGGTTGAGGCCAGAGCCAAAACTGAAGAATTGACAAAAGCCGAGAATGAAGCCCTGTGCGCGGACAAAGTAACGTTCGCGTCTGTAGCGCAGGCTACTTCTCAGAAGCTTAATGATGTCACCATCCAAGCGCAGACTTGGAAAGAAGGGGCTGATTTGTTAGGAGAGGAATTAGCCCAGTCTAAAACTGCTGCCAAGTTCATGGCCGCTCAAGTGAAGGAGCAGCAGCATGTTGTCAGCCATGTGGCATGTCAGCAAAGGATAGAGGATCTCAAGAAGCAGCTACAGACTCACCAGGCAGTGATTTTGGCGGTCTGTCCTGAATTTCTCTCCTCTTTCCTCCTGCTGACATTAGAGAGCCACTGCCTGAAGATGCTTTGGCCACACAGCCCCATTACCCGGACTGGGCAGACTACCGCGCCCCAGTTCATCCCGTAGAGACCAGATCTATGGCAAAGAAGACTGGGGGTGAAGTACTAGAGACTCAGGAGACTGAAACCTGGGTCCCCTGGAGAGCCACAGAAGCTAGGGCCATTGCGGATCAACTTGGTCCTCTAAATAAAAACACCGGGATCATGTGGCTTAATGCCGTGATCCATTCTCACCCCTCTACCGATGGCCAAGACCTAACTCAGCTGGCAAGGTTGTGTATGTCCCTGTCTGAGCTCCCCACTTTAGAATCAGCCGTGGCTGCCCGAGGTTTAGTGAGACTCGAGGCCGACGACTGGATGAGGGAGGTCATTAGAAACCCGTGGCCAGGACAGAGCGCAGGAGTTTTGTATGTTGTGGAGCAACAGGGTCCCAAGGAGAATCCTGAAGCCTATGTGGCCCAGAAGCAGCTTCCGGCCACATTAGCAGGGAAGGTCCCTTTAGTTCCTGGAGGGTACAACTTCAACCACGTGGAGTTCAAGATTCTCTTTTACGGAGGTCTGAACCACGAGACAAAGATGGCCCTGGGATTAGTGAATTCGGAGACCACTGGCTGGGAGGAATTCGACAACAACCTCAGGAGGGTCGCTGACCTGCTCCATGAGGCTGGCTCTCTGAAACCCCCTCCAAGGTCTCAGAGAAAAGAAGCTGGGATTTGGGAGCCCATTCAAGAGGTCACCTATGCAAATTATGGCCCCCATTCCCAGCACCGAAAGATAGCCCCAAATTCAGTCCCTAAGGGGAACTTGAACTTACATCCCCCTCCTAGACAGGACCACCGACCCAGGCAGTAGCACTGGCAGGCTAGGGATTCCCGCAGTCAGCCCAGCAAGGCAGGAAACTCCGCTCCTCCGCCTCAAACTATTTAAACATGGATATCATGACACCTCTCAACCTTCTTTTCAAGGGTATCTACCTTCAAGTCACTTGTTAACTTATGGCAATGCCATGGATTTCATAGGTTTTGCTTAGGTAAGGAGTACTCAGAGGTGATTTGCCATTGATTTCCACTGGAATATAGTTGACAGAACTTGGTATTTGTTGGCGGTCTCCCATCCAAGTACTAAGCAGGCCTGAAATGTGGAACGTGTCCAGAGGAGGGTAACCAAAATGGTAGAGTCTGGAAACCATACCCTACGAGGAGCGGCTTAGGGAGCTAGATATGTTTAGCTTGATGAAAAGAAGGTTTAAGAAGTGACATTATACCCATATTTAAATATTTGAAGGGATGTCATGTTGAAGATGGAGAAAGCTCATTTTCTGCTGCTCCAGAAACTAGGACATGGAGCAATGGATTCAAACTACAGGAAAAGAGATTTCACCTAAACATCAGGAAGAACTTCCTGATGGTCAAAGCTGTCCGGCAGTGGAATATGCTGCCTCAGAGTGTGGTGGAGTCACCTTCTTTGGAGGTTTTTAAACTGAGGCTGGATGGCCCTTTGTTGGTGGTACTTTGAGTGTGTGTTCTTGCACGGCAGAAGGAAGTTGGACTGGATGGCCCTTGTGGATTCTTCTAATTCTTTTGAGTCTATGATTCTGCTTTGCTTCTAAGATCAGGCAGAATCCAATGCCAAAATTGGTAGTCCAGGCAAAGGTCAAGGGTTCTAGGACTGTAAGCAAGGAATTCAGGAGTCAGCTGGACTGCTACTATTGATAGGATCAGTTGGCTCCAGCAGCTTCCTCCCATTCTGGCCTCTTGTTATATAGACTCAGCTGGCCCCTCCTGAAACTGCAAACCCCAGGATTCCATAGGATGTTGAAAGTGGAATCATAGCGCTATAACAGTCTCGTGCGGAAATGGCCTAGAGCAGTGGTTCTCAACCTTTGGGTCCCCAGATGTTTTTGGACTTCAGCTCCCAGAAGCCCCAGCCACTATGGTCAATGCTCAGGGCTTCTGGGAGCTGGAGTCCACAAACATCTGGGGACCCACAGGTTGAGAACCACTGGCCTAGAGTATGGTTGTTGGGTTGGTTCCTGTCTGGGTCCTGGGAAAGGGGCATGACAAGCTATTCCAAGCTCTGCCTGTGTAGAAATCCACAGCTCAACCCCTCCTGTCCATCCCAGTTTAAAACCCTCCTATAAAGGGAATGTTTCAGCGGGAGGAACTGGAAAAAAACACCTCTGAATCTTCCTTGGCAAAGAAAACCCTATAAAATTCATGGGGTTGCCGTAAGTCAACAGGCAACTTGAAGACATATACAAATACAGCAGAGTCCATCCCCTCTGGAGGAAGTCTGTGCCACTATCAGACGCCTCTTAGATGCAGGAAGTTCTTGCTATGCAGGAATGCAAGAAGTTCTGGGTCTCCTGTCAGAATTCCTTTCCTGTCATTTGAGTTCTTCAGGTCCTGCCTTCTGAAGCCTCAGCGGACAAGTTCACTCCCTGTAGATGTTGTGGCTTAACCACCAACCTCTTGTTTCCTCCTCCATGCTTCACCGTTTGCATGCATGTGGGCACACAGCCTTTGTTGACTGACAAACAGTTCTGGAAATCTCCAAAGCTCACACACAGTCCTTTGTGACCTTTCCAATAGCCTTTCTTTGGGCCAGGAATACTAGCCTTCCCCGACTGTGGGAGTTCTGCTGGGGACAGAGTTGGGATGGCTACAATTAGTATTTCTGCTTGGCTTCTTAGAAGTAACTCACCTGGGATGGGAATGGTGTGGTCCTCCAGATTTTGCTCCCAGCAGCCCTCAACATTGACTAGAGCTGCTTGCATTTGCATCTGGGGAGCTTTGGAGGGCTGCACAGTTCCTGCTCAGGCCTAAGTCCAATTGTCATCCCCAACAAGAGCTGATCCACTGAACCAATTTCTGAATGGTGAACCAACAGTCTTGTAAATCTCATTGATTTAATGGGTCTACTGTAGCTGAGGCTGCAATTTCTTTAGAGAAGAGTGGGAATTGTATAAGCTTTCAGCCGTTGTTGACCTGCAGCTCCCAGCCACATTCAATATGGGAAAGACTGGCTCCAGCAGTTCAACAATGTATGGAGGGCTCCATGATTCACTCCCAATTTTTCAAAAAACGAGTAGATTTTTTTCATAGTGCCAGACTTTGCAGATGGATTTGCAGTCTGTTTCCTTGAATGCATAGAATCCTAGAATCTTAGAGTTGGAAGAGACCCCAAGGGCCATCCAGTCCAACCCTATTCTGCCATGTAGGAAGACACAGTCAAAGCACTCCTTGCAGATGGCCATCCAGCCTGTTTAAAAATCTCCTAAAATGGAACACCACAACACTCTGAGGCAGCTTATCCCACTGTCACATAGCTCTTCCCATCAGGAAGTTCTTCCTAATGGTTAGGTGGAACCTCTCTTCCTGTAGTTTGAATCTGTGTCCATGTCCATTGCTCCATGTCCTAGTCTCTGGAGCAACAGAAAACAGCCTTGCTCCATCTTCCACATGACATCCTTTCAAATTGTTAAATGGCTATCCTATCCAATGAGTTTTGGGTGTAAGACAATGTTTCCGAAAGTTCACAATTTAGCAGGATGGAATCAGAGCCGAATTAACAATGGTGTAGCCCGTATGTAAATGTGCAATGCTTGACAGGGGATGGTTCAGCCTTTGCCAAGTTGCCTGCTTGGGGCAGGGAGCCTTTTGTAGGTAGCACACATACATAATGTGGTGTTTGCAGGGGAGGTCCCTGAAGCTGCGATCTGGCTGTTTCTGGCTTGCCTGTATTGTTTGAGAATATTTCAGCAGTTAAGTGCCGAGGCTAGTCTCGTGCTTGTCCAGGGGCCTCACAAATACGTGGAGAGGAGTGGTATGGTAAGGCCAAATTATGATATCAAGGTGATATCGAGTGTTATCGCCAGGTAGGCCTAAACTGCAGTAACACCTGCCTGTTGCATTGCTATTGCTCGTGCTCTGGCTAGTTCCCATTCTCCATCACGTGGAGCACGTTGAGGTGTCCCCCAAGGGACCCCAGAAATCAGGGTAACATATGCACATGCTCATGTGGTTGTGCCTTCATTTGCTCAATGTTACCCTTCAATGGAAGGGTTGTGCTAGTCTAGTAAATGCATAACCCAGCATGCAGAGGTTTACTCTGCACAAATGTCATATAAGATCTCAGCCATTGTTGTAAGTCGTCCCTGTTATGATATATATTATCCTTGTAGCACCTTTAGGAATGGCTGCCCTCATTGCCATCAGCATCAGCATCAGTAATAACAACTTGGCAGAATCCTGTATGACCATTACGTACTACACAACCTCTAACGAGATTTTCATCTCCAGGAATTTTTGCTCCTAGACAGCCCATTGGTATGTATAGGCTTTAAGCAATACTGTAAGTCCTCGGTATTCACGAGGGATTGGTTCCAGAACCCCGCACAAATACTCAAAATCATTCATGTTCAAGTTCCTATCAAAATATAGTACATGGCATCAGTGATCACTGCTAGCTTCTCCTTGCTCCTTCCTGAAACTCCAGGTCAGGGAGCACCACTGGGAGCTCCCCACTCTGTGATGGCTGGCCGTGGTGGTGGTCCCAATCCCAGTCACTTGCTGACTGACGAGCATCCAGGATTGGAAGGAAGCCCTCAGCCATTGCAAGGCAGGCAGCTCCTCTGGGAAGAAGCTGCCCCCTCTCTGCCATGGTTGGCAGGAGCACCAGTTTCCTCCCGGAAGGGTGAGGGCTTCCTTCCAATCCTGCTCAATCGTGAGTAACCGGGAAGGTACAGCGCCAGTGTCAGCCATGGCAGAGTGGGGAGCAGCTTCCTCCCGGAGATGCTTGCCTGCTCTGCACAGCTGAGGAATCCCTTCCAATCCTGATTGCTTGCTGGCAATTTTTTAAAATATTTAAAATATTTTTCTCTTCTCACCTTACATATGATTGAGTTTGTGAATACTGAACTCATAAATAAGGGGCTGTTGTATAGAAAAGCAATATCCAAAAGGGCTTTAAGCTATATACAAAAATTAAAATTTAAATTAAATTAAAATTTATTATGATGTTTTAAGTAGATGTTATGGTATAATTATGTGTTGTCTCTTTGCTTTTTAATTTGATATTTCTGTTTGTATTTCATAGAATAATAGAGTTGGAAGAGACCACGGGGCCATCCGGTCCAACCCTGTTCCCTGTCGCTGTGTCATCTTTCCCCTATCTGCCTTCTGACAGAGACAAGCCTCAGTTTTGTAACATTTCCTCTCTGCAGGGCCCCCTTTGCAGCATTCCCTGAGCTGGGATTGGCTGCCTTCAGCCAACTCCTCCTTTTCACAACGACTTTCCAGTAAACTGCCACTGGATTCCACAGGCCTCCATTCCCCTATTGACTAAACTAGGAGCTACAGAGAAATTGTGAATATGCAACAATTACAAATGTGTAATTATAGATTATGTATTCATAACTAGAACCAGTGTGGTGTAGTGTTTTGAGCATTAGACTATGGCCCTGGAGACCAGGATTTGATTCCCTGCTTGGCCATGGAAATCCACTGGGTTACCTTGAGCACATTGCACACTCTCAGCCCCAGGAAACCATAACTCAGAAATGACCTGAAGGCACACAATGACAGTCATAACTGCCCAACATGAGCCCAGCCATTATTCAATTATTTACTTCCCACTCTGATCTAGGATTGTGGTCTTTGCCTTCCCTCCCCACCACTGCAAGATTTTGGAATAAGTGTGACTACTAGCATAGCTCTCCAAGTGGATTCAGGCTAGGCTAGACATGCACATGGTCTGATCCAGCATACCTTCTTCTCTTAATACTTTTAAAAGAGCAGGAATGATGATGTGATTTGATTATGCTGAGTGAACTGAGCTGCCCTTTGAGATCACTGGGATGAGCTGATGTCATGGAGGATCTTAACGAGCAAGGGCCATTTAGCTGTCACCTCTTTTAGCTATATACATTTTAGTTTTTCCTAGCCAAGTTGCACCCTGGACTGGGAAAAAGATGGGAAATGAGAGTGATGATGAGGATGATGCTATCGGGGCAGAATTTGGAACATAGCGGCTGCCTGGTTTTCTATTTTTCAGGGGGAAAAAAGGATTCCAACATCCATGTTATCATACATTTATGAGCCTTTATTAGCCTGTCTTCAAAAACAAGCACAAAATTCTCTGTTTTTTTGAAATACACATATTTCTGCAACCGACAAAGATGGTTGAAGGAAAAAAAAGGAAGGGAGGGAGGGAGGAAAAATAGACGATATGAGACATAATCTGGTTGTGTTTTCTTGAGATAGGAAGAAAGAAGGGCCGTATCAGAGGAGACTATCAGACTTAATCTGCTGTCACCTTTTGCGGTCCCGAACTCACTGGGAACAACAAAGGCGATAAAAGAAGGAGGATAAAATTGGGTTCTTAATTTTGCTCCCCTTTGAAAACTCAAGCATGGTTCCACATGTCTAAGGCCATTTCTGCATGAGGTCAATACATTGTAGTCACCTTGAATTCTTACCTTCCCGTCTGCATATTGTACCGTTTTAGCTTCCTAGTTTTCCTTGTGGTTCTGCATGTTTTCAGCTTCTAGAACAGTTCACTGCGATGAGAAACCTATGTACGTGAAAACCAGAAAAACTCCAATGTAAATCTCCCAAACTGGTCCTGCTTCAGTTTTCGCCTACATGCAAAAGCGTAGCATTGATTCACATCGCAGAAGTGGCTGGCTCTGGGTGTTCCCAGGCTGTCCTTTCTGTCCTTTCTGTCCCTAACTCTCTCCATCCATCAAAAGACAGGCTGCTGTCATTATTGTCTTCATGCATTGAACAGACAGTGGGAAGAGAGTGGATCTGGTAATGGACTGTTAAGATGTGTTTTTTTCCACGTATCAATGAACATACCTACCTACGCACAAATGTAGCAACACAGAAATGTGTTAAAAATGTATGCGTTTTTTTTGGAAAAACAGACCAATCAGCGATGGCGGTGCGAGGTGAGGGAGGGGAATGAGAGTGGCCAGGAACTTGCTGTTGCGGATGCAGCAATCACTGTTCTTGGCAATAGTACGATGTAAATGGGGGAGTGCAGACAGCATAGTTTCTGAATTCAGTTTCCAAATCGGAGTATAAGAATACCGCTCTTGACATGCAGTGAATGGCTCTTCCCCTCTCATGCGGAAATGGCCTAAGAGTCAATACGGCTATGTGTGCATTTGTATGACTTGAGAAAAAAAGGGATTATCCTTTCTCTGAAAGTCTTGGTCATCAGAAGCTGTTTTAGCTTTCCCCGGGATAGGATCACGCATAACCAGTTTCTCCAGAACTGGTAGAAAGGTTTTTTTGTTTTGTTTTGTTTATTAAAGTAGATTCTGCAATGTCACTAGAAATGTTTTTGTTGGGAATTATCGGTAAATAATTAGACAAGAAATATGGACTACTTCTTTGATATATAACAGCTGCAAGAATGCTGTTTGTCTGATCTTGGAAGCGGACTGACGTGCCGATGACAGAAGCAAGGGACGTTAAAGTTGCAGATCTTGCCCAAGCTGCAAAACTGATGTGGGTTTTAAAAGTTAGACTAACTGAAGAGTTTTTTTTTTTTTTGAAAGACCGGAGACTGTTTATGGTTTTTTTGAGCAATAAGAAACCTACTGACATAATAATCTGTGGTTATGATTATTAGTAATTCTAGCAAGTTGTACGTATTTAGATTTGTAGTGGTAGAATAAGACAAGAGATATTAATTGATTTTTCTTTTTCATTGCAGTGGGTATGGGGGAATTAGAATTCCTTTGTATATTAGCGTACTGTAATATAGTTAGGATTTGTTTAATGTAGGAGATGAGTTCTTTTAGAGAGTCACTGTGCCATAGTGGGTTTGAGCATTGGATTATGACCCTGGAGAGCAGGGTTTGATTCCCCGCTTGGCCCTGGAAACCCTCTGGGTGACCTTGGGCATGTCACACACTCTCAGCCCCAGAACACCCTTTGAGTCCCCTCCCTAAACTGCCAACCGCAGGATTCCATAGGATGTTGAAAGTGGAATGATAGCAGCATAACAGTCTAGTGCAGAAATGGCCAATGAGTCTTTTGTAATGGGTTGTGTTACTACGTTTTCGTTTTAGTCTAGTTTGATTTAGTTCAGCCTTAGTTCCAGCAGTGTAGTTAGAGCTTTTGCCACAACGGGGTGGTCCCTGAGGATGCTGCCTGCGGTGGTCTCCAAGTTTGCCACCTGCGGGTGGTCCCTGAGTATGCTGCCCTTCTCAAGGGAGGGAGGACCTATCCAAAATACCAGACAAAACCTGCTCGTTTGGCATTGAGTGATTGGGCTTTTGGCGTTCATGCTCAGAGGGGACGCTCTGCAAATGCTCAGAGACAAGCCAGCATCGCTGTGGCAGTGAGCGCCCTTCTCTCTCTCTCCCTGCTTCCTCCTGGGAGGGTTGGCTGGGCTGGGCTCATCCTGGTCTCGGAGGTGGGGGGGAGCGAGTGCCTCTCTTCTCCTCCTTTACTCCCTCCCTCCTTCTCTGCCAAACCTGGAGAGGAGATGGGGTGAAAGGACAGCCCCGTTTCCCGGGGTGGCATAGCCCTCCTGCAGACCTCTCCAGGGGGCTCCAGTGCCCATCTAGCCTCTGGACATCTCCCAGTGTGTGGATGGTGACCCGGCGCCACCCCAAAAAACTTGCTGCCTGGGGCGTCCCGCTCCTCCGCCCCCACCTCTGTACGCCACTGCTTAGATCTAGCGTAACGTTTGTTTGTGAGTGGTTTGCTTGTTTTCTTCTGTTCTTCCCCTGCCCCTGCTGTGGTTATGAATTGGTTTGTTTGTATCTTCTGTTAAAACTAATAAATATTAAATCCTAAAAGAATTGGTGCAAGTTTTTTTCTAATTAAAAAAAAAAAACAGGATCAAATCACATGACAAATAACCGTGGCAACCAGGTAGACCGGGACACCTTGTCTCCTCTTGACTTCATCTCGGAGAGCGCAGTGCTCTGCCGCCCACTTTTCCACGTAAATCAGTGTTTGCTCCCCCTTAGTTAGAGAGGGCTGGTCACAATATGGAATCTTCACGAGGGCAGCTGGTGGCTTTGAAGGGAGGGCTGTGAATCCCTGGGTTTCAGTCCAGGCCTTAACAGAGCTATCCAGAGTACTGAACTTTATCCTCACCAAAGGTTTAACGCACCGGATAGCTCTTTCCGAGTTCAGACTAAAACGTGGAGTGGCTTCAGGCCCACCCTGGCACGCTGTGTCCAGTTCTGGGCACCATATTTCAGGAAGGATATTGAGAAGGTGGAACATGTCCAGAGGAGGGCAACCAAAATGGTAGAAGGTCTGGAAGCTCTAGGAGGAATGGCTTAGGGAGCTGGAGATATTTAGCCTGGAGAAAAGAAGATTAAGAGGAGACACGATAGCTACATTTAAATATTTGAAGGAATGTCATACGGAGAATGAAGCAAGCCCGTTTTCTGCTGCTCCAGAGACTAGGACACAGCACAACAACTTCAAAGTACGGGAAAAGAGATTCCCCCTAAACGTTAGGAAGAAATTCCCTGTGATAAGAGCTGTTCAACAGTGGAATATACTGCCTGGGAGTGTGGTGGAGTCTCCTCCTTTGGAAGTTTTTAAACAGAAGTTGGATGGACATCTATCAGGAATGCTCTAATGTGTCTTCCTGTATGGCAGGGAGTTGGGCTTGATGGGCTTTGTGGTCTTTTCCAACTCTGTGATTCTATCGATTGAAATGTACTCTTTTTAGATGGCAAAAGTTACATCGTTTGGTGACAACTCCCAGAATCTTCTAGGCAGCATGGCCCACAGTGGCTGAAGGTAGTAAGGAGTGGCTGGGGGATTCTGGGAGTTGTAGACTTTAAAAAGTTGTATTCCCAAGCCCAGCAATGCTCAGCCTAGGATGAGGATTCTTGAGCATTAGTGCACCAAATTATTCTTTTTTTCAGACTTCAGACATCAACTATCAGGGGCACCCACACATCAGCTGATAGGAAACTGCAGGGATTCAGAGGTCCAGTTTCTTGCCCCAGGATCCTCTGAGGGCTGCATGAACTAGAATGAATAAATTAATACATACAAACCTACCCTCTGTGTGCGTGCACACATGTGCTTTCAAGTCACCTGCTGACTTAAGGAGCCCTGGTGGCACAGTGGTTAAATGCTGGTACTGCAGCCACAAGGTTGCGGGTTCGATCCTGCGGGGCTCCAGGTTGACTCATCCTTCCACAGGTCGGTAAAATGAGTCCCCAGCTTGTTGAGAGCAATTAGCTAAACACAATGTAAACTGCTTAGAGAGCACTTAGCTGATAAACGTTATAGAAATATACATGCTATTACTATTTCTATTGTAATTCATGAATTCATAGAATTCTAGAGCTGGAAGAGACCCCAAAGACCATCCAGTCCAACCCCATCCTGCCATGGAGGAAGAGACCATCAAAGCACTCCCTTTGACAGATGGTCACCCAGCCTCTGTTTAAAAACCTCCAAAGAAGGAGACTCCACCACTCCCAGGCAGCCTTAAAGGTACAGGTGCCTTCTCCAATTTTTAGTCTGACAGTCCTTGTCGTTGTTAACTGCTATTAAGTTGATCTTGACTTGTGGTGACCCCATGGATAAGAGAATTCCAACCCACCATATTCTCAACTGCCTAGCTCAGGTTTTGCAGATTCAGGGCTGTGTTTTGCTTGATTGAATCTATCCATCTGTAATGCAGTCTCACTCTTTTCCTACTGCCTTCCACTTCAGAAAGCCTTATTGCCTATTGCTTATCTAATCAGTCCTGTCTTCTCATGATATGGCCAAAGTACGACAGCCTCAGCTGAGTCATCTTGGCTTCTTGGAAGAGTTCAGGCTTGATTTGCTCCAGGACCCATTTATTTGTCTTTTTAGTAGTCCAGGGTATTTGTAGAACTCTTCTCCAGACCCATATTTCAATGGAATTTATTTTCTTTCTATCAGCTTTCTTCACTGTCCAGCTTTCACAACCATACGTAGTAGTTGGGAATACAATGGCATGGACAATCCTAACTTTAGTATTAAATGATATATCGTTGCACTTGTGGATCTTTTCTGGTTCCTTCATAGCTGCCCTTCCAAGCCCCAGTTTTCTTCTGATTTCTTGACTGCAGTCTCCATTCTGATTGATGACTGAGCCAAGCTATGGAAAATCTTGAACTATTTCAATGTCTTCCTTGTCTACTTTATACAAATCATCTGTGGTCATTATTTTTGTTTTCTTAAATCGTTCAGCTGTAAACCTGCCTTTGCACTTTCAGCCTTGACTTTCTTCAGGAATCATTCCAAGTCTTTGCTGTTCCGCTGGAGGCTTTTGGAAATGTCATTTTATCCTTTTTTTTCCAGCTTTAAAAAAAGGCATCCTGGAAATGGCCAGGAAGTGTTTCTGGGCTGGAAAAACATCATTGTAGGGCCACATGTAGCCCCAAGGCCTGACTTTGCCGCATAATGCCACAGGAAGGATCTCCTGCAGAGGGCAAAGTCATTGCCCTGCCTCTTTTCCAGACCTGTTTCAGGCACAGCTGAACTTCTTCTGCCCATGTAGCTCTCACCTCCCCCTCTCCCCAGCCTGGTACAGGGATGGAGGATGAGTCACCTCCATCCATCACCTAAGCCTCCTTGGGCCGCTGCCGCCAAGCAAACACATCTCCAGGATGTTATGGCTATCCGCTGCTTTTGGTCCAGCTTTCCGAGCTCTTCCCTTGGTGTACCCTCACCGATCATCTCTGTTTACAGAAATCTCAACAGCACTGAGAACAACAGATGCCGTAGCCGGTAATCTGTCGGTTTTCAGGTTTGCTGAAGTTTGTCTTACGTTGGATCTAGTAGGGGTCCAGTGGAGGACGGAAGGAGAAAAAGAAGACACAGAAGGCAGCGGGGGGGGGGGGGGGATGGCTGTGAATGATAGAGAAATTTTTGAGGGGCGGGGTGGCCACGTGGGAGAGCAAATAGCACTTTAAGGCCTAACATGTTCTGTTTTGCTCAGGCTTTCCTGGACTACAGCCTGCTTTTGTCTAATCTGGTGTCAAACATCTGGTGAGACAGATGTTTAGAGCCATAAAAACATAGAAGCATGGAATCTTCAGCATTGTTTGAGGGGCAGGGACACTGTACCCTTAAAAAGGAGGAAGGGAGAAATATGGCACCACTTTTAAGGCTGTCGGTTTCTCCCACATCTCTCACAGGTTATGGGCTGAAGTGCTTTCAGAATTGGTTGAAAATTGGAACCCATGTACTGTAGTGTGGGGAGCATGAAGGACTTACAGAGGCTCACCAGGGACCAACCGTGGATGCATTGCTTGCAAAGTCTCTCAGATGGTTTAGCACCTTTTCCCACCTCTCACCTCTCTGTGTACGCTGCTCACACGTGTGAGCTGTTCCAAGCAAGCCTCGAAAGGCAAGAAGAACTGCTGAAAGAGCAGAACCCGAATTAACTGAACTTGTCCTTAATTTGGAAGTGTCAAAAGAGTGAGTTGTCAGATAACGGGGCATCAAAAGGCTGGGATTTATTTTAGCATGAGCTTCCATGGATTGAAACCCATTTAGAATCATAGAATCATAGAAATGTAGAATTGGAAGAGACCCCAGGGGCCATCCAGTCCAACCCCCTGCCATGCAGGAACACCCTCAAAGCATTCCCGACAGATGGCCATCCCGCCTCTGCTTAAAAACCTCCAAAGAAGGAGGAGACTCCACTACACTCTGAGGCAGCGTATTCCACTGCCGGACAGCCCTGACTGTCAGGAAGTTCTTCCTGAGGTTCAGGTGGAATCTCCTTTCCTGCAGCTTGAATCCATTGCTCCTTGTCCTGGTCTCTGGAGCAGGAGAAAACAAGCCCTCTCCTTCCTCTACATGGCATCCCTTCAAATATTTAAACATAGCTATCATGTCCCCTCTTAACCTTCTCTTCTGCAGACTAAACATCCCCAGCTCCCTAAGTCTACCCTCATAGGGCATGGCTTCCAGGCCCCTCACCCTTTTGGTCGCCCTCCTCTGGACTTGCTCCAGCTTGACCATGTCCTTCTTGAATTGGGGTGCCCACAACTGGACACAGGATTCAAGATGAGGTCTAACCAAAGCAGAGCAGAGTGGTACCAGTACCTCCCTCGATCTAGGCACCATACTCCTGTTGATGCAGCCAAGAATTGCATTGGCTTTCTTGGCTGCCGCATCACACTGCTGAGTCATGTTCAGCTTGTGGTCTATGAAGACTCCTAGATCCCTTTCACATGTACTGCTATCCAGCCACTTGTCCCCCATCCTATATTTCTGTATTCCATTTCTTCTACCAAAGTGTAGGACCTTACACTTCTCTCTGTTGAATTTCATTTTGTTAGCCTTTGCCCAGCTCTCCAATCTATCCAGGTCATTTTGAATTTTGATCCTGTCCTCTGGCGTATTAGCAACCCCTCCCAATTTGGTGTCATCTGCAAATTTGATGAGCATGCCCTCTATTCCTTCCTCCAAGTCGTTGATATAAATATTGAACAGCCCTGGGCCCAGGACAGAGCCCTGTGGCACCCCGCTAGTCACTTCTCTCCAGGATGAGAAGCAGCCATTCGTGATCACTCTTTGGGTTCGGTCGGTCAACCAATTACAAATCCAACTAACAGTAGCCCTGTCCGGCCCACATTTTACTAGTTTCTTTGCAAGAATGTCATGGGGAACTTTGTCAAAGGCCTTACTGAAATCGAGGTATGCTACATCCTCAGCATTCCCTTCATCTATCAAGCTAGTAACTCTATCATAAAAAGAGATAAGATTAGTCTGGCATGACTTATTTTTGAGAAATCCATGTTGACTTCTCGTGATTACCGCCTTGCTTTCTAAGTGATTATAAACTGACTGCTTAGTGACTGCTTAACTTCTTCAGATGCAGTACAGAGTGGTTGTAAGACCTCAGTGGTGGAGCTTGGAGTTGTGGAGGGGTGGGTGGGCTACGGGGCACTGTGTGTGGGGACGCGGCCAGGGCATGCGGGGGCATGGCTATGGGTTTGGCCGCTCCCCAAACATTGCCGCCCAGGGCAGATCACCTCCCTTGCCCCCCGTCCCTACGCAACTGTAAGACCTCAGGATAAAGGATCTTTTTACAGTTGTGGGATTGAGATAGAATGTAATGGGATCCAGAAAGATTGTCTCTCTCAGCCTGGCCTAGTTTCTAGGGTGGTTGTGAGGACCAAATGGGGAAAGAGATGAGCCATGAAGAACTGTAGAATCATAGAACGGTAAGGGATGCCATGGGCCATCTGATTCATCCCCTTTGGTACATGAAATCCATGGCTAAAGCATCCCTGAGGCATGGTCATTTAGCCCCTGTTTAAAAATCTCTGGTGAAAGAGAGTTTGCTTTCTTCTGCTGCTTACAAGGTGAGTAGGCTTTGGGAGTTAGTATTAGGAGACCTAGCTACAGAGATGTAGCAGCATGATAGACATAGATTCCCCCAATGCAGGATCTTGGCCATTGTTGGAGGGAGAGGAGGACAGCTGTTAGTCCTGAGATCAGCCTAGAAATGCTGTGTGAGGCCCGAACATGGAAAATACCACAGGACTTCTCAGACCACTGGTTTCCTAGAATCATAGAAATGGAAGAGACCCCAAGGGCCATCCAGGCCGATCCCATTCTGCTATGCAGGAATATAAAACCAAAGCATTCCCAAAAGATGGCCATCCAGCCTCTGCTTAAAAACCTTCAAAGGATGAGACTCTACCATATGAGGCAGCATAGTCCAGTGTAGAACTGCTCTTACCATCAGGAAGTTCTTCCTAATGTTTAGGTGGAATCTCTTTTCCGGTAGTTTGAATCAGTTGTGCCGTGTCCTAGTCTCTGGAGCAGCAGAAAACAGACTTACCCCATCCTACATACCGTATCTCTTCAAATGTTTAAACATAGCTATCCTGTTGCTTCTTAACCTTCTCTTCTCCAGGCTAAACAGAGACCCAGCTCCCTAAGCTGCTCCTCACAGGGCTTCCAGGTTTCCAGGCCTTCGACCATTTTGGTCACCCTCCTCTGCACATATTCCAGCTTCTCGATATCCTTCTTGAATTGTGGTGCCCAGAATTGGACACAATATTCCAGGTGAGGTCTAACCAAAGCAGAATAGAGTGCTACTGTTACCCTGATTTCTGGGTCCCTTGGGGACCCTCAATGTGCTCCAAATAATGGGGAATGGGAATTAGCCAGAGCACAAGCTGTAGCACTGCAAGAGGCAGGGCAACCTAGTGAGATCTTAAACCCAGTTTTTACGGGGTCAGGCCAAGTCAAAAACCAAGAAGAATTGATTTATAATTGTTTTCTTTATTTAAAAGACAGTCACTGCGCACTTACGTACTCACTCACACAGAGCTAAGAAAGTAAAGGGAGGAAATTCGATAGGGGATTTTAAGACGGATTGTCAGGGGAAATACTACACCTGATCCTGCAGCCCGGGTAGCCAGAAGTAAATCAGTAAGTCTGGAGCGGAGATTCTCAGCACGTGGAAGCTGAGGGGAAGGCTCAGCAAACGAAGCGGCAGCAAGGCGGGATGACAACTGTGAGCGATCCGAGGAAGCGCTCAAAATGAGGGGTTCTTATGGGGAGAAATGTGCCTGTAGGGTAGCCCGCTCCCGGGGAGAACAGTGGGTTTCGGGTTGGAGACAAAGCCTCCGAAAGGTCAGCACTTGAGATGACTGGATTTTGATGGAGTTGTCTATAGCGCAGACAGTAGGCAAATGGGGAGTGCTTGACAGTTGGGCAGTCAGAAGCGCTAATCTCGTCAAGCTGACGGTTCGGGGCAGAGAATCTTTTGTATGCTTGGTGCATAGTTTCAAAATGTACTTGCCTGGAGGTCTCCTGAAGCTGCGTGCCGGAAAATTACTGGCCTGCCTGGGCTTTTTCAGCCGTTCGGCCGTGTCCGTGTGCGTGCTTATCCGGGGGCCTCTCAAGCACGTGGAGGGGAACAGTTTGGAACGGCCGATCTTTTTATATCAAATTATAAGCCCTGGGCTCGGACTACGGGCCACAGTAACAATACTCTTACTTCCCATTCCCTTGACCTAGATACTATATTCCTGTTGATGCAGTCTATAGTTGCATTGGCTTTTTTAGCTGCCACATCACACTTTTGTCTGCTCTCTGCGCTTGCATCAATTGCTGATTATTTTGTCCTGGTGAATTTGCTGGCACACGTAAAGTAATGGTCTGATTGGTCCCCTAGGCCTCTTTCCCTGCTCACCTACCCAGCCTTCTTCCTGTTATGCCAAGGAAAACTTCCTTTTTACCTTTGCTGAGTGTTTCTTCCCCAGCCCTGTAAAACAAAAGACAAGATGCTCATTAAAAATAACCCCTCAGTGTATAGATCTGGGCTGCTGATGGAATGCTTGAAAGTCCAAACAGGATGAAGTTGTAAACCTAGAAATAGCAACAATGGTATCTTCCCCAAACAGTTTGCTGTAAAACTTGCAATTTCTCTCAGATCTTAAACTATAGCTAAGATTTCCCCATTGGAATGTAGCTTTAACAGAATCACACAATTGTGCCTTAGTGGATTGCAAAACTGCTACTGAGGGCTTTATTACACGAGGAATGTAAGTTGTAATCCTTTTCTGTCTGCCTTCAAGTCATTTTCGACTTATGGTGACCCTAAGGTGACTCTATGGCCATTTCTGCACTAGGCTGTTATAGCACTAGGATTCCACTTTCAACATCCTATGGAATCCTGGGGTTTGCAGTTTCGGGAAGGGCCGGCCGGCCCCTCTCAAAACTGCAAACCCCAGGATTCCATAGGATGTTGAAAGTGGAATCCTAGTGCTATAACAGCCTAGTGCAGAAATGGCTTATGAGGGCGTTTTCTCGGGCTGAGAGTGTGATGTGCCCAAGGAAATCCAGTGGATTTACATGGCTGAGTGGGGAATCAAACCCTGGGCTCCAGGGTCATAGTCCAAAGCTCAAACCACTACATGCTGCTGACTTACCAATCACGATTACAGAAAGATAACAGCAGTTTTGGCCGGAAATTATAACATATTTTCTGTTTGCTCAGTGGGAGACCATTTAGAAAACATTTCTTTTACAAAGGAGGTCATTAACGGGTTTTTTTTTTTAATGTTAATAAAAGAAACACTTTTCAAAGGGTCTCTCACTTGGAGAAAAACAGAAGAGAGTTTCCAGCCAAAGATGCAATTATGCTGCTGCAGTTGTGATTTACCTGCCTTGTGTGATAAAGCTCTGAATGTCCCCCCCCCGCCCAAAAAAGAAAGGTTAAATGAATGAGCTGCATACGCAATTCACAATGAGAGTAGGGTGTGATGGTACTACTCTATTTTGCTTTGGTCAAACCTCAAATGGGACCAAAATGATAGAAGGCCTGGAAACCATGAAGTCATAAGGAGAAACTTAGGGAGTTGGGTGTGTTTAGCCTAGAGAAGAGAAGGTTAAGAGGTAACTTGACAGCTATATTTAAACATTTGAAGGGATGTCATATGGAACATGGGAGAAGCCTGTTTTCTGCTGCTCCAGAAACTAGGACATGGAGCAATGGCTTCAAACTACAGGAAAAGATATTCCATAGAATCATAGAATCATAGAATTGGAAGAGACCCCAGGGGCCATCCAGTCCACACCCTGCCGTGCAGGAAGGCATCATCAAAGCACACCCAACAGATGGCCATCCAGCTTCTGCCTAAAAACCTCCAAAGAAGGAGACTCCACCACATTCCCAGGCAATAGCATTTCTACTGCTGAACAGCTCTGACCATCAGGAAGTTCTTCCTAAGGTTTAGGTAGAATCTCTTTTCCTGTAGTTTGAATCCATAATTCATAGTTTGAATTCCACCTAAACACTAGGAAGAACTTCCTGATGGGAAGCATATGCTGCTGCTTGGGAGCATGGTGGAGTCTCCTTCACTGGAAGAAGGTTGGATGGCCATCTGTCAGGAATGCTTTGATGGTGTCTTCCTGCATTGCAAGGGGTTGGATTCGATGGGCCTTCCAACTCTACAATTCTATGATTCTACCACATGCACAAGGGCACCACATGTTCAGCTCTGCTTCAGCAAACTCCAGCTGAATATGAACGTTACACCACGGCCAAAAAAGTACCACGGCTTGCAAAGTACCTGAACACATGCACAAGCTGCACTTTGAACTCAGTGTGCAACAATGAAGTAAACTGAGGACAAAGTGGGGAGAGAAACCAGGACATTTTAAAAATCCTGAAAAAGCAGGATGACAGAGGATTAATTGGGACTGTCTCTACCAAATTGGGACAGTTGTAGGGTTTGTCCTATGTGCTGGAAGCTTTTTCAAGCACTAAACAGAGACAAGGAAAGAATGGTGGGAAGATCACAGTGGTATATTTAGAAACCAGCCAGGCTATCGAGAAGAGCAGTATGTACAAGCTTACAGCGTCCAAGCCATAAAGACATCAGAAAAGGCTTGCAAGGTCAAATCAACCTCCCCACCCCCCCATCTCTCCGTCTTGCCTCAAACACTGGTGTGTTCCAAATATGCCAGGAAACAGAACAAAAGCATCCAGTTCCACAGTCCCTGAGACTTGGAAGTTTGCAGTCAGCTACGTTCGGCAGGGTGACGAGGTTCATGGAATTTGATCCGAGTTCTTTGCAGTGCAAGGGCTTAGCTCTGAAACATGCAAAGTCATAAATATATTGAGCTTCAGAATAGTCCCCAATTTGGTGAAATAAATAAAGGGCTTGGAAAGCAAAGAGCAAATATTATGTACGAAGGAACTGAGAGATGCTTCACACTAGGAGTCAGGGAGTGTGCAACGATAGCCATTTCAGCATTAGATTTATACCACTTTCAACATCCTATGGAATCCTGGGACCGGCCGGCCCTTCCCGAAACTGCAAACCACAGGATTCCATAGGACAGTGGTTCTCAACCTGTGGCTCCCCAGATGTTTTTGGACTTCAGCTCCCAGAAGCCCTGAGCATTGACCACAGTGGCTGCGGCTTCTGGGAGCTGAAGTCTACAAACATCTGGGGACCCACAGGTTGAGAACCACTGCCATAGGATGTTGAAAGTGGAATAATAGCGCTCTAACAGTCTAGTGTGGAAATGGCCAATAATTTACAGGGAGATGGACGCTGATTCCCAGTCATGTCAGCTAGGAAAATTTCTTCCACCACAGCAGGAGTTGCCACAGGCTCTATTTGTATATCAGAGCTGGGGAAAGTTGGCTTTTTGTGCTACAAAAATGGCCATATTGGCTGGGGGATTCTGGGAGTTGTAGTACATCACGTAACTATTCCAAGCTCTGCTATACGTTCTCTGGTCCATAGAATATTCTTCATGCAACGGAGTGCCTCATGCAGAAACAGGCCTCCAATGCACAGAGGGAATTTGCTTCCTGCTGCACCAAAGGATTGGATTTGAATCGGAATCAAAATAAACTCCAACAAATAAACATAAGGAAGGATTTCCTGAGGGTAAAAGGTGTTTAATAGTGGAGATGCGGGGGATAAAGCAAGGATTTTCTGCATTCAAAAGCAATGCCAGTTCCTGATAAAAACTTCATAACGGACAGGTAGGGTCTGAGTTGGCTTCCCCCCGCCCCCTTTCTGCTCTTCTAAACTTTTTCCTCCTTATTGTTGTGTCATTTTGGTGTGTAGGTCAGAAGGCAGAGGCTGTCTTATTTTTTCAGTCTTTTAAAGCCACTGAGAGCCTTTTTGGCTGAAGAGCAGAATGTAAGGCTTTGTCTTAATAAATCATAAATACAGTCCCAGCCATGCTACCCGAGATCTTTGAAGCATGAGAGGCTGGGAGTTTGGAGCAGGCGTTCCAGCACCCAGCTATGGCCTTCCACTTTGGCACATCTTTGGCAGCCCATTTTCAAAGGCTATTTGGGACCAGGTACATTGACAAAGCTGTAAGGGCTTTCCCATGGGACTGACAAAGGGGCCCAGAAGGGGCTGACTGCTTTAACTCCAGGGTGACAAAACATTGATGGGAGTCATGACAGTCTCTTAACGTTTGGTCAGGCAGGGTGGATAGGGAAGATTTCCATAGGGTAAGATCAAGGGATGGTCTCTGATTGCTTTATCTGGGCTGTTTGTCTTCCATTGTGTTTGAAAATGCAAAGAACCTGAAATGATGAAGAGATCAGCAGAAGGCCACCAGCATTGGGTTTATCTGAATAATCTCATCTGGACTTTCCCACCATCATAACCTAAACACATCTCTAGTCAGCGTCACCCCAATCATGTTCTCCAGTCATTAATAAGTCCAATTTATGAAAATCACACATCTTGTAGGAGATGTGGTAGGGTATGGTAACAGCCAACATCTATTGACATACATAGGCCTAAGTTTCCTTGTGTACTGATGTTTGTGGACAGTGTGATGTAAAAAAAAGCCCGAAACCCTAATGTGATTCTAGGCTGCAGATAGGAGTATAGTGTCTAGATCGAGGGAAGAAATGGTACCACTCTATCCCGCACTGAGAGCCAGTATGGTGTAATGATTTGAGTGTGGAACTACAACCCTGGACGCTAGCAATAGCAATAGCATATGTATTTGTATACCGCTTATCAGCTAAGTGCTCTCTAAGCGGTTTACAATGTGTTAGCTAATTGCCCCCAACAAACTGGGTACTCATTTTACTGACCTGCAGAAGGATGGAAGGCTGAGTCAAGCTGGAACCCGGCAGGATCGAACTCACAACCTTGTGGCTGCAGTACAGGCATTTAACCACTGCGCCACCAGGGCTCTTCCTAGGGTTCAATTCCCCGTTTGGACTGGAAACTTACTGGGTGATGATGGGTGTATCGCATATTCTCAGTCCCCAGCACACCCTGTGATAGGTTTGCCTGAGAGTTGCCATATGTTGGAAACAATTTGAAGGCACAAAACAACAACTTCTGCTTTAGCCAGACTCCACCTGGACATTGTGTCTAGTTCTGGGCCCAACAATTCAAGAATGCTATTGACAAGCTAGAACATGTCCAGAGGAGGGTGACGAGAACGGTAAAAGCCCAGGAAACTCTCCTCGATAAAGAGCAGCTTAGGGACTTGGGTATGCTTAGCCTGAGGAAGAGAAGGTAAAGAGGCGACATGGTAGCCATGTTTAAATATTTGGAAGGAAGACATATGGAAGATGGGGCAAGGTTTTTTTTCTGCTGCCCCAGAGACTAGGACATGGAGCAATGGCTGTAAACTACAGGAAAAAAGATTCCATCTAAACATAAGGAAGAACTTCCTGATGTGTTCCTGCATGGCAGAATAGGTTGGATTTGGAGTCTCTTCCAACTATATGATTCTATGGCTGTTAACAAATAATCAACAACGTCCTATCATGATACCTCAAAGCTGCAGCCCTTGAGCTGGGAGTCTTGCTCAACCTAATGGCAGAGTCTTCCACACACTCTACCATCTGATGTTCTGTGGCAGACTGCCTCTGAATCAGTGGGTTGCATCTTTGGCCATTTCCACACTAGGCTATTATAGCGCTATTATTCCACTTTCAACATCCTATGGAATCCTGGGGTTTCCAGTTTAGAGAGGGGCCTTTGAGGATGGCCTTTGAGGCCCCTCCTGAAATTGCAAACCCCAGGATTCCATAGGAGGTTTAAAGTTGAATAATAGCGCTATAACAGCCTAGTGCGGAAATGGCCTTCGTAAGCTGAATCCACTGCAGTGTCACCAGGGTCTGACAAGCCTGCAACGAGTCACAAAGGATGCCACAATTCTAAATCTGTGTAGGAGAGATAAAACAGGCTAGCATCCTGTTGGTGTTTTCCACGCGTCAGTTCTCTTCTGCACATAGTTCTTCTTTGACCATGGCGTGACGGCTCCATTCAGTTTGCTGTCGTCATTACCTGCCTTCAAATTGACTCTGACTTACGCCAACACTCTCAGAGGGTTTTCTTTGCAGGATTGATTCAGAGGAGATTTGCCGTTGTCTCCCTCTGAACACAGCCTGCTTTTTCTTGGTGGTCTTCTGTCAAAGTCCTCAAAACAGACCTGAACTTGCTTAACTTCTGAGATCAGACAGGGTCTGGTGTTTTCCTGGGATTTAAGCCGCTTGCATTTGCGTAAATGGAGTTCCTCCAGTGTCACTGTTGCAAATGCAGTTGCACATTCCTGTACGGTGCATAAATATTTGTCAGTTCCTACAGTGCATCCCTTGATTCTGTCGGACTGTGGAAACGTCTGCTTCACATTTTCATATATGCAACAATGTTGATATTCAGCCAAAGGGTGGTAGAGCGCAACAACCACTGAACTATGCAAGTGTAGAGTTATAAGACACATTCCTGACTTACGATCTCAGGTATGATCTCCTCTCCACTGACACAGTCTCTCCAACTGTCCCAATCTGACAGGAACAGCCCCAATTAATCCCCTACCGTCCCACTCACTTAGATGCTTTTCAAATGTCCCAGTTTCTCTCTTCTTCCTCCTTCCACTTTCCTCCTTTGTCCTCAGCTTAATTCAGCTGCTGCAAAGCGAGTTCAAAGTGCAAAAGGGGCTCAATTAACTCAGCAACAGGGAGGGGAAAAGAAAACCTTGCTCTTCCCAGCAGGCTCAGGCAAAAGCAAGCTGCGGAAGCTTTTCTAGCTTGTATGTTCTTCCTTATTAACAGCTCTTTCCAGCCTGACCACACACTGTTGTGGCCCCAGTTTTCATCTGTGAAAATCTGGAGGGTATCCTGAGGTAGTGGTTTGAGTGTTGGATTACAACCCTGGACACCAGGGTTTGAATCCTTGCTTGGCCGTGGATGCCCACAGGGGGACCTTGGGCACATCTCTCACTCTCAGCTCCCCCTGCAAAAAAAAACAACAAACGAAATCATGATAGGTTGCCATAAGTCAGGGTTGCCATAAGTCAGAAATGACTTGGAGGCACACAACAAGAACGACATGCTGACGTAGGCCATTTCCGCACTAGACTGTTACAGTGCTATGATTCCACTTGCAATGTGCTATGCCGGCGGCCCCTCCCGAAACCGCAAACCCCAGGATTCCACAGCACGTTGCAAGAGGAATCATAGCATTGTAACAGTCTAGTGTGGAAATGGCCATACTCTCTCATAGACACCCTCCTCCCAAGAACGGGGTAAATAAAGCCAGTTATCTCGCTGGGGGTCTGCTTAGAGGTCGTCATGGGGAGGCAAGTGGCCTTACGTAGCAGTGCGACAGATAGATTTAAATCTGGAGGGCATGGAGCCAACCCCTGCCTCTTCTTCACCCCCTTCAAAATGTGCAACCACTTTTCCCATCTAAGGGTAAAATCCCGCAGAAACGGAGGCCTTTGTGCCGCATGGTTTTCCCACAGGTTTAATGCCCATGGAGCAGGACCTTTTTTCTTTCTTTCCCGGAGTCACAAAACTGCAAAAGAATATAGCAAGGGAAAAGTACTGCCTCTTAACAGAGGAGACCCAGTAAACCTTTGGGATGGATTGTCAACATCTTTGAGAAGAGGAGCAGATGAGACAGGGAGCGTGGCAGGGAGCCTGGGCTTCCCTCCTCCGCCTCCTCCCTGCTCAGATGATTGATTACGGGAAGATGCGCTAAAGCCAACAATCTTTTTTCTCCACCTCTGAGGCCTAAGTCTGAATGGGTTGTCCTTAGAAGCCTTCCACACTACTCTGTTATAGCGCTATTATTCCACTTTCAACATCCGATGCAATCCTGGGGTTTGTAGTTTAGGGAGGAGCCTTTAGGATTCTCTGCCAGAGCGCTACAAACTACAAATCCCAGAATTCCACAGGGTGTTGAAAGTGGAATAATAGCACTATAACAGAGTAGTGTGGAAACGGCCGAATCATAGCATTGGAAGGGACCACGAGGGATGTCACTGCTGCTTTGGAGTGTGGCGGAATCTTCTCCTTTGGAGGTTTCTAAACACTGGCTGGATGGCCATCCGTCAAAGGGAGTGCTTGGATTGCTTTGTGTCTTCCTGCATGGCTGAATGGGTTGGACTTGATGGTCTTTGTGGTCTCTTCCAACTCTATGATTCTGTGGCCATTTCTGCACTACACAGTCACAGTGCTATTATCCCACTTTCAACCTCCTGTGGGATGCTGGGTTTTGCAGTTTAAGGAGGGGTCTTTAGGATTCTCAGCCAGAGAGCTCTTGGGCCTCAGGAAACTACAAATCCCAGAATTCCATGGGAGGTTGAAAGTGGAATCATAGCAGTATAACAGTGTAGTGTAGAAATGGCCTATGAAAAGTCTAAGGCCATTTCCGCACTAGCCTGTTATAACGCTATGATTCCACTTGCAACATCCTATGGAATCCTGGGGTTTGCAGTTTCGGGAGGGGCCGGCCTAGATAATTTATTATTCAATAGTATGGTATAGTTTTATTATTCCTTCTTTCCCACTCTGTGTTTGTAGTAGTATAAGGCCATTTCTACCCTGTACTATTATAATGCTATTATTCCACTTTAAACATTCTGTGGAATTCTGGGATTTGTAGTTTCCTGAGGCCAAAGACCTCTCTGGCTGAGAATTCTAAAAGTCCCTCCCTAAACTGCAAACGCCAGGATTCCATAGGATGTTCGAAAGTGTAAGAATTGCACTAGAACAGTGCAGTGCGGAAATGGCCTCAGTCTAGGTCAAGGGAATTGATAGTGCCACTTTGTCCTGCTTTGGTCCGATCCCACCTGGAATCTTCTGTCCAGTTCTATGCACCACAATTCAAAGAGGATATTAAGAAGCTGGACACCAAAATGGTAAAAGGCCTGGAAACCATGAAGCCCTATGAGGAGCAGCTCCATGTTTAATCTGGAGAAAAGAAGGTTAAGAAGTGAGCTGATAGCCATGTTTAAATATTTGAAGGGATGTCATATGGAAGATGGAGCAAGCCTTTTTTCTGCTGCTCCAGAGACAAGGGCGTGGAGCAATGGATTCAAAGTATGGGAAAAAAGAGTCCACTTAAACATTAGGAAGAACTTCCTGGCGTTAAGAGCAGATCAACAGAGGAATACGCTGCCTTGGAGCGTGGTGGAATCTTATTCTTTGACAGTTTTTAAACAGAGGTTGGATGGCCATCTGTCAGGAATGCTTTGGTGGTGACCTTAGGCAGGTCACACTCTCTCAGCCACAGCAGAAGGCAAAGGCAAACCTGCTCTGAACAAAAGCCCATGATAAGGGTGCCTTAGCGTTATCATAAGTTGGACACAGCTTTAAGGCGTACAAGAACAAAGTGGCTAAGAGTGTGATCAGCTGGTTACTGGCTGGGGGATTCTGGGAATTGCAGTCCAAGAAAGGTAAAATTTCCAAACTCTGCACAAAGCACTTCCAAACTGAGTAAGTGGCATGAGAGAGACTGGTCACTCCTTAGCTTCAGTCTTCCATTTCCAACATGGAATTAACAACTTTTATTAACCCCTTTTGGGGACTAGTTTCTTTCAAAGCTATATGTACATAGTTTTAACTGGTCATTTTTATAATGGCTTTAACTGTTGCTTTTAAAATGGTTTTAGTGTTGTTCTGTTTAGTATGTTTTTGACAGTGTCCTAATCATACATGCTTTTAAGCCTGAAATAGTGCAAATCAGTGGTTCTTAACCTTTTCTTTGACAATATCTTTCGTTGCTGTGGACCAGCAAGACTTAATTCAAGATTTAAAACCCCAAAGTGTATCAAAGGTCTATTTGGTTGCTCATCAAGGGTCTTCATACTTGGAGAGAAGGCAGAAACAAGTAATGTACACAGTCCTATCACAATATTTTTACTGGAATGATTACATGAAATCAATTCTCCTCTCTCTCTCTTTTAATTGTAAAAGCTCATGACATTTCTTCATGCTTTCATGTGTCCCCCCGCCGGGTGGGGTCCCTGAAGCCCAAGTTAAGAACAGCTGCTTTAAATTATTTGTATTGTATGCCACCCTGAGATCCTATGATAAAAGCCTGCATAGAACTGTTTTAATAAAATAAAATAATAATAACCACTGGCCAGCTTTACAGGATTGTTGTACGTGCTGGCAATGCTCCTGAGACTTTGGTGAAAGGAAGGAGAAAAAAAAAAGACAGAAAAGAAGGAAAGAAGGAGAAGCAGAAGAAAGAATGAAGCCGGTCACATCATTGTTATAACTTAGTGCCAAATTCACATGAGCATCCGTATTCTTGGCATCTTTTCCATCTCTCCCTTCCCTGGCCGGCTCTGTTTTTCCCGTTGAACGGACTTCTGAAGAACTGGCGTTTTACAAGGAACACCAGTACAGGGAACAGATGTTCCAGCACAAATTCTGCGTTCCATCCCGAGGACTGAACAGGACAAATTGGAACACTGTTGAATATCACCTCTCCTAATCTCCATATTTTCTGAGCCCTCGGAGACTGCAGCCCATTAAAACACATAAGGCTGGCTGGGGTCTGGTTTCAGCAAGGTGAGCTGCGAATCTGAGGCGGCGTAAAAAGGGCTTGGTTTGCGTGAGCTGCTAGCTCATTCTTTCTGCACCAAAAACATGGCTCACAGGCCATTTCCGCACTAGGCTGTTATAGCGCTGTTATTCCACTTGCAACATCCTATGGAACCCTGGGGTTTGCAGTTTGCAGAAACTGCACACCCCAGTGTTACCCTGTTTACTGGGGGTCCCAGGAGGGACACCTAAATAACCAAACAATGAAACACACTATTTGGGGAAAATTAGGTGGAGCACTCACTTAAGCTAGTGAGAGGCAGGGTAACTTAGCAGGATCTTGCAACCCAGCATCTACGGGGTCAGGTCAGTCATGCAGTCAGACGGGTTTGAAGTAATCAAACGATGTTTTATTCAATACAAACAAATATTAAAGACACCACAGTCACACAGCTAACTAAGAGATTAGAGTTGAATTAAGGATAGAGACTTTCAGGGGAAACTGAGTGATACGACGCCTGTCTCTTCGTCCTGGACCTTGCGGGAGAGAAGCCGGGGGTGCAGAGAAGAAGCTCAGCCCGATTAGTTGAGGGGAGCTCTCCAAGCTACGCAGCAGTAAGACGGGATGAAGCTCAGGAGCGATCCGAGGAAGGTCTTGGAATCAGGGGTTTTCATAGGGTGAATTGGGACTGCAGGCTATGCCTTACTCGAGGAGAACAATGAGTTTTGAGTGCGAGACAATGTCTCGGAAAGGTCACAACTTTGCATAATGGAATCAGAGCCGAATCAACAATAGCGTGGCCAGTATGCAAATGCGCAGCGCTTACCAGTGGACAGCACAACCTTTGTCCAGTACCCTGCTCGGGGCAGGAAGCCTTTGTTAGTATCACGCATATGTAAGGAGGTGTTTGCCGGAGAGGTCCCTGAAGCAACGAACCGGCTGTGTCTGGCCTGCCTGGGTGGAGAATGGAATGTCCAGCAATTATCGGCTGTGCCTGTTTGCATGCTTGTCCAGTGGCCTCGCAAACACGTGGAGCGGGGTGGCAGGGGAAAGCCGAATTGTTTGATATCAAAATGATTTTGGGTGCTATCTCCAGGTAGGCCTAGGCTGCAGTAGCACCAGGATTCCATAGGATGTTGCAAGTGGAATAATAGCACTATAACAGTCTAGTGCGGAAATGGCCACAGTGTCGACTCCAAGGAAAGAAGATGGCACATGTGGCCCTCTAGGTGTTGTTGGGCAATAACTCCCATCATCCTCCACTATTGCCTATACTGGCTAAGTCTGATGGGAATTATAGTATTCTTATGCTTATTTTATTTATTTATATCCAGGCTTCCCACCTCCTTGATTCCTGTGACTCAGGGCAGTGTACAAATGACAAAAACCAGGACATAGAAAAGCATCCAAAACCAGCAGTAAAATATGTTATCTAAAAAACTCCCCCAAACAATTAAATAAGTTACAGAGTTAAAACTATTTCAAAATTCAACAAAAAGACTATAAAAAGAACAATAGAACAGCACATCAAGTTTTTTGCTGGTCATCTCCAGGCGGGAAGAGGAGAGAGCCGGGCGCAAATCTCCAACTCCCAAAGAAAGCGGCACTTTGGTACAGTTTTGCAGGGATGAATTTGTTTCTTGCTGCAATGTGCAAAGACTCTCCAGAGGGTCAAGGTATATTATTTAATGGTTCTATCACACTGACCTCTTATAGTGCTATTATTTTTTTTTGAATTAATTTTTATTAAGATTTAATCTCGAAAATAACTCCCCCCCCACACTACCAGGCTTAAATCTTCCAGTTGCTATTACTTATTTCCATTACATACAAACATAATTTCCATTTTACAGAGAAGAGAACGATTACATCATTTCTTCTTGATTTCTAATACATTTATATCTTTGCCCAATCCAGTAGTTCTTTCCATTCTTTCTCAAAATTCTGGATAGATTTATTCTTCAAAGAAAATGCTAATTTTTCCATCTCTATCATATCCAGAACTTTTAACTTCCACTCCTCAATATCAATATATTTCTTTTCTTTCTTTTCTTTGCAGTGCTGCTGCAGTTATTAAATACAATAATATCTTCTGATGACTTCTTATTTCATTTTGTGGGCCTCGCATATTTAACAGGTAAAGTTCCGGTTTCATTTCAAAATTCAGCTTACAAATTCTCTGAATTTCATCACGTACTCCCTTCCATTTTTTTTTTTTTTGCTATCTTACATGTTTATAGTGCTATTATGAACGGCAGTGGAAACATCCTATGGAATTCTGGGGGTTGTAGTTTAGTGAGGCCGGAGGCCTCTCTGGCTGAGAATTTGAAATGTTGCTCCCTTGACTGCAAATCCCAGGATTCCATAGGATGCTTGCATGGCAGTGAAAGTGGAATAATAGCCCCATAACAATGTAGTGTGATAGAGCGAGCTTCCTCCGTCCCTCTAGCTAAGGCCCTTTCCGCACGACACTCTTATAGCGCGATTATTCCACTTTCAACCTCCTAGGGAATCCGGCCGGCCCCTCCCGAAGCTGCAAACCCCAGGATTCCCTAGGAGGTTGAAAGTGGAATAATCGCTCTATAAGAGTGTCGTGCGGAAAGGACCTAAGGCTTACCTCCCACTTTGCTCTGCACGCACCTTCTGGTTAGAAGCAAGCAGGTTTGCATCCTTGTCCCTCCTCCTAAGTAAATGAGAAGGAATAATTCTCTCAATTTCCTTCAACTAAGATTTCTGCCTTGATTTCCACACATGGAAATATGGTGTGCGTCCAGGGGTCATAGAATTTAAAGGCTCTATCCCACGAGCTGCGTAAATCACTATTACAGCAGGATAATAAGGTCTCGGACAACCACATTGCCTCCGTCCTTTTCTGTTGTTCCCGTCGGAAAAGTGTTTCTTTGACAAATGAGGTCCTTAATGGGGCTTGTGTGTTAATAAAAGAAACACTTTACAAATGGTCTCCCGCTGGGAGAACCAACAGGAAAAAAGTCATGTGAGAAGTCCCGGCCAAAGACGCTTTTGTGGTTGTTGAGTGCTTACAAGTTGTTTCCGATTTATGGCAACCTTAAGGTGAACCTATCACAGGGTTTTCTGGGGCTGAGAGTATGTGACACATCCAAGGTCACTCAGTGGCTTTCCGTGTCTGAGCGGGGAATAGAACCCTGGTCTCCGGGGTTGCAGTCTAATGCTCAAACCAGCTGCAACTGCAGTTTACCTATCTTGTGTGATAAAGCCCTTAGGGTTAGAAAGGACCACAAATCCAACCCTTTGCCATGTAGGAATATTAACTAAAGCATTCCTGAAAGATGCCTATCAACCTTTGTTTAAAGACCTCCAAAGAAGGTGACTCCACTGCCGTTTAGAAAGGCAATCTATTCTACTTTGAAAGTCTTTCTTACAGCAAAAAAGTTCTTCCTCATGTTGAGGTGGTCTCTCATTTCTTGTCATTTGAATCCATTGCTCCATGTCCTAGTCTCTGGAACAGCAGAAAACAAGCTTGGTCCATCTTCTATGTGACACCCTTTCAGATATTTAGATGGCTATTGTGTCATCTCTTAGGCCATTTCTGCACTATAGTGACATAGTGCTATTATTCCACTTTCAACATCCTATGGAGTCCTGAGGTTTGCAGTTTAGGGAGGGGCCCCTAGAATTCTCAGCCAGGGAGCTCTCTGGCCTTAGCAAAATACAAACCCCAGAATTCCACAGGAGGCTGAAAGTGGAATAAGAGCACTGTAACAGTGTTGTGTGGAAATGTCCTCAGTCTTCTCTTCGCCTAACTAAACCTATCCAGCTCCCTAAGTCCTTCCTTATAAGGTCTGGTTTCCAGACTTTTGATCATCTTGGTTGCCCTTGTCTTACTTTGTGCACCAAACTCAATTTCATCTTGGGCCACATCAGCGTTCTGGTTGCCCTCAAAGGGCCGATTGTATCTGTAAGACTATATAAATCCATCTACGATTTTGTCAAATTACATAATTGCTTCTGCGTTCAATAATTACTGGTTTTAGTAATAACTGGCTCTGAAAGTAGAAGTCTAGGAAAAATAATGGCAAGCAGATATTCAAGTGTACAACTATTGTACAATTTATTGAAAAATGAGTTTTGAAAACAGAAAGTTATTTTTTTTAATCGTTAGACAAATATTATGAAGCACTGTTTATTACATTAACTTTGTTTAACTTTTTGGTTCCAGTTGAGACAGGCAGAACAAATAATTGTGCTCAGATCTAATGTGCAGTCTATGGCATATGAAGTTGATGAGATGATGTTGCCTGGCCCTGTCCGTTCTTGGACATTTTGGGGCTATTTGAGCATAGTTTATGGTTCCTATACCTCTATAAAGGGACACAGAATGGGTCAGTATATCCAAAGTGGGCCACTTTCTGCTCCCCAGCCCCTCTCTGTACCTGGCGAGCCTGATATCGCCATTGTGGGCCCCCAGCTGCCGAATTCTGAAGAGGGACCCAGCAACCAGCACTAGCGATCTACTTCTGATTGCTCCTCTGTCCAACTCTTGTGAGCCACACAGAGCTCTGATGGTGAGACTTGGACAGAGGAGCAGCCAGAAGTAGAAGTAGTTTGCGAGTGCTGGCTGCTGGGCCCCTCTTCAGAATATTGGCAGCTGGGCGCCCACAATGTGGGGATCAGGCTCCCCAGGCGGGGAGAGTGCCACAGCTGCAGGAGAAGTGCGAGGGCCACATGAAATGGCTGGCGGGTTGGATTGTGTTTGACACATGTACCTTGCAGTGAAGGCAGACCACCTGCATTGGGCAAAAATGCCCCCTGCCCCGGCCACTTGCTTCTGACAGATGCCAAAGGCACCAATAGATCATTACCTTCAAACTGGGCAGGCTTGCTTCTCTCCAGCTGCTGCCATGAGAATCTCTGCTAAGCTCAGGGGAAAGAGAGAAGGAGGGGTGGCAGAAGACATCACCATCCCTGTTTGTGGTAGCTTTCTGCTGCTTTGACACGATGAACCCCGGCTCCATGACAACCCTGGAGGCAGGCATCACGTTGCAATGCATATATGCAGCCCTGGCCTGCCTGGGTCTGATTTTAACTCCAATCTGGGAATGATCAGTATAGGTCTAGGGACAACTCCTCATTAACTCCAAGAAACAAGGCAGTGAAAGGATGGAGGGAGGCCTCCAGACCAAAATTGCTGCCTGCAAGTACAGGGGTAGGGTAGCCATCCCATCACCGGAGTCAAAGCACAGGAATATCTCAGGGATCAAGGCCTCTGAAAAAGAAGGTTTTTTTAAAACCAAAAATAAAATAAAATATAAAAAACAAAAAACCCCTCTTTTTATACTCCTCAACCTCCTTTTCTTCTTCCTCTGTCTAGCTGGAAGGTTTTTAGCAGAATCAGGATGAAGAGATTGATGAAGGAAGACTGGAGAAACACAAGACTCATTGACAGACCACAGCTGGGCAATAAATCTTAACCTGGGAAAGAATGAGTTTCTCCTCTAGCTGACGATACCGGTTCAGCCATGTGTGCTTGCCTACGATAGGAACGGTAAGCAGCATCGACCAGCAGAATCCCTTAATGGGCATGCATGAACAGCCAAAGAGAGGGAAAAGGGGAAGGCAGATAAACTTGCCCTGTCAGCTACTCCTGGCATGTTAAAAAAGTGTAGATCAATGCATTTGGCCACCAGAGTGGAAATCATAAGAAATGAGGCGGTGGGTGAAGGAAAAGTTCTCCCTGGAGGCATCTGGGAAGAACCTTTCAATTGTTCTATAGACAGTTCAGGTGTTTTTATTCAATTGTTCAAGGCCTACTGATAGGAGTATAGTATCTAGATTGAGGGAAGTAATAGCATCCCTCTATTCTGCTTTGGCCAGGCCTCACCTGGACTACTGAGTCCAGTTCTGGGCACCACAGTTCAGGAAGGACATGGACAAACTGGAATGTGTCCAGAGGTGGGCCACCAAAATGGTCAAAGGCCTGGAAACCATGAAGCCCTATGAGGAGTTCGGTCTGTTTAGCCTGGAGAAGAGAAGGTTAAGAGGGGACATGATAGGTATGTTTAAATATTTGAAGGGACAATATATGGAGGATGGAACAAGCTTGTTTTCTGGTGTTCCAGAGACTAGGACACAGAGCAATGGCTTCAAACTTCAGAAAAAGAGATCCCATCTAAACATGAGGAAGATCTTCGTGACAGTAAGAGCAGTTTGCAGAATGGAATTGGAGTGGATGGCCCCTGTGGTCTCTTCCAACTCTGTGATTCTACCTGACCCATTTCCCCCCCATTTCACATGTGTAGATTGTCAGCCTGGAAAAAAAAGTCTGGCTGAAACCTGCTCAACTGTTCTCATTTTGGTAGCAGTGGAACCTGTCCCAGTTCTTTCCATGCTATTCCTGCCTCTGGTACCAACTTTTCTGTTGAAGAGGTAATTGACTTTGGAACACATTGACTTTGGCCATTCCTGCACCACACTATTCTGGTGCTCTTATTCCACTTTTAAGATCCTATGGAGTCCTGGGGTTTGCAGTTTATAGGGAGGGGCCTTTAGAATTCTCAGCCTGAGAGCTATTTGGCCTCAGGAAACTGCAAGCCCCAAAATTCCACATGATGTTGAAAGTGGAATAATAGTACTATAATAGCATATGGTGGAAATGGCTTTTGTTAATTGAGGTATACCTGCACAGTTTTAATTTGCAGCCTGTGAGAAACAGCTGAAAAGACTCATAAAACAATTTAGCACAGGATCGGCTGAAGCATTAATATTTATTAAGAGTACGTTTCTGCAGAAGCGGGTGCTCCCCAGAGGGAAGGACACACCTCAGTGTTGAATACCTCATGTTTTATCCCCTGGCCCCGTCGCAGGTTTTCCCTCCTCTGGGATCCCATTAGATAGGACCCCAAAGGTTACAGCCTATCAGGACCGCCTAAGAAGTTACATTTCCCCTTCCCCATATTTACAGTATGAGTGATCACGCACTGATCATGCATTTCCCTCGTGTATCCTTAATTCTCTTTAGCAGTTTCAAAACGCCCCTTGGTGTAATCACCCTAACAGTTTCTAACCACCCCACTTCTAAACAATGCCAACCTTTTTTCTTATATTCCTTATCAACCCGTTTACTCCTTACAGATGGCCTTGTCCTGTCTGGTGTGTTGTTGTCTGAAACACACCAGCCGCCCTAAAGATCCAAGGTCTTGGAGGCCCTCTTTTGTTCGGCTGCCAATTTTAGGAAGCTGTTTTCTTAGACTTAGTGTATTACAGAAGCTCAAATATAAAATATACTGAAATATATGTGTAAATATATCTAAAATATGTGTTATACATATAAGCTAATATATACGCTTCTAATACATGTTATTAATACTGTATACCCAGTGCAGAAGCTAAAATAGATTTCACTTCTCTCAAGCCATTTGGTTTCCCTACATGGAACAGGCCTGGGAGTTTTGATGTGATATATTGGCCCTTTCCGCACCGGGGTATAAAACGGTGCAGAGCGACCTCCGACGGAGGTCTTCTGCACCGTAGAGTGGACTGGGGTGGACTACTTTTGTAGTTCCGCACCTCAATCCGCTCCGAAGCGACCGGAACTGGTGGCGCGGCGTGTTTTTTAAAAACCTATTTCCAGAGGTTTTTAAAAAGCACGGAGTACGCAGCCCCATGCAGCTCCGTCGCCACACTCCAGTGCAGATTTGCAGGCGCGCACTAGTGCCGGGGGTGGACTTTAGGCTGGCGAGCTTCTCCGGTTGGTGGAGAGCCTCCACCAACCGGAAGCCGCCATTTTGGATGCCGAAGCTGCCATTTTGGACGCCGGGGGACTGCGGAGCAGCGAGCTCGCGCTGCTCTGCGTGGTGATGGACTTACCTGGCTGCTGGTAAGCTCCATTTTAGCGCATTTCCCCCCGTTTCCCCCTCCACATGCGGAAAGGGCCATTGTTTTTACAGTTTCACCTTAGGGGGCAAAATATCTTGGGCTAGCCCTCCAGGAAACAGATGGTGCTTGCTGGCAATGCTTTTGGGTGGGAGTCTTTTAACACAAGCGCTTCTGGGACAAGCATTTTTAAAAATTTCATTCATTCAATCAGAGGAGCTTAGCAAAAATTTCCTTTTCCCTTTTTGGACTACAAATCCCAGCAACCCCCCGGAAGCCTAGTCAAGAGGGTTCTGGACGTTGCAATACAGAAGGAATGCGTTACCCTGTTTACTGGGGGTCCTGTGAGGGACACCAAAATGTGCTCAACTATAGATGGGGAAAATTAGCTCTGAGCACTGCTTTGGTGTTACGAGAGGCAGGGTAACTTAGCAGGATCTTGTAACTCAGTGTCTTCGGGGTCAGGCCAAGTCAAGGAGCAGACTGGTTTGAAAGTAATGAATCACAGGCACACAATGTAAGCAACACACACACACACATAACTAAAGAAAATAAAGGTGTGAGTAAGATAGCAGGATTTTCAGAGGGATAGTTGGTTCGGGTGATACGACTCCTGTTCCTGAAGCCCGGGAGAAGACAGAGAGCGATGCTGGGGTTCGGTGCGGCTCAGCACGTGGGGCTGAGGGGAGGCTCGCCAAGGAAAGCAGCAGCAAGGCGGTCTGGAACTCGGGAGCGATCCGAGGAAGGTCTCGGAATCAGGGGTTTCTATAGGGAGAAATGTGACTTCAGGCTATGCCTTACTCAGGGACAACAATGAGTTTTGGGTGCGAGACAATGTTTCCGAAAGGTCACAATTTAGCATGATGGAATCAGAGCCAAATTAACAATGGTGTGGCCAGTATGCAAATGCGCAATGCTTGACAGCGGATTGTTACCCTCCTTTCTAAGGGGCTCCCTTAAAGGATTCCCAAAATCTGTTAAAATTGTGGGGAAAATTAGCTCAGAGCACTGTTTTAGCTATGCGAGAGGCAGGGTAACGTTGCAGGACCTTTGTAACCCAGATTTTACAGAGTAAGACCACGCCAAAAAACCAGGCAGGTTATTCAGTTTAAAGATTTTATTAAACCCTCAGTAATTAAAGCAAACAACAACCAAACCCCCTCACACATTCATTCAAGAGCTAAAGAAAAAGAAAGTAAGGAAAATTGATAGGGATTTTGTTTTGGGGTGTTCAGAGGCAATACTTTACCTTGATTTAATGCCCAAGGGAGCCAATGTTGAAAAACTGGAGATTCAAAGCGATGAAACTCAAAAAGTGGGGGAAGGGGGGGTGAGGCAAAACAAACTGACAGGGATTCAGGAGGAAAATGTGAATGAACCCACGAACAGATAAAAACATGGGGTTTTTATAGGAAAAATATACCTGGAGGGCTAGTTCTCTCCCTGGGAGAACAATAGTACAGGAGGCTAGATTAAAAAGCCTTTAATGATCAACATCTCCAGCTAAATGTTTTTCTCAGTCCTTTGTGAATGACACTGACCAAATGGACAAAAGGCCCAGGTAGAGTGAGATTGCCCACATTCAGCAGGCTGATTGTGATTCTATTGAGCTGCCATATCAGTGCAAAAGGGCCCTTTTGTCTGTTTTATGGTCCTCATGTCTTCCAGGAATTCCTGGCCCATGTGGCAGATTCAGTCTGAGTCACCTTTTGGCTTGGCCAAAGTTTTAACTTCCTGCCAGCGTGCACTTTCAGTGACCCTGTCGGACACATGGAATGATTTCTGATATTAGCCATGTGGAGATATCAATTTAATGTGATAAATTAATAAATTGTAGACCCTGGGAGAGAGCTGCTGGGTGTACTTACAGGATGGTTCAGCCTTTGTCAAGTTGCCTGCTCGGGGCAGGGAGCCTTTTGGAGGTGGCGCCCATACATAATGTGGCGTTTGCCGGGGAGGTCCCTGAAGCTGCGATCTGGCTATTTCTGGCTTGCCTGTATTGTTTGAGAACATTCCAGCAGTTAAGTGCCCAGCCTAGTTTCGTGCTTGTCCAGAGGCCTCACAAACACATGGAGAGGGGTGGTAGAATAAGGCCGAATTATGATATCAAAGTGATATCGGGTGCTATCACCAGGTAGGCCTAAACTGCAGTAACAAATGGCATCAAGCTGTGCTTGAGATAATGAAACTGTTAGGTTTCAACTGAATGTTGCTTTTATTCTAAACTGTTTTTATTTTAAATCGTACCACTAATTCCACATTGGCACTCTTCCTTATTCTGACACATTTCATCTGTTATTTCAGGGCTTCTGTTTTTCAATGTCATCACCATTATTTTTATATTTCAAATACTGGTGTTATTTATGGCCATTTGCACACTAGCTTATTATAGTGCTATTATTCCACTTTCAACATCCTATGGAATCCTGGGGTTTGCAGCTTAGGGAGCAGCAGCCACTCCCTGAACTGCAAACCCCAGGATTCCATAGGATGTTGAAAGTGGAATAATAGCATTATAACAGGCTAGTGCAGAAATAGTCTCTGTCTTATTTTGTTCAAAGCTTGTTTACTGTGAAATGTCTTTGGAAACCTTTTTTTGGAAAAGTTTCCAAGCTTTTTCGGGAAAATTTTCATCAAAGTTTATAAAACCAATGCAACTTCTTTTTACTGGTGCAAGAGGCTTACAGGAAAGTTTCCAAGTAATATCTACAAGACCTTATCTGCTTGAGCACAAGTTTGCACAGAGCTTGTGCATAGTGGTCCTCCTGGAAAGGGATTCTGAGACTTGCATCAGTGGCCACTGATGGCTTCCAAATCAAAGAGTCAGTAAATCCCCTTTGGGTTTTATTCCACATTTTAAGGGGGGTATCCAAGGTGCACAACCTGTATGTGAGAGGTTAAAAACCTTAGATAGCTTGTTTACAGTTCTGACTAGAATACAGAGCAGATTGTTTGCCCACGTTGATGTGAATGCTCAGTGTTTTGTTCTGGAAGTGGGTAGTGTTCCAGGCCTCCCCAGCCATTCTTCCAGTACCAAACACTGGCACACATTATTGGCATAGGATAAGCTTTGTTGTGGATAAATGGTGCAGCAGACGGTATCCAGCAAAGGCGCATCCTAGTCCTTTCCTTGATGGGGTCCAGCATCCCCTAACAGCCAATGGTAGAACTGGAACTCTAAACAACTAATTCTACCCAGACTCTCCCTGGCTGGCAATCCAGTTCCTCACTGCTGGCTAAATGAGGAGACCTGGACCGGGGTTCACCCCCTCCAGGTGGCAAGGCTGATGGAAAATGAACTCCAAACAGTTATATATTGAATTTCAACAGGGAGAAATGTAAGGTAATACAATTAGCAGGGGGAAAAAATCAAATGCACAGATATAGGATGGATGAGACCTGGGCTGACAAAAGTACAGGTGAACGGGATCTAGGTGTCTTACAAGACTACAAGCTGAACAGTGTGATGCAGCAGCTAAAAAAGCCAATGTAATTCAAGGCTGAATTAATAGGAATATAATGTTTAGGTCAAGGAAAGTAATAGTAACACTCTATTCTGTTTTGGTCAGACCTCACCTGGAAAACTGTGTCCCATTCTGAGACCTCATTTCAAGAAGGATATTGGCAAGCTGGAATGTGTCCAAATGAGAGCAGTCAAAATGGGCAGAATGTCTAGAAACCATGGCCATTTCCGCACTACACTCTTACAGCGCGATGATTCCACTTGCAACATCCTATGGAATCCTGGGGTTTGCAGATTCGGGAGGGGCCGGCCGGATTCCATAGGATGTTGCAAGTGGAATCATCGCGCTATAACAGGCTAGTGCGGAAATGGCCCATGAAGCCCTATGAGAAGTGTTTTAGGGAGCTGGAGACATTTAGCCTAGAGAACAGAAGATTAAAAGGTGATATGATAGCCGTATTTAAATATTTGAAAGAAGATGGGGCAAGCTTGTTTTCCACAGCTCCAGAGACTAGGACACAGAGCAATGGATTCAAACTATAGGAAATAAGATTCTACCTAAACATTAGGAAGAACTTGTTGATGGTAAAAGCAGTACAAGAGCTTAATCCCTTGCCTGGGAGTGTGGTGGAGTCTCCTTCTTTGGAGGTTAATTTTTTTAAAAAATTCTAATCAGTATTGATATGCACATACTTAACACATACCCAAATATATATGCAAACATAAACACATAAATCACAACAATAAAGAACCTCCTGCCTTTCTCTGACTGTAGTCTAATTAATGAATCTAGTCTCTCCTCTTGTCCTTAATGCCATCTCTTATTTATCCTGATTAATTTTACCAGTATTCTAAATGTCTTAATTTTACTGAACTTTACTTCCTGTATGTCAAATCCTATACCACTCGTATCCCTTCTGTGTTCCTTGCAAAGTCTATAAAAAGTTTCCGTGGTATTAGAAATGTCTCTATTGAATCCTTTTTTACTAAACTAGTTTAACTTGTCTAAATGTGCCAAGTACATCATTTTTTTCTACCCATTCTATACCTTCTACAGAGATTGGAATTTTATTTGTCTTTCAGTCTCTCGCATGAACCAGTCTCACAGCTGTTACTGTATAACTTGCCAAAACTCTGCGTGGGAGTGTGACGGAGTCTTTTTCTTTGGAAGTTTTCATACAGAGGTTGGACGGCCATCTCTCAAAGGGAGTGCTTTGACTGTGTCTCCCAGCATAGCAGGAGGTTGGCTTATTCTATGATTCTATGGCCATTTCTGCACTACACCGTCATAGTGCTATTATTCCACTTTCAACCTCCTGTGGAATCCTGGGGTCTTCAGTTTAGGGAGGGGCCTTTAGAATTCTCAGCCAGAGAGCTCTTTGGCCTCAGCAAACTACACACCCCAGAATTCCACAGGAGGTTGGAAGTAGAATGATAGCACTATAACAGAGCAGTGTGAAAATGGCCTTCAAATCATCATGCAGAGATCCAAAGGCAACCTCTAGTTACTCCATTACTTAGGCCCTTTTTGCACAGCATTTTCCATGCGAAAGGGCATCTGGAGCATCGCGCGATTGTGATGAGTGATCTGCACGATGCACTCACAATCGCGCGACGCTCCAGGGGCCAGCAGGCGCCAATCGCGCACCTTTTCATTTTCGGCTAGAAGCCGAAAACGGTGTGCGATCGCGCATTGCTCCCGGGTCCCGCACGCACTTGCCTGGCGTGTGGAGGCTCCGGAGCGGTGCCAGTCGCGCTTCCTGCCCCAGCGCAGCCTGGGAAAGTCCCAGGCTGCGCTGCGGAAGGAAGAGGCGGGGCTCTCGCGCGAGCAGGCGGCTCGTGCGGAGCTGAAAGACCCCAGATGCGAGAGGCTCTCGCCAGAGGCTGCTTGCGCAATCCCCGTACCCCAGCACTGGAAGAAGGTAAAGTTATGTATCCAGAGGCTGGATGGCCATCTGTCGGGAATGCTTTGATGGTGTCTTCCTGTGTGGCAGAATGAGGTTGCACTCAATGGCCTTTGTGGTCTCTTCCAGCTCTATGGTTCTATGAACAGAGAACGTAATGTTCCTTGAGATCCAGGCTGCTTCTATCCTGGGTGAGGCCACCTCATCCCTTTCTTAGGCCAAGGACAGTGAATTCCACCTAAACACTAGGAAGAACTTCCTTATGATAAGAGCTGTTAGACAGTGGAATATAGTGCCTCAGGGTGTGGTGGAGTCTCCTTCTTTAGAGGTTTTTAAAGGGAGGCTGGATGGCCATCTGAACATCACTCTGTCACTCTGATTTCTGGTTTGTGCTGTCCTTAGATGCAAGTCTAAGTCCTATCATTGTTTCTTTGCTGCTCTTCTGGATTGGTAGTATTACCCATACCATGAAATCTTGCTATCAACCTATAAACTTTTCCTTTGGATAGCTGTTTTTTGAGTGCGTGACTGTCTGACTTGTGTGTGTGAGCATGATTAAATTCCCCTTAATAAAACACATTTTAGTTATTTTGTGCTTTGGCTGGTTTCTCCCTGCAGAGATCCTGTAAACCTTGATAGAAAGATCTCGCTGGGTTGCAGGCCTCCTAATTAGAGATGTTTTTTCCCCACCTTTTCACGGACGCATGGGTACTGCTGCAGAACCTCAAGGTCTCCTACCTTTTGGGGTAACAAGAGCAGTTAGACAGTGGAATCTGCTGCTGCTGCCTGGAATTGTGGTGGAGTCTTCTTCTTTGGAGGTTTTTAAAGAGAGGCTGGATGGCCATCTGTCCCCTGTGCTAGGATTGTGTCTTCCTGAATGGCAGAATGGGGTTGGACTGGATGGCCCTTGGGGTCTCTTCCAACTGTAGAATTCTATATAGCAGAGACAAACAAAATCAGTGTGCAATCATGTTCCATTCCCACCCACCCCACATTAAATAGGAGAACTCTACAAGCAACAGAAGAAAACTGCCTGTTCTAGTCCATTCTCAGGCTTCATATCTTTTTCCTGACTGAAACTCCCAAGTGAATACAAAAAGCATTTTCCAAGGTCACTAATACAAATGAACCTTTTTGTGCCAGTGGACAGCTGCTGACATTTGGCCATGATGCCCACAAGGACTCTAAGACCTGTCTGGTGGCAGTGGCCCAGCTCGCTACACACAGTGATCCTGGAATTATCAAGCAGAAGCATCTCTAGGGCCATTTCCACACGAGACTGTTATAGCACTATTATTCCACTTTCAACATCCTATGGAATCCTGGGGTTTGCAGTTTCGGGAGGGGCCGGCTGGATTCCATAGGATGTCGAAAGTGGAATAATAGCGCTATAACGGTCTCGTGCAGAAATGGCTTTGGTGTTCCCACATGCACTTTGTTTCAGAAGAACCCTCATCTACCAAACTTCGATGATGGCCAAACCCTCTGACCTCAGCTCTACCCATTTTGCAGGGAATTTCCCATCATCTTGAGTGGCTCTTCTTCCCTCACGCTCGCTGCTGGTAATCCGCTCAAATTCCCTGCTTTTGAAAGCCTGTGCAACAGATTACAGTTCACTGCAGCCACTTCTCAGAAACAAGGATGAAACTTGGCTGCGGTTATTACTCTTGCTCTGATGACATCCAGATTCAGTTCCTGAGATGAAAGTCCCGCTGGAGACTGTTTGGGAACTTCACTTGGTTCAAAAGATGGCGGGGCCAAGCGGTTAGCGACCTGACCCTGGCTCAGAGTTAAACCAAGATATTTGCCTGTCGAGGGTTGCCTTCCCTGTTCCTTGAGCTAAAAGGGACTGGACTGGCAGAGGAATCCAAAACTTTCAACAACTCTCCTCCCTCCCTCCTTTATACCCTTTATGTCCTGAATTTCCCTCAGACTGGGACTCAAGGCGACTCCCAAAAGACAGAAAGTCCTCTCACACTACGCTGCCGCCTCTCAATATCTGCTGCCTGAGGCAAGCCTCTCACCCTGTCTAATGATGGGACAAAATCAGTCCTGCCTAGGCCTTGCGCTCTTTGAGGAAGCAATTATGGACTATGAGCTTTTCTTTCTTTTTTTTAATTTTTAAAAAATATTTATCTGTTTATTTATTTATTGGAGGGGCTGCAGAAATAGACTTTGGAGCCACACCTTTCCCTTCCCTAAAGAGATAATATCTTGATGTCTTCCTCTAGTTAACACCCTCTATTTGTGCTGGACTGCACCTCCCGTCACCACACCAACTGGATGTGATGGGAGTTATAGTCCAAGTGAATTGGGAGGAGGTGGGAGATTTAGTGGATCTCTCTGGTAGAGCCCTTAACCCTCTAGGCAGAAGTTTATCCAGACCGCTCCACCTCACAAAGGCCATTTCCGCACTAGCCTGTTATAGCGCAATGATTCCACTTTCAACATCCTCTGGACTCCTGGGGTTTGCATTTAGGGAGGGGCCTTTGAGGATGGCCTTTGAGGCCCCTTCTGAAACTGCAGACCCCAGGATTCCAGAGGATGTTGAAAGTGGAATCATCGTGCTACAACAGGCTAGTGCGGAAATGGCCAAAGTCCGGCAGAAAAAGAAATCAAACTTAGTCTTTGCCATAAAGGTATATGAAAGTAGTTTACTCGCAGTTTCTTGGAACCTATATAATCAACACAGGTTCATGTTTTTGAAGAAAACAGGAAAAAGTCAACCATTACATGGTTCCATGAAAAACTGGAGCTCCTCATCCGGAGAACTCCTGGAGGCCACATGCTTCATGGAAGCAGGCAGGCAGGACGAGAGCGGAGAATCCCTGAGAACCAAGGATGCGTGCATGCTATAGAAAGAGAGTGGGTGTGAACAAACAGGAAATAGCTGTAAACTTATTGCATCTAAACTTTTAGGGTGACATGCAACCTACCAGTGAGTATAGGGCATGAAAAAGGTTGCTAGAGCCACTGTGGTGTAGTGGTTTGAGCGTTGTAGTACAACTCTGAAGACCGCTGACCACAGAATCCCACTGACTGACCTTGGGTGTGTCACACACGCTCAGCCCAGAAAACTCCGTGAAAGGTTCACTTTTGGGTCATTGCCTTAGGGTCACCGTAACTCTGAAACGACTTGAAGGCACACAACAAAACTGATCTCCAACAAAGTGCTGGTCACATCAATTTGGGGATCCGCACTCAGCTCCAGATTTCTTCCCCAAGTAGGCCATGATCATAAGTGCTGGTTTGGCCTTTAAAGACACAAAATGTGAAAAATATGGCCCGTGGGCCACATATGCTCCCCACACACCCCTTTGTGGCCCAGCAAAGCCACTAGACATCCCCCAACCCCCAGTGAACGATCACTGCAATGCAGTGTTGTTGGTCTCTCTTGCCAGTTTGCTGTGTATGTAGGGTTGCCAAAGTGAAATCTGGACAGGGCTCCTGTACCTTTAATGGTCATGTAGAAGAAAGGATTTCGGCAAATGTTGCTTGTCATGCAACCAGGTAACCAGCAACACCTGCCAAAATTCCTTCTTCTACCCAGTTGTTACAGGGATGGGGGCCCTTTTCAGTTTTCACTCTGGCAACCCTAACCTCCAGACCAGGGCTTTCCAAATGGTGTGTCACAACATGTTAGTGTGTTGCCCGAAGTGTGTAGATGTATTGGCTCCCCAGGCTGAGAAAGACCACCCCACCTGAGCCTCAATCAGGTAGGGGGGCTGCCTTTTCCGCTGATGCTACCCTTGCCGGGTTCTTTCTTCAGTGAGGGCAACGGCAGCAAGCCAGAATCTGGTGGGGAGGCTGCCTTCCTGCTGCTGCTGCCCTCACCAGGGTCCTTCCTTGATGACGGGATCTTTCCTTGGGGTCTTTCCTTAGCGAGGGCAACCACAGCAGACCAGGATGATGTAGGTGTCTGTCTTTCCCACTGCTTCCACCCTCACCGGGTTCTTTCCTCAGCGAGGGCAATGACAGCGAGCCAGGATGGGGGGGGGGCTACCTTTCCCGCCGTTTAACCTCTGGCTTGCTAGTAAAACTGAATTGCTATATTGCAAAATGATACAAGGCCAAAAAGTGCGTTACCGACATGAAAAGTTTGGAAAGGTCTGCCCTAAATACTATCGTTTGAGGGATCTGAGCTGATGCACATCTTGGGCTGGCATCTTTGGCTGCGGAACGCACAGCGGTTCTCCAGCCCGTGTGCCTCACGTCGCTCTCTGTTGACTGAGGCCATTTCCGCATTTCGGCCCCTCCCGAAACTGCAAACCCCAGGATTCCATAGGATGTTGCAAGTGGAATCAGAGCGCTATAACAGTCTCGTGCGGAAATGGCCTGAGAAGCCCGAGGCTTCAGCAGGCTGCCAGAGCCCGTTTGGCAATGTTTGTCTTGCAGCATTGCTTCCTCTGGTATCCAACCGTGTGCGAGAGAGAAAACATCCTACGGCTTCTGCCACCGTGGCAGCTTTTCAAGCCATGCATTATTTCCTTCCCCACATGCTACAACGACCGAAGAGATTAAACGGGAAAGCAGGGGAGAAGAAAACGGTGGGGATGTAAACAACAACTGACATCCTGTGGGTGTAGTACAGACACATGGGTTTCCACATCGAAGACCTGGTAGGAGTCAGCATCACATAGGGATAGGACTGCTCGTCTAGGGCAGAGCTTTCCAGACTTTTCATGTTGGTGACACACTTTTTAGACATGTATCATTTTGCGACACAGTAATTCAGTATTACTAGCAAACCAGAGGTTAAACTAACCCCTTATAGGAGATTTGGGCACATACATAAATTGTAATAGCGAAATGTATGGCGACACAACATATCTCATGAAAACCTTTCATTTATATTTTTTAAAAATATTTGATTTATTTATAACATATAACATACATTTCCAAGGCTCAGGTGGGGGATCGTTCTCAGTCCAGGGAGGTGACACACCTACACCCTTCAGGTGACACACTAACACGACATGAGACTGTTCCGCAGGAGACTGTTCTAGAGCTACGATTCCACTTTGTCATGGGCCCGGGCTCGGCTGAGCTCGGTGTTGTTCCAGGGGCCGCCACCGATGCGGAGGAGGACCCAGATGCCTCGGTGGCTGCCGCCGATGCGAGGGGAGGCCCGGAAGCCTCGGAGGCCGCCGCCAATGTGAGGGGAGGCTCGGTCGTTGCAGAGGCTGCCGCTGATGTGGGGGGCCCCGGACGCCTCGGAGAGTGCGGCCGACATGAACGGCCCCGTTGGCAGCGGCAGGGGCGGCTCACCATGGGAGGCGGGCTCCAGTCCCAGCCCGGGGTCTCCGCCCACCCGCGGCTCCGACTCGAAGTAAACCGCCGCCCTTCCTCCCACGTTCCGGCAGCGGCGGCAAGGGAAAGAGGCGATCCGCTGGTCCTGGCGGCTGATGGAGAAACGGCTCCGGGCTGAGAGCTCCCAGCTGGGAGCTGAGCTGGGAGCCCTCAGCTGTGAGCCGGCGCCGGATTGGTCACTGCCGGTCCAGGGGACTACTTAAGACGGGCACTGGGCGGGGAGAGCCACGGAGCGACAACCGTCGGCCTTCTGCGCTCTCCTCCGCCTGTGTCCGGATCCAACCCCTCCCGCCAGTGACTGTGCCCAGCTTCCTTGCCGGCCAAGCGCTTGGCCTGCGTTTGGGGTGAAGTAACCCTCCTTAGTTTTCTGAACTAGCCTGCTTGCGTATTGAGGCGTGACTTGTGTTTGGGACTGTTTACGTTGTGCTAAGGCTCCTCTGTGGAGGGGGGTGCTGGAACCCTCTGCTTAATGGCTGCCAATAAACACTGCCAACTCCAGCCGCTCATCCCGTGTCTGCTTGACCACCGCCCGCCGCTGACACACTTTCAGCCTCCTATGGAATCCTGAGGCCTATCCCGAAACTGCAAACCCCAGGATTTCATAGGATTTTGAAAGTGGAATCATAGCACTGGAACAGTCTCGTGCGGAAACAGCCACCGTTTGGAAAGCTGTGGTCTAGGAGAGACCAGTGTTCAAATTGCTGCTCAGCTGTGGAAACCGACTGGGTGACCTTAGGCAAACCATACTCTCTCAGAAAGACAGTAGCAGACCTCTGCTGAATAAATACAGTTGTTACCCTGATTTCTGGGGTCCCTTGGGGGACACCTCACTGTGTTCCACGTGATGGGGAATGGAAACTAGCCAGAGCACGAGCAATAGCAAGGCGAGAGGCAGGGTAACCTAGCGGGGTCTTTTTGCCCAGTTTTTAGGGGCTCAGGCCAAGCCAAAAACCAAATGAAAATGTCTAATAAATGATTTTATTGCATGAAAGTCTCACACACCAACGCAATCACTCACGCACTCACTCAAGACCTATTAAGAAACAAAAGAGAGGAAACTGATAGGGGAATATTGAAGGGGTTGTAGCTGGGGTAATAGTGCACCTTTTCCTGAACTCCTTGGTCTGAGAAAAACAGCGAAGAAGTGGGGCTTAGCATAGAGAGGGCTGAGGGGATTACTCAACGGAAGGAGAAACGGTCTGCTGGGATGACTGGGAGTGATCTGAAGAAATGCTCAAAAACTGGGACTATTTATAGGGGAAAAAGTACCTGGAGGACTAATCCTTTCCCGGGGAGAACAAGGGGTGTTACAGCAAGAATGAAGCTCCACCATGGTAACTTCCTTTGTGTGATGGGATTACAAGGTGTTGCCAAAGTCTCAGGATCTTCAGCTGCGTGGGGGTGTGGTGTGACTTCATGTAAATGATCCTCGCTTGATAGGATATTTGCTCAAATTGGAGCAAACATGCTAATCCCCTCAAGTCGGCTTCTCAGGGGTTGAGGACCCTTTGTTTATTGTGGGTTTACACATCTTGAGGTCTCCTGGGGCTACATGACTGGGGATTTTACAGGCCTGACCTGGTTTTCGGTCGTTCGACCGTCAGTGCTTACGTGCTCATCTGGACGACGTCTCAGACACATGGAATCATGTTTAACATCAAAATTGTAGACCCCAGGCTAGGGTTTTTCCAGTGGAGTAACACAGTCATCCCTCCACAGTTGCTAGGATTAGGGGTGCAGGATCCTTATGAAAATGGGAAAGTTGCTAATATCAAAATATGCATGTCTGTCTGTGGGAAGGGGGCTGAGGCGAGGTGAGGAGAGCGGGCACCCGGGGTCCAAACCAAGTCAGAGAATGGGAAAGGGGGTGAATTGGCACGGTGGCCCTATACTTCCTCTCTCTCGCCCATCTCCTTCCTTGGGTGTATGCGGGGCATCACCCGGGATTTGGGATGCTGAGATATTGGGCTGTGAGCCATCCTTAGCTGGTTAGGCAGTGGCTGCTGGAGGAGAGGATCAGAAGCAAGTTTTTAAAGGGTCACACAGCCTGATCGGAGCCACTCAGAGGGAAGATCTCCCAGAAAAGAAGTGCCTGAGATGTGCGTCGGAGGCCAAGGGTTGAAGAAATCTGCAAATAATTGATCCCATGAAAGTCAAACCCATAAATGGGGTGTGCATTTACCACATTGCTAAGAAAATCCTATGAGGGGGTTGCCAAATGTCTGAGTTCACAGCACAAAATGACAATTTGCAGGACAACTAGCATGGTACAGCGGTCCAAAGCCCTTTCCTCACTGGAGTGTTATAGCGTGATGATTCCACTTTCAACGCCCTATGGAATCCTGGGGTTTGCAGTTTCGGGAGGGGCCACCTGGCCCCTCCCGAAACTGCAAACCCCAGGATTCCATAGGAGGTTGAAAGTAGAATCATTGCGCTATAACATTCTGGTGCGGAAAGAGGCCAAATGTTGGATGAAGACACTAAGAGATCAGGGGTCAAATTCCCACAAAGCCATGAAGTCTGTTGGGTGGCCTTGGGAAAGTCACACTGCCTTAGCTCCAGAGAAAGGCAAAGGCAAGTCTCCTCTGATAGGTTCACCTTAGGGATTGCCATAAGTCAAAAACAACTTGAAGGCACAGAATATCAGAGTGGCTAAGAATGTGATCAGCCAAAATCCCCTGTTCAAGGTCAACTAAAAGACCAAAGCTTGGAAAAGTCACTAGCCTGGCTGAGGGATTCTGGGAAATGTAGTCCAAGAAAGGTATATTTCCCAGTCTCTGCACAAGGCGCTTCCAAATTGAGTAAGCTTGCAGTTATTGAGCCAGTGTGGGGCAGTGCTTAAACTCGGTATTCTGGGACACAAGGGTTTGAATCCTCACATGTCCATGGAAACCCACTGGGTGACCTTGGACAAGTCACATTCTCTCAGCCTCAGAGGAAGGCAATGGCAAACCCTCTCTGAATAAATCTTCCCAAGAAAACCCACAGGATAAGGTCACTGTGGCCCTTTCCACACGTGGGGAAGGAACCGTGTGAAAACGGGACTCACCGGATTTCTTCGGCGTCCGGTTGAGTCCATCAGGACGAGTAGCAGCGCAAGGTCGTCGCTCTGCACTGCTCCGGCGTCCAAAATGGCGGGTTCCGGTTGGTGGAGGCTCTCCATCAACCTGAGAAGCTCGCCAGCCTAAAGCCCACCCCCGGCAGATCTGCAGGCATGCACTAGTGCGCGCCTGCAAATCTGCACCGGAGCGCGGCGATGGAGCGACATGGAGTCACGCGCTCCATGCTTTTTAAAAACTTCTTAAAAGAGTTTTTTAAAAAGCACACCGCGCAACCAGTTCCGGTCGCTCCGAACCAGACTGAGGTGCGGAACTACGAAAAGTAGTCCACCCCAGTCCACTCCACGGTGCAGAAGACCTCCATCGGAGGTCGCTCTGCACCGTTTTAATAACCCGGTGCGGAAAGGGCCTGTGGGCCTTTCCGTGCTACACTGTTATAGTGCTATTATTCCACTTTCAATATCCTGTGGAATTCTGGGGTTTGTAGTTTATTGAGGCCAAAGAGCTCTCTGGCTGAGAATTCTAAATGCCTCTCTCTAGACTGCAAACCCCAGGATTCCATGGGATGTTGAGAGTGGAATAATAGCACTATAACAGTGTTATGTGGAGAGGCCCTATAAGTTGAAGTCAACTTGAGGGCACAAACAATGACGACAGCAAATCATCATGAACCCCAAACTCCCTCTCCTGGCTTGCCAGGGACGAAAGACGCTTTGCTGCCTGTGGAAAAAAGGCTGCCATTTCCATTCTGTGCGCATTAAGATAACTGCATTGCAACTGAAACATCTTTTGCACAGATGATAAAAAGGCATCGCCTCTGCCTCTGAGACAGACACCTTGCTGCCATTTCCCAATATCTGCCCCAGAGGCACCCGCCTCACTCTGCCCAACAGACCTTGGATGTAAATTATTAGAAATACCCAGTTATATGCAATTATTTTCCCAATAGCAAAACACTAACTATAACTTGATGAGTTATGTAACTTGGTGGTGGATAGCATCATTTCTTTTGTCATGTAACTGCCACTTTTGATTCCGTTTGTAATTACAAGATGGGCCATAATTAAATGAATGAGGAGGAAGATTGGATGGTCCCTGTGCTGGTTTGTGCTGCATTTGCAACGGCTTCATTCAGACATTTCTTTTAAAAGGAACTATTTCAGTTAGTTTTGAGAAACAGAAAAAGAAAGCATTACTTTTCAACATTGTGATACAGGTATAGTTAGTGACGTAAATGTGTTACTGGACATAACTTATTTGATAGAAAAACTGGGAGTAGAGGCAGAAACAACGCAGAAAGAAAAAGAGAGCAGTTCAGCATGTTTCAGCCAACTTTTTATTCAAATGTACATATGTACATGTGAAATGAAACAAGCAGGTCAGGCAAGTCTTGCATTTGAACCTTCCAGAGATCACCTGAAACCTCCTTCCAAAATGTATCCAGGAATTATACATTTCTTTCATCAGCCTCCACTTTTACATGATTTCGATGGCCAAATGTACAGACCTGTGCTTCTTATCTATGCCTTTTTAACATGCTGAGGGTAACTGGTGAAGCAGGCTTATCTTCTCTTCTTCTTTTTGTTTGCTATTCACTCTTGCCCATTAATGGATACTGGAGGCAGCTGCTGTTTACTTTGCCTGTTGTAGGCAGGCATATACAGCAACAATAAGATTGGCTGGAGCACAATCCCATTTTTTCCCAGCTCAAGTTTCAATGCACTGTTTACTGCAGGTATGCTCCTGCAACCTGACACCAGAAGTCTGTGTTTCTTCAGGCCACCTTCACCATCCTTCCCATATCGATGCTGCTAAAAAGCTTTCAGCTATGCAGAGGATGAGAAGGAAAAGCTGAGTCTGGGCAGGTGTAAAAAGATATTGCAAAAGGGGGCTTCCTTCTCAGAGGCTTCGTTAACTGAGATATGCCTGGTATAATCCTAATCAACTACAGTACAGTCGGCCTTCCACATCTGTGGGTTTAATGTTCATGGATTTGAACATTCACTGATTATTTGCCACCACCTCGACTGCTGCCCTATGCCATAGGGCGTACCAGTCTTGCTTTGTGTTTGCAATCTCTCTGCAAGCCTCCTGAAACTAAGGCCATTTCCACACTAGCCTGTTCTACTGCTATTATTCCACTTTTAACATCCTACGGAATGCTGGGGCTTGCAGTTTAGGGAGAGGCCTCAAAGCCCTCTGTTTCTTCCTCTGCTCAAAGGCCCCTCCCTCAACTGCAAGCCCCAGGATTCCATAGGATGTTGAAAGTGGAATAATAGCCCTATAACAGTATAGTACGGAAATGGCCTCAGATCTAGATCCCAAGGCTATGTGATTGGGAATCAGATCGGCAGAGTAACAGCCAGTATTCCAAAGTACAGTAGAGTCTCGATTATCCGTCCTTCGGTCATCCGACATTCCGGATAATCCGACGTCGCGGCTGCTTGGGGGTGTGGCTGTAGGCATTTCCGTGCCCCCAGACACGCCCCAGACACGCCCCCAAACATGGCGACCGCGACGGGCAAGGATAGCCCTCCGGATTATCCGACATTTTCGGCTATCCGACTATCAGCCTGCCCGTTTCTGTCGGATAATCGAGACTCTACTGTACTACAAGTAATCTGGCTCAAAGCCAGAGTTTAAGTACTCTTTTTCCATCCATGGGGGAAGGTGTTAATGGCTTTCCGTCACAGTAAACAATAGGGTCTGCAGAGGGGGCAATGGGCTCTGGAATGAGCTAATGGCCTTAGCATTAGGTGACAAAGGGACTGATGGGAATCATGATAGTTCCTCGATTGCTGGGCAGCTGAGGGGACAAAGGGAGAAGGTCGAAGATGACCAGTCCTTCTGTGGGAGCAGTTTCAGGTGCTATTGCTTCTAAGGGTTGAGTCGTTGAGGGACATCTTCAAGTCCATTATCTCCAGAGCTTCCCTGACGATGACCTAGCTATGCCCTGAGGTCTCAATCTGTCCTAGTTTTGCAACGCACGTGTGCAGCCAGTTCCTCTTTGCTAGGAAGCTTCACAGCCATAGCAGGATATAATTTATATTTCATGGCAATTAAATGTATGTTTTGCCAATTAGACCATATCACGGAGGAGGGGTGTACGGCCAGGTAACACTGCAAGAGACTGCGAATGCGAGGCAAGACTTGTAAGTCTTATTACTAATTGCATAGGGCAGCAATGGACATGGCTGCAGGTCCCACCAGCTGCCTACTTCCACCTTGGGAAGGAATCTTGCCACCTCAAAGGCAGAATTGCATGGCTGGTGTTCTTCCTACCCTGACCCATAGATTTTCCACTTTCACGGAAGTCCTGCACCCCTAATCCCTGCAAATGTAAAGAGACGACCGCAGCTATTCTTCACGGCCTCAGCATGATAAATAATCGTTTTTAAAGTAATTTCCCCCCCAGTTCTAACACCTGACAGTACGGTAAGTCTGATGGTTAGTCATGGCCAGCTCAGACCCCATCATCAAGTATGAAAAATGAGGAGTTTTAATTCCTTACGCTTAACTGCCTTTGCTGTTTGAATGCCCGTTCTTGATATTCACAAACACAAAGTGCCGTGGGTATAAAAACAGTATTGTGCAATTACAAGTATAAAATTTGAAAGGCATATGATCCTTGAATTACAATACCTATAAAAAGAGACTGTCAACAATGGTACACTATGAACTGTTTCTCGAGCTTGTGTAAAAATAGCTTCTGATTCCCAGAGAGAGAGAGAGAGAGAGCAAACATTTTTGTCAAATTCCAAAGTGAGTTGTCAATGAGGCACTAAAACTGGAATCTCAAGAAAGAATTTTTCACCCAAGGAGTCTGTCAGAAGCTATTTTTGCATGAACTCTAGAAAGAGATCATATCAAAATGGACATCTGCTGATGTCCAGTTGTTAACCATGGCCTACATCCAATTGAAAGTCCCAATTAGTGCAGATTCATGTTATCAATGGGACTTAAGCAAGTCTTGACTTCTTCAGTTCCCATTGATTCCATGGGAATATTAAGGCTGGGAATAGCAATTCAATTTAGGTCAGTTTTCTTGGTAGGTACCATCAGTCAAGAGCTGTATGAACTAGAACCTATGCAAGCTGGAACGTGTCCAGAGGAGGGCCACCAAAACGGTGAAGGGTCTGGAAGAGGAGCGGCTTAGCAAGCTGGGAATGTTTAGCCTGTGTAAAGAAGGTTCAGAGGTGACATGATAGCCATGTTTAAATATTGGAAGGGACGTCATGTTGAAGATGGAGCAAGCTTGTTTTCAGCTGCTCCAGAGACTAGGACAAGGAGCAATGGATTCAAACCACAGGAAAGGCAATTTGACCTAAACATCAGGAAGAACTTCCTGATGGTAAGAGCAGTTCAACAACAGAATACGCTGCCTCGGAGTGTGGTGGACTCTCCTTTTTTGGAGATTTTTAAACAGAGGCTGGAGGGCCTTCTGACAGGATTGCTTTGATGGTGTATTCCTGCATGGCAGAAGGGGGTTGGACTCGATGGCTGTGTGGTCTCTTCCAACTGTATGATGCTATGGGCCTTTTGGCACTACACTGTTTTATTGCTATTATTCCACATTCAACATCCAATGGAATCCCGGGTTTTGCAGTTTAAGGAGGGGGCCTTTAGAATCCTCAGCCAGAGAGCTCTTTGGCCTCAATAAACTACAAATCCCAGAATTCCACAGGATGCTGAAAGTGGAACACTAGCACTATATACAGCGTAGTGCGGAAAGGTCCTATGATTCTAAGGGGAAAGTAGGGTGGGGTTTCCTTGACAAATTTCCTTCCGAGGAGATTTGCCATTGCCCTTCCGTTGAGGCCGAGAGAGTGTGACTTGCTCAAGGTCATTCTGTGCTTTTCCACAGCAGAGCAGGGATTGGGACCCTGGTCTCCTTGAGTTCTAGTCCAACACTCACACCACTCCACCAAGCTGCCTCTCTTCCCTGACTCGAGTAGAGCCATTGCACGAATGGAGTTTACCTAGATGTTGCCTCACTACTCAAAGACTGAGGCCATTTCCGCACGAGAATGTTATAGCGCTTTGATTCCACTTTCAACATCCTATGGAATCCTGGGGTTTGCAGTTGAGGGAGGGGCCTTTGAGCAGAGGAAGAAACAGAGGGCCGGCCCCTCCCGAAACTGCAAACCCCAGGATTCCATAGGATGTTGAAAGTGGAATCAAAGCGCTATAACATTCTCGTGCGGAAAAGACCTGAGTCTTCTCTGGTCCGGCTTTTGTATTTAAACCTCTGAGAGTCTGTTGTCTTTGAGATGCATCATGAGATGATGCAACAGATTAGAAAACAGACGGATGCGTCACAGGTTAGAAGGCAGTAGGACAGACTCCATCAAGGAAGCTTTTTATCTTTGTAAATTGCATTTTGTTCCGTGGCGTCGTCGTTTTAATACAACAAACAGTTTAATTCGCTTTCAATATTCCCTTTTTGTGTGTTTTTAATCGTATAGTTCTTTTCAGTTGTGAGCTGCTTTGAGTCCCAGTTTTGGGGGAAAGCAGGATATAATTTTAACAATAATAATAATAATAACAATAATGGCTCTGACTTGTAAGATCTAAGCAGGACCTGGTGGTCTCTCCTTGATAGGGTCTCCATAAATTAAAGTTACATGAGAACGAACAACAGTACTGTTTCTGACTGCATATTTGAGGACAAATAAGTAAAATCTATAAGTCATTGGGTCTATGGTATTGTGCTTACTTTGGGAGAACACTGAATGCTGAACTCAAGTTTCAGATGGAGGAACTGAGGAATGAAGGAAGATTTAATTTGCAGTGGGGCAGAATTATCACTGCTCCCTATAATTGTATGCACCTCTTCCTGACCTGTGCGGAAGTTGTCTGTTAAGAAGCAAATAAATCTGGACAATACAGCCCATTGTGAAAGGTCCTTTCCTCCTTAGCAATCAGCCCACAAAGGCCAGCTGAAACAGAAAAGGTCTGCGCTTTACAGCCTCTGTAGGAAGAGAGTTTCACAGTTTGGGGGCAGGTCCTGTCTCCCATGTTCCCACCAGATATATCTGTTAAGGGCAGAGGGATGGAGAGAAGGGCCTGCCCTGAAGATCTTAAAACATGGCAGGCTCGTATGGGATAACACCGGGGCAAGCTTGTTTTCTGCTACTCCTGAGACTAGGACATGGAGCAATGGCTTCAAACTGCAGGAAAAGAGATTCCATTTAAACAGTAGGAAGAACTTCCTGATGGCAAGAGCAGTTCAGCACTGGAATAGGCTGCTGCCTCACTGGAATGTGGTGGAGTCTTGTTCTTTGGAGTTTTTTTATTTGTAATGTTTTTATTAAAGTTTAGTTAGCAAATAAAAAAGGAACAAGTGGGTCACATCTTCTTTAAAAGTATCCCACCTCCCCTACTTCCGCTTATATTTCTCCAGTTGAACCTACCTTATTTCTGCTTACACAAAAGAAGAGCAATTACATTTCCATTATCAATAAAAACAATTACCCTTTATCTTGTTTCCATATCTCTACATCTTATAAATCTATGTCTTTGCCCAGTCCAATACTCCTTTCCATTCCCTTTCAAAATTCTGTATTGGTTTATTTTTCAAAGAGGATGCTCATTTTTCTGTTTCTACCATCTCTAAAACTTTCAGCTTCCACTCTTCTAGATTTATATCTTTATTTTCTTTCCAGTGTTGTGCGTGCAACCACCTCGCTGCTGCTATCAAGTGTATTAGCAGTATCTTCCGATGACTTCTTATCTGTCTACGTTGGCCTAGCATATTTAACAAACAGAACTCCGGTATCATTTCAAAGTTCACTTTACATATTCTTTGAATTTCATCATGCACCCTCTTCCTTCTTTGGAGTTTTTTAAACAGAGGCTGGGTAGCCCTCCATCAGGAGATCTTGATCGTGTCCTTCTGCATAGCAGAAGGGGGTTGGACCAGATGGCCCTTGGCGTCTCTTCCAGCTCTGTGATTCAGATAAACTGGTCTTGAGTCATACAGAGGTTTGCTGGTCATAACCAGGACTTTAAATTGAGCCTGGAAACAAACAGGCAGCCAGCGGAGCTGTTGCAACAAGGGAGTTGTGCGCTCCACGCCGCCAGCCCGAGTTAATGACTTGGCAACAGATCGGATAAAAACTACTGCTGGCTAGATCCTTGGCCTAAGGAGAAAGGGAGGCAGCAAGCCACCAAAAAGCAAGCATGGCAAAGTTACTTTTTTGGACTACAGCTCCCACAACCCTCCAGCCAGGAGTTGTAGTCCAACAGAGTCTCTTTTCCAAGCTCTGGCTGTAGCAAAGTAATAACTCAGGATCCCATCGCCCCTGCCCAGCACCTCCAGTTTGAAAGTGCAAAAGCAATAGGGAAAACAGGCCTGTTTGACCCAAGACCTGGCATTGGTTTCTGTTGCAAATTGCAGACTGATCAACAGGTGAAGTTCTTGCAGCCTGGAACGAAAGACTATTCCTTGCTAACATCTGCAGATCAGATTCCGTTCAAGGCAGAGGAGCAGAAGGCAAGGAAAAAGGTGGCCACCCCCAGAGTCAATTGGGCTGCTTCCTCACAAATAGAAGCCCAGAACCTCCGTTGCTGAAGGGCTGCCTTTCAACCTGGTACCTACTTGCATTTTCGTGGTTCCCACCTGTGCCAATTGAGTGTTCCAAGGAAGGAAGCGGGGAGCAATTTGGAGGACATACCGCCATCTACAAAATGTTGAATGGCAACATTTTCCCCTTCCCTGCTTTTTCGTCGGAAGAAACACAAGGTTAAAAAATTCAACAGGACATAATAAAACGTACAGCCAGCCAGCAATCCTTGTTGAAAAAGGTGATAAACACATATACCTACATTTCTTTCTTTAGCCTTCAAGTTAAGATGTCCTTCCAAAGACTAGGGCCGTTTCCGCACTACCCTGTTATAGTGCTGTTACTCCACTTTCAACATCCTATGGAATCCTGGGGTTTGCAGTTTAGGGAGGGGCACTGAGAATTCCCAGCCACGGAGCTCTTTGGCCTCAGTGAACTACAAACCCCGGAATTCCACAGGAGGTTGAAAGTGGAATAATAGCACTATAACAGGGTAGTGCGGAAACGGCTTTTGGTTACTATCAGAGCCGGCTAAAGTTGATGAGCCAACATTTCAACTCACGTGAGACCTTTCCAAGCTTCAGATGGTTCTTCACTCTGGCAACCGGGTTGTTAGGAGAAGCACTGGACACGTTTTCTTTTAGAAAGCAGACAGCAGGGAGCTATCTTTCCTTATGATCCTGAAGCCATGTATGCAGATTCTGCAGCGAGATGGCTTCGATGGAGAAAATTGCTGGCTGGGAGGGAGATCTAGCTGGTGAAGAACTCTCTCTGAACAAAGGAGAGATGGTCCCTGTGAGGAGGACCTCAGAAATCAGGTGAAAGTGAACCTTAAGGGATTTGGGGCCTGCTAACCTCTTTTCTTGAACTTCTTTTTCTTTTTTAAAAATATTTTTGTTAAAAGTTTCGTTGCATAAAAAACCGAGCGGATATACCTCATTACCGGATATATCACACCCTCCCCACTTCCATATTGTTTTACTCCAGTTGAGTCTTCTTTGTTTCCATTTACCAAAAGAAAAAGAAAGAATAACCATTACATTTTACAGAAGAGGAAACAATTACATTATCTCTTTCTTTGCTTTCATATACTTTAAAATTTTTATCCATTCCAAAGCTCCTTTCCATTCCCTTTCAAAGGCCATTTCCACACTACATTCTTATAGCGCGATGATTCCACTTTCAACCTCCTATGGAATCCCCGGGGTTTGCAGTTTCGGGAGGGGCCGCCGGCCCCTCCCGAAACTGCAAACCCCAGGATTCCAAAGGAGGATGAAAGTGGAATCATCGCGCTATAACAGCCTAGTGCGGAAATGGCCAAAGTTCTGGATAGGTTTATTTTTCAACGAAAATGCTAACTTTTCTGTCTCTACCATATCCAGAACTTTTAATTTCCACTCTCCCAAATCAATATCTTTCTTTTCTTTCCAATGTTGCGCGTATGTCAACCTTGCAGCTGTGATCAGAGATAACCATGTCTTCTGATGACTTCTAATCTCCCTTTGTTGTCCTAACATATTGAACAAATAAAATTCCGGTATCATTTCAAAGTTCATTTTACAGATTCTTTGCATTTCATCATGTATCCCCTTCCACAACTTTCTTGCCCTTCCACAAGTCCACCACGTATGAAAAAAGGACCCAATCCTTTAGTCACACTTCCAACATTTCACATTCCCATTTCTAGTTCTTTTACGCAATCTTTCTGGGGTCGTATACCATCTATGTAACATTTTGTAAAAGTTTTCTCTTAAATTTAAATTTGGGGTAAATTTTATATCAGTTTTCCATACTTTCTCCCAAACTTCCCATATTCCGAGTCCATTTAACCTTTGTGTCTTTAACTACTTCTGATTCCATTTCTCTTTTCAACAATAGTTTATAGAATTTCAAAATTCCTTTCTTTTGATCTTCCTTCATCAATAGGTCCAATTCATTCTCTTTTCTCTCAAATCCATACAGTTTTTGATCCGTTTTAAACCTTTCTTTTAGTTGTCGCCATGGGAACCAATTTAACTCATGCCCGTCAGCCTTTAATTGTTCTTGAACTTATTTTTCTAACTAATTAATTTACATTTGAACAGAGATCTTCTGTTTCAATGGCAATACTGATACCTCAGTGGGTCTGCTTTCTTTCACTAACTAAGAACTGGGAAAATACAGGTTATCTGCAACAGTTTGATTTAAAAGCCAAAAGCTGGAAAAAGTGATTTAGTAGAGATTTCGATGGATAAAGGGAACAGTGATTTTAAAAGATGAGTGAGGAATCCTGGTTGGAATGTACTTTGGGAATGTGGAAAACCGTTTACTTGTTTTCCTACAAAGGAAGACTAGAAAATGAATTGCATTACATTTACAAATTCTAATCCATTTACAGAAGTCTGAAGAAAGACAAATGGCTTCATGGCATGCAACATATATAGGCTGCCCTCTCAAATTTATACTCCCTTTAACAGGTAACAGTAGTTATTATGGCGTTTATACAATTTTATGGTAGAATAATTGCTATAATAAGAGTTCCTAAGATTTACAAATTCCAGCTTAAATTACAATTTTATGTAAGGTGTTCAAATTGTTGTCTCTGCACGGCAATGCGTTGCTCACCTTGTCGAAGCCTGGAGCTGCAAACCTCACTTAAAGTTTCTCTTGCAATTTTGCAACACTTCTCTGCTGTTGGAATCTTTCATTCTGGTAAGGGTGTATAGATTTTCTGGAAAAAAAAATTGCAAAAAAATAATAATAATCCAGAAGGATAAGCTGTTAAGGCTGTATACAATTTTGGAGGGAACACCTTGTATTCATACAAGAGTCTTCACTACTTTTCATTTCATTTCATTTATTACGGCAAACAAGTTACAAGTTAGAACGACAATAAAGTGCAATTAAAACAATAGTAGATTCCATTAAAAAGTTGTTAAAAGCATCCACCATAAAATACAATAGAATACACTTAAGATCAACAACTAGCAAGTGGAGTTAAAATTGTAAGATTTAAGAGCATAAGATTTAAAACTTAAAGGTAACAAACCTATCTACGAATTGTGCTAAAATGTGTTAAAATACTGATAAAAGCTTCAACCATAAAATACAATTGCCATTAGCAACAAGAAGATGGGGCTAAAATTCATATATTTAAAAAACAAACATACAACCACCATGGGAGAATAACAGCACTACTTTAACTAAAGGAATCTTCTCAGAGATGCTTCTGAACTCTCAGAAACTGACTTTTGGCAAGCCAATTGGTTGCTTTCACACATCAGCGGTAACTAATGGCTGTAAAATACAAGAAAAAGCAAAATCCACAAAGTAGGGATACCGTTGTTGGTACAACCGCAAATGCACAAAATTCATTGTCTGAGTTTTGGAAGCTTCACTGGCTCCTTCCTCGGGCAAAGATGTTCAAAATCACTCAGGAGAAAAATGTTGGAGTCCTAGGCCTGCATTCTGCCTGCGATGTTGTCAGTTAAGATAGAATTGAGAGATTTCGGTGCAGGCAGAGGCCGCTTGCCTTACTGGCCCGCGGAGGACTAGGGATGAAGATCAACAAAAGGCCGTGGTAAAATTTCAGCCTGAAAGATCTTTCACTATTGCCTTTGATCATTCATGATTTGCAGCTCTCTGGGTCCTCTTGCATTCCATCCCACTCCCACAACCATGTCAACATGCTTTGCAGAATCAAAGAGCTGGAAAGGACCCCAAAAGCTGTCCAGTCCAACCCCATTTTGCCATGTAGGAAGACACAAGCAAAGGAACGCCCCTCCTCATGCGCTCCTGATGCTCCCCTAGCCAGAGGGGATGGACCAAACATCTAAGTTGATGCACATGAGTTTTGTCTTTTCATACAATCATAGAACATTTCTGCACGACACTCTTATAGCGCGATGATTCCACTTCCAACCTCCTATGGAATCCTGGGGTTTGCAGTTCCGGGAGGGGCCGGCTGGCCCCTCCCGGAACTGCAAACCCCAGGATTCCATAGGAGGTTGAAAGTGGAATCATCGCGCTATAAGAGTGTCGTGCGGAAATGGCCATAAAACCCTAAAGTTGGAAGAGGCTCCAAGGGCCATCCAGTCCAACCCCATTCTGCCATGCAGGAAGAAACCATCAAAACATTCCTGACAGATGGCCACCCAACCTCTGTTTAAAGCCTCCAAAGGAGATGACTCCACAACATTCCCAGGCAGCAGATTCCACTGTCGAACTGGTCTTACCATCAGGAAGTTTTAGACGCGCAGAATCACAGAGTTGGAAAAGACCGCAAGAGATGTGGAGTCCAACCCCTTGCTATGCAGGAATACACCATCAAAGCATTTGTGACAGAGGGCCATCTAGCCTCTGTTTAAAAACAAGGCTCCACCACACTCCCAGGCAACATATTCCACTGTCAAACAGCTCTTACCATCGAAAAGTTCTTCTCAGTGTTTAGGGAGAATCTCTTTTCCTAACATTTGAATCCATTGCTCCATATCCTAGTCTCTGGAACAGCAGAAAATGGGCTTGCTCCATACTCCACATGACATCTGTTCAAATATTTAAACATGGCTATCATGTCCCCTCTTAACCTTCTCTCCTTCAGATTAAACATCCCCAGCTCCCTAAGCCGCTCCTCATAGGGCTTCATGGTTTGGAGGCCTTCTACCATTTTGGTTGCCCTCCTTTGGACACGTTCCATCTTTTCAATAACTTTCCTGAACTGTGGTACCCAGATCTGGACACAGTATTCCAGGTGGGGTCTGGCCAAAGCAGAATAGAAAGATACTGTCACTTCTCTTGACCTGAGCACTCTGTACTGCATCCAAAGAAGTGGGTTTATATCTCTGAAAGCTCATGCAAAAACAAGAACCAGTCAGCCTTAAAGTTGCTGCTGCATTCCTTTCCCCTTTCCCCTTCCTTCCTCTTTTTTTGCGGAGTTCAGAATGGCAGCTTGTGAGGTGTAAGTTTCAACTCACAAAGTGAGGTCTCTGATTTGGCCACAAGATGGCAGCAAAAAATCAAAAACCATTTCTAATATTGTTTCTGTTGAGGGCAAACCTCTCATGGGCTTTTCTTGGGGATCAGATTGTGTGATACACCCATGACTACTCAGTGGGTTTCTACGGCAGAGTGGGGGATCAAACCTTGGTCTCCAGGATTGTAGTCCAAAGCTTAAACCACTACATCACACTGGTCACATTTTTTGGACTACAGCTCCGAGAATTCCTGACCATTGGCCGTGCTGGCTAGGCCTTTTGGGAGCTGAAGTTCAAGGCGGTGCTACGTTGTCCTTTCCACCTCCCCTCCCCTTCCTCCATTTAAGAACAGCAGAAAGATTCTGAGGTGTCAATTTCAGTTTCGAAAGGGAAGTCTCTGCTTCAGCCACAAGATGGCAGCAAAGAGTCAAAAACAATTGGTGCTATGCACTGCCACATTTTTTGGACTACAGCTCCCAGAATTCCTGACTGTTGGCCATGCTGGCTAGGGCTTCTGGGAGCTGAAGTCCGAAACCTCTGGAGGACGAAAAGTGGAGAACCACTGATTTTAAACAGGGCCAGGAAGAGTCAGGCTATCCAGATGTTACTAACTGCAATGCCCAGCATGAATCAGCATGCGCCATATGGGTTAGGACTGCTGTGACTTAAAGCCCAAAAACATTGAACAGTTTCACCCAAGCCTTGAACTGGGTAAAGAGAAGATCATACCTCTCCAGCTCTCTTGGTTTGGCATGGGCAGTCTGATTAATTCTCTGCCATCCCACTTTCTCAGTTGCTTTAAAAATGTCCCAGTTTCCTTCTCCTCCTTTTCTCCTTCGTCTTCAGGTTATTGCAATGGTTGCAAATGGAATTCAAAGTGAAAAAGTTGTTAACTCAGGGGAAGAGGTGAGAACAGAATCTTGTCTTCCCTTTAGAATATTTTCCTCCCAGACTTTCTTAAACTTTGTGCATAAATTCCAGGGTTTCCCTGCTTAAAATAGTACTTTGGTATGTCCATCCTCATTAATAACTTTTGTCCTCTTGTTGCCACAGCCCACTGTTTCTCAGGCACACATGTCCCTGTTTTCATCTATGAAATGTTGGACGGTATGGACCACAATGCAGAGTCTAAATACCATTAATTGCATTAGATCCTGTCTGATCTTGGAAGCTAAGTAGGGTCAACGCTGCTTAGCATTGGATGGGAGACCCACAGGCTGTATTTCAGAGGAAGGAACTGGCAAAACCACCTCTGAGGATTCCTTGCCTGAGCCCAGTGCTATTCAACATCTTCATCAATGACTTGGATGAAGGAACAGAGAGCATGCTGATCAAATTTGCAGATGGCACCAAATTGGGAGGGGTTGCTAACACACCAGAGGACAGGATCAAATTTCAGAATGACCTGGACAGATCGGAGAGCTGGGCCAAAGCTAACAAAATGAAATACAACAGAGAGAAATGTAAGGTAAGGCAGAAAAAATGGAATGTACAAATGTAGGATGGGGGATATGTGGCTGGATAACAGTATGTGGGAAAGGGATCTAGGAGTCTTGGTAGAGCAGAAGCTGAACATGAGTCAGCAGTGTGATGCGGCAGCCAAGAAAGCCAATGCGATTCTTGGTTGCATGAATAGGAGTATGGTGTCTAGATCAAGTTCTGCTTTGGTCAGACCTCATTTGGCATGCTGTGTCCAGTTCAATTAAAGAAGGATATTGACAAGCTGGAGCGTGTCCAGAGGAGGGCAACCAAAATGGTGGAAGGTCTGGAAGCCATGCCCTATGAGGAGCGGCTTAGGGACCTGGGGATGTTTAGTCTGCAGAAGAGAAGGTTAAGAGGGGACATGAGAGCCATGTTTAAATATTTGAAGGGATGTCATGTCGAGGGGGGAGTGGGCTTGTTTTCTGCTGCTCCAGAGACCAGGACAAGGAGCAATGGATTCAAGCTGCAGGGAAAGGGATTCCACCTGAACCTCAGGAAGAACTTCCCGACGGTCAGGGCTGTCCAGCAGTGGAATATGCTTCCTCAATGGAGCATGGTGGAGTCTCCTTTTTTGGAGGTTCTTAAGCAGAGACTGGATGGCCATCTGTTAGGAGTACTTTGATGTAGGTTCCAGCAGGGCAGAATGGGGCTGGACTGGATGGCCTCTGGAGGTCTTCCAACTTTTCTATAATTCTATGAAAACACTGTGAAATTGATGGGAGTCCCCATGAGTCAACAGGTGACTTAAAGGCACATAAACACACACAAAGAACAATGAAACATATGTGGTTCCAGGAAGACAGACCCAAAATAGATTTCCTGGCCCCTTCCGGAAAACAGACATTTCCAGAAATACAACCACCTTAAGCCTTTAGAGCTAGGGTGTCAAACTCAATTTGATCTTGGGCTGCATCAGGCTTAGGGTTGCACTCAAAGAGCCGGTTGCATCTGTAAGACTATATTAATGTATCTACTCTTTTATCATATTAAATAATTACCTCCGCATTCGATCATTACTGGTTTTTAAATTGCCTTCTGTCTGCATCAACTTTTCTTTTCTTGGAATTTTGGGGCTATTTCATCGTAATTTATGGTCCCTATATCTCTGTAAAGTGACATAAGACATTTCCGCACTAGACTGTTATAGCGCTATTATTCCACTTTCAACCTCCTATGGAATCCTGGGGTTTGCAGTTTGCGGCCCCTCCCGAAACTGCAAACCCCAGGATTCCATAGGAGGTTGAAAGTGGAATAATAGCGCTATAACAGCCTAGCGCAGAAATGGCCAGAAGTGGGCCTGGTGTTTGACACATGTGCTTTAGAGGAAAAAAGAAAACAGCAGAGGGTTTGATGGAGTCTTAAAGACATTGACTTTCGAGAGGACGTGTCCAGAGGAGGGTGACCAAAATGGCGAAGGGTCTGGAAGCCATGAAGCCCTGTGGGGAGCGGCTTAGGGAGCTGGGGATGTTCAGTCTGCAGAAGAGAAGGTTAAGAGGGGACACAATAGCCATGTTTAAATATTTGAAGGTGTGGCATGGGCTTGTTTTCTGCTGCTCCAGAGACTAGGACAAGGAGCAATGGATTCAAGCGGCAGGAAAGGAGATTCCACCTGAACCTCAGAAAGAACTTCCTGACGGTCAGAGCTGTCCGGCAGTGGAAGATGCTGTCTCAGTGGAGGGTGGTGGTCTCCTTCTCTGGAGGTTTCTAAGCAGAGGCTGGGTGGCCATCCGTCGGGAGTGCATTGATGGGGGTTCCAGCAGAGCTCTGTGGTTCTATGATTCTTTGATTCTATGTCATATGGAAGACGGCAGCTCCAGGGACTAGGACAGCTTCAGGCTTCAGGAAAAGAGATTCCACCTCAACATGAGGAAGAGCTTCCTGATGGTAACAGCAGTTTGACCGTAGCCTGCCTGGGAGTCTGGTGGAATCTCTTTCTTTAGAGGGTTTTAAGCAGAGGCTGGGGGGGGGGCATCTGTCAGGAATGCTTGGATGGGGTCTTCCTGCAAGGCCGAAGGGGCTTGGATGAATGGCCCTTGGCGTCTCTTCCAGCTCTAAGATTCTGTGCCTCTGAGGCTCCGTGTGGTTTTCCCAGGACTAGTGAGAATAACACAAATCAAGGGTGACTAGAGAGCCCTACTCTCCCCCACCGGATATCTTGGTGGAATGTACCTCCATATGCACATCTTAAGAAGAAAATATATATATATATATTTGTAAACTCCCTCTAGAGCAGTGGTTCTCAACCTGTGGGTCCCCAGATGTTTGCGGACTTCAGCTCCCAGAAGCCCTGAGCATTGACCATAGTGGCTGGGGCTTCTGAGAGCGGAAGTCCACGAGCATCTGGGGACCCACAGGTTGAGAACCACTGCTCTAGAGAGTGTGGGGAAACATTATTACCATGTTTTAGCACTATCCCTTGGGACAATTTTAGACCCAGGAGAACCTTTTTTTTTTTTTTTTTTAACGACAGGCATGACTGGAAATTTAAAGGGATGTCATATGCAAGATGGAGTAAGCTCGTTTTCGGCTGTTCTGGAGACTAGGACATGGAGCAGTGGCATCAAACTTCAGCAAAGCGATTCCACCTAAACGTGAGGAAGAGCTTCCTGATAATAAGAGCAGTTTGACAGTGGAATCTGGTGCGAAGGAGTGTGGTGGAGTCTCCTTCTTTGGAGATTTTTAAACAGAGGCTGGGTGGCCATCTGTCAGTGTTGCAGGAGCCAGGATGCTCTGACGGTTTCTTCCTGCGTGGCAGAAGAGGGCTGGACTCGATGGTCCTTGGAGTCTCTTCCAACTCTACCATTCCGTGATTCTGTGATCAAAGCTGGCACTCAGTGCCAAACCAAGCTTTTGCTTTTTAAAAAAAGTTTCTAGTCCTTAAGAAGAAAGGAAACAACAACGATGAGTGCTTTGCCTAATGAAATCCCAGAAACCAGGCAGCTAACCAAGATTCTACAACTGGTCTTTCCAGTTTCCTTTTTATTTATTTATTCCGCCTTCCTGTGTGCTGGGCTTGCATGGGCCCTTGGTCTCATCCAGCAGGGTTATTTTTATACTCGTATTCCATGGGGAAATCTGGGGCTCGCTGGAAAGGGATAGGTCACCTCCGCCCCTTCTCCTTCTCTGCTGCTGAATGGCTTTTAGGCGCTGAAATATTTGCAAAAAAATGCAAAGACTCGCCCAGTGGTGGGCCAAAAGGCCTTGGTCAAATATGAGGCCAGAGGCAAAGTGCCTTGTCGGAATGAGAATGAATTGGGGCCTGTGTTTCAGAGGAGCTGATCTGTGGCCTGGGTAATAATGCATCATTTGAAGCTCTGGCCTTTCAATGGTTTAATGGGCTTTCAATGGTTTAATGGGCTGGATGACGGGAGACAAGCCGATAATCTTTCTAATCGCTCTTCCTTTTAAAGGCGTAATTTAAAAGAAGTGCCTTGGGCTTGCGGGTGGGGGAGAGGATTTTAGGGGTGTCAGATCTTAAGGCCGGCCCCTCGGTCTCCCCTTTTCAAGCACATCATCAAGTGTTAGTTGTTGTGTGGCTTCAAGTTGTTACTGACTTACCGCAACCTTAAGGCTAACCTATCAGAGGGTTTTCTTGTCGAGATTTCTTCGGAGTTTGCCTTTGCCTTCCTCTGAGACTGAGAAGGTGTGAGTAGCCCAGAGACACTCAGGACATTTCCACACTAGACTGTTACAGCACTATGATTCCACTTTCAACATCCTATGGAATCCTGGGGTTTGCAGTTTCGGGAGGGGCCGGGCGGCCCCTCCCGAAACTGTAAACCCCAGGATTCCATAGGATGTTGAAAGTGGAATCATAGCCGTATAACAGCCTAGTGCAGAAATGGTCTCAGTGCAGAGATGTATTTAAGTCTTTTAGTCCAAGTCTCAAGTTAAGTTTCAAGTCTCTACTTTTAAGTCTCAAGTCGAGTCTCAAGTCCTTGCAAGATACTTTGAAGTCAAGTCTCAAGTCTGGGAGCCAACTTCATACCCCAACCTGTATTCCAGAATTTCTGGACAGAGTTGAATAAAGTCAGTTTTAAACATTTAAGTAGCGTCGGCCCTGTACTTTTGTGATTTTGCCATCCGCAGCTTCAGAAGTGGGAAACAGGGTCCTTCTTCCTTCGGATTTGCAAAGCTGGAGGCTTTTTCAGAAGTGGGGTATAGCATCCTTCTTAGTCCCCATTACTGAAGCTTGAAGAGCTTTAGAGGGATGGGTCCTTCCTTCTTGAGACCACTGCCTAACACATTTGCTGTTCCCCTCTGAGATACACGCCCTGCAGTCTGGGCATGAGTCTTCCCTTCTGCTCTTAGGAAAAGTTTTAGAAAGCTCCTCCTATAGGTAACGGGGACAGGCTGCTGAGCAGACCCCAACCCACCTCAAGCCCATTGCCTAACCCATTTGCTCTTCCCTCTGAGAAATGGGTCCACACTTTGGGCTTGAGACAGATCGTCGTGTGACCAGTAAGTCGTAAGGTTTCTGCATAAATGTGTTCTGTTACTGAACCAAGTACAGCAAGTTGTTACCACCGTGTACTGGCCTGGCCTTTGGTGAACCAAAGATATCGTTTTGATATCACAATGTGGCCCTGCGCTGCCACCAGCCAAGTGTTTGTGAAGCCACCGAACAAGCGCGAAGCTAGGCATGGCTACTATTTGCTGCTCACACCAAACCAAGCCAGAGATTGCCAGAGATCTGCTTTAGGGGACCTCCCGAAACAAACACCCTCCTTATAAACAAAGAGACCCTCTGCCCTGAGAGGGCACCCTGGTGAGCTAAGTGCTTAACTGCTGAGCTAGCCGCATTTACAAACCAGCCATACTATTGTCAATTTGGAACATAACTCAATCATGTAAATTCTGACCTTTCGGAGGCATTGTCTCCAACCCAAAACTAATTGTTTTTCGCCCAAGACCAGACTAGCCTACGGTTGTTCTTTCCCTTACAAAAACCCCAGTTCCGAGAGCTCCTTGGACTGCTCAGTGGACTTGCGTTCGGACTGCTCTCCTGCCTTGCTGCCGCCTCGTTCTGCGAGCTCCCCTCGGCTGCCACACCGAGTCCTCCTGCCCTCCATTGGCTTCCCCAGGACTGCAGGATTGGTGACGTATCACCCATTCCCCAAAAACTCTATTTCCTATTCTAGTTAGGAGTGTGTTCGTGTTTTATTAATAATTGTCGAATAAATCTTAATTGCTATTTTGAACTGCCTGACTGCTCACTGACCTGACGCTGTAGACATAGGGTAAAAGATCCCTGCTGAGTTACCCTGCCTCTCGTTAGCCAAGAGAGTGCTCCAGCTAATTTCCCCATCTTTGCTTGGTTTGGTCTGTTGTTTGGGTGCCCCTCCCGGGACCCCCAATCACAGGGTAACAAAGTCATTAACTCAAAATACGCAAGTCTCAAGTCAAGTCAAGTCAAGTCAGTGTGTAATTTTTGCTGAGTGAAGTCCGAGTCGAGCCACTGAAGTGACTTGAGTCTGACTTGAGTCCGAGTCAATTAACTCGAGTCCACATCACTGCTCAGTGGTTTCCATGGCTAGATGGGGATTTGAACTCTGATCTCCAGAGATCTGGTCCAAAGTCTATGATATCTCATAGAGTTGGAAGAGACCAGAAGGGCCATCCAGTCCCACCCCTTCTGCTATGCAGGAAGAAGACACAATCAAAGCATTCTCAATTGATGGCCACCCAGCCTCTCCTCAAAAACCTCCAAAGAGGTTTAAAAACCTCTGCCACACACCAAGGCAGTGTATTCCACTGTTGGACTTCTCTTGCCACCAGGAAGTTTTCCCTAATGTTGGAATCTCTTTTCCTGTAGTTTGAAGCCATTGCTCCGTGTCCTGATCTCTGAGTCAGCAAAAAACAAGCTTGCTCTGTTACCCCACTGGAAAACCCTGTCCCAGAGTTTACAATTTTGATATTAAAATGTGATTCCATGCGCTTGAGAGGTCGCCCGGATGGGCACGTAGGCAGCAATAGTTGGACAACTGAAAACCAGGTCAGGCCAGTAAAATCCCCAGTCACATAGCCCCAGGAGATCTCAAGCTGTGCAAACCCACAGAAGACAAAGGGTCCTCAGCCCCTGAGAAGCCGACTTGAGGGGATTAGTGTGTTTGCCCCAAGTTGAGCAAAATTCTATCAGGCGAGGACCATTTACATGAAGTCACACCACAACCCAATGCAGCCGAAGATCCTGAGACTTTGGCAACACCTTGTAATCTCATCACACAAAGGAAGTTACCATTGTGGAGCTTCTTTCTCGTTGTTCTCCCTGGGAAAGGATTAGCCCCCCGGGTACTTTCCCCCTACAAATAGTCCCAGTTTTTGAGTGGTTCTTTGGATCACTCCCGGTCATCCCAGCAGACCATTGCTCTGTCCGTTGAGTAATCCCCTCTGCCCTCTCCGTGCTGAGCCCCACTTCTCCGCCATTTTTCCAGGACCAAGGACTTCAGGAAAAGGTGCAGTATTACCCCAGCTACACCCCTTCAATATTCCCCTATCCATTTTCCTCTCTTTTGCTTCATAATAGGTCTTGAGTGAGTGTGTGAGTGATTGCGTTGGTGCGTGAGGCTTTCATTCAATAATATCATTTATTGGATCTTTTTGTTTGGTTTTTGGCTTGGCCTGGCCCCGTAAAAACTGGGTAAAAAGACCCCACTAGGTTACCCTGCCTCTCGCATGGCTATTGCTTGTGCTCTGGTTAGTTTCTATTCCCCATCATGTGGAGCACATTGAGGTGTCCCCCAAGGGACCTCAGAAATCAGGGTAACAGCTCCATCCGCCATGTGACATCCCTTCCAATATTTAAATATTTCAAAGCTTTAAACATGCACAACCAAATGTGCATTCGTGCTCAGTGTACAGTGTAACTGGCATACACAATGGCACCACATGTGCAGCTCTGCTTCTGCAACCTTGAACTGAATGTGACCTGTTGCACGCTGGACAAAAAAGTCCAACTGCTTGCGTGGATCACCACCACCACCACCACACTCCTCTCCCAGAGGATTGAGGCACTGAACAAACAAACAAACACAAAGCAGCACACATAAAACCACATACCTGGTTTTATAAATGTAAAACATACATAAAAGCATGTAAAACTAAACATATAAAACTTACACCTACATAAAACAGTAACAGGATTCCAACCAATGCAATATCTCTCAGTCTTCTAAAATTCTACTCTCATCCTCGGGCTACTTGGCATTTGGTAATTTAGGTGTATGTGCTTGCAGCTGAATTCTCCTGCATCGGCAAAAGTACAGAAACATGGCAATGTGAGGGTGGCTTTGCTGGATCAGAACAAAGGGCTCTCTAGTCAGGATTCTGCTCAAGTGGCCACTGAGAAGCTCATGGGAAGCCCACACAAACGGTACATCCTCCAGGGACTGGTACTGAGAGGCACACTGTCTCTGGTAGTGGAGAGATAATATCTAGCCACCCTGACTAGTAGCCATTGATAGTGCTTATCTCCTGGAATTTGGCTAATCTTGTAAAACGGTTTATGTTGGTGGTCATTGCGACATTTCCTGGCTATAAATTCCATACTTCATGTGCACCATGAAGCCATTTCTTCTGAGGCCATCCTGTTTCTGTTTGCCCGTCCTGGATCACCCAACCTTCAGCACCCTTGTTCTGATATCAGGTGCGTGTGTATATGTACCTTCAGGTTGCCTGTCGACTTATGGCAACCCCATGAATTTCACAGGGTTCTTAGTGAAACCACTCAGAAGTGCTTTAGCCAGTTTCTCCTTCTGAAATATAGCCTACAGCACCTGGTATTCATTGGCAATCTCCCATGCACGAATATACCATCAGATCACTCCCAGCAGATGGCCTTCTAGCTTCTGTTTAAATACTTCCGAAGAAGGAGACTCTCCCATACTCCCAGGCAGCGTATTCCATTGCTGAACTGCTCTTACCATCTGGAAGTTCATCCCAATGTTTAGGTGGAATGGAATCTCTTTTCCTGTAGTCTGAAGCCATTGCTCCGTGTCCTAATCTCTGGAACAGCAGAAAACAGGTTTGTTCCATCCTCCATGTGGCATCCCTTCAGATATTTAAATATAGCTATCACGTCCCCTTTTAACCTTCTCTTCTGCAGGTTTAACATACCCACCTCCCTAAGCTGCTTCTCATAGGACATGGTTTCCTCCTCTGAACAAACCTTGCCAAGAAAACTTTATTATAGTTTTGCTTTAAGGTTGTCATAAGCTGGAAATGTCTGGAAGGCATATAGCAACATATCATATTTATTGTTAACCATGCTGCGTGCACAATAAGCCCATGCACAGAGAATCTGGGTTTTTTCCTCCCCGGCTTTCCTAAACTCAGTACATAAATTCCAGGGTTTCTCTGCTTAACACAGTAGTTTAATGTTTTCTTCTTCCTTAATAAATTTTGTCCTCTTATTGCCTGGCTGTTTCCTTTTGACCACACTCTTGATGTTGCTCAGCCACATGTGTCCCAGTTTTCATCTGTGAAATCTTGGAGTGCACTCAAGTTCCTCTCTAGATACGGAAAAGGCCAGCTCCTGCAGCAACAAATTCCTTATCACTGAAAGAGGTACAGCACTGGAAATACATTTCGCCCACACAGCACTAGCAAAATGCAATCTCTTGGCCCCCAGTCTACAGCAGTGACGGCAGTCAGGAAGAAGAGGAGGGAATGACAGGCAGGCGAAAGAATGGAAATAAATTCCAAGGCAATTACACCAATGACCCTGTAGTGACGTCAGAACCTTTGGGGCCACATCGAAGAAATCTTAGCATCACAGAATCATAGAATCTAGAGATGGAAGAGACCCCAAGGGCCATCTAGTCCAACCCTCTGCCATGGAGGAATTGTTACCCTGATTTCTGGGGTCCCTTGAGGGACACCTCAATGTGCTCCACGTGATGGGGAATGGAAACTAGCCAGGATAATGAAGCTCCACCATGGTAACATGATGGGATTGCAAGGTGTTGCCAAAGTCTGAAGATCTTCGACTGTGTTTGGTTGTGGTGTGACTTCATGTAAATGGTCCTCGCTTGATAGGATATTTGCTCAACTTGGGGCAAACATGCTAATCCCCTCAAGTCGGCTTCTTGGGGCTGAGGACCCTTTGTTTATTGTGGGCTTACACAGCTTGAGGTCTCCTGGGGCTACGTGACTGGGGATTTTACTGGCCTGACCTGGTTTTCGATCTTTGACCATTGCTACCTACGTGCCCATCCGGATGACCTCTCAGGCACATTGAATCATATTTTAATATCAAAATTGTAGATCCCAGGATAGGGTTTACCAATCAGATAACAAAATACCCAACTAAAGCACTTCTGAAAGATATCCATCCAACTTCAGTTTAAAGACCTCCGAAAATGGAGAGCCCATGACCTCTGAGGCAGCCCACTCCACAGTTGAACAGCTCTAATAGGAAAAAAAAAATCTTCCTAATGCTTGGGCTGAATCTCTTCGCTTTGTGCAGAAACGGAAAAACCCATCATTACCCACTAAGGAGGAATGGTTGTTGAAATAGATGGACTTGGCCAAAATGGACAGAATTAACTTGTCTGAACCTGACCAAAAAAAGAAAAAAAATTCATTAACGACATTTTTAAAAGATTAGGAACGCTTTGTGGTCTTTTTGGGAAAAAAAGTGATTTGATCACTTTGGGTTTTGGTAACGATTAAGGATTTGATATGCAGAAGAAGTGTAATATCTAACTGTAATGAGAAGTTTGATTATGTTGAGATGGAGTATATCGTCAAGAAGAAAGTCGGAAGTCCTATTTAATTTTTTCTTGTTTTTCTATATATACATTTTTCTGTATTGCTATGTATTTTATCCTTCTCTTCCTATCTCTCATTTCTTTCTCCCTTTTTTCCTTTTTCGTTCTTTTTGTATTTGTAGTTTGTACTGTATTTGAAAGAAATACTAATTAATAAAAATTATGTCTATACCTATATATGTCTATATTTGTTGTATGCCTTCTGGTCATTTCTGACTTATGGCGACCCTAAGGCGACTCTATCACGTGGTTTTCTGGGGCTGAGAGTGTGCGACGTGCCCTGGTTCACCTGCAGTGGTTCTCAACCTGTGGGTCCCCAGATGTTTGTGGACTTCAGCTCCCAGAAGCCCCAGCCACTATGGTCAATGCTCAGGGCTTCTGGGAGCTGAGGTCCAAAACATCTGGGGACCCACAGGTTGAGAACCACTGACCTAGAGGGTTTCCATGGTTAAGTGTGGAACTGAACCCTGGTCTTGAGGGTAGTAGTCCAATGCTCTAACCACTACACCATGCTCCCCCTGTCTCTGTGTATATGAAAGGACTCTCTTTTCTTTTGCCATTTGAAGCCATGTTCTCGTCTCCGCAGCAGCAGAAAACAACCTGGCTCCATCTTCTGCGTGACATCCTGTTGGATATTGAAAGAAGGCTATCCTGTCCCCTTGCCCTGTGTGCTCTGAACGGCACTGGCCCTTCGGCGTGAGAGCACCACGCGTGGGACAGCGGAGGGAGGGCGGCCAGAAGCAACGGGAGGAAGCGGAGAAGACATATGGCAGTGGGCTCCCTCCTCCGCACTCCCCTCTCCACATTAGTAATCCTTTGGCTCTCCCGCCAGGCCCTTACAGCTGTTCGATCCCCGTCCTGAGCCAACGGCCTCTTGTTTATCATCCCAACATCCTCGTAATTCTTTCAGGTCTAGCAGCAAAGGCCCCTCAGCTGCTCTCCCGCAAAAGCCGGATGCTGCTCTGCCCTCCTCCCACTGCCCCGGATGCCTCACGGAGGCAGGATTTTACCCAGAGTCTGGGAATCGTAGCATCCCACAACCTCCCTCCACAGTGGCTAGGGTTCCCGAGTCAGGACTACCCAGCCGTTTTTCTTGTGTGCCCTTGGGTCAGCTTTGGCTTATGCTGAACTGATGATGGGGTTTTCTTGGCAAGGTTTCTTCAGAGGAGACTTGTCCTTGCCTTCCCTTGAGGCTGAGAGAGTGTGACTTGCCCAGTGGGTTTCCATGGCTAAGCAGGGATTCAAACCCTCAGTGTCCTAATCCAGCACTCAGACCACTATACCCTAGTCCAGTGGTTCTCAACCTGTGGGTCCCCAGATGTTTTTGGACTTCAGCTCCCAGAAGCCCTGAGCACTGACCATAGTGGCTGGGGCTTCTGGGAGCTGAAGTCTAAAAACATCTGGGGACCCACAGGTTGAGAACCACTGCCCTAGTCCTAAAATTTCAAGGACAGAACCTGAGACTTTCAGATGACTCCCTTGTGATGTTATTAAGCACGAGACATTAGACATCATCCACGGCTACACAGAGTACCCCTTTCAAATAAAAACAAAAACAAAGCACCAGTCTAACGAAGGAGGAAAATAAATATGTGGAGAGCTTATGTCCAATGTGCTCTTGCCCTGAGATTCCTCCCTCTTGCCTGCAGAACTGGAAAAGAAGATCCATGCCTTGAGACACAGGGCCAGGCCCTAGAGACCTGGCAACCCTAATCGTGACCATGCAAGATGGAGGATTTCCAGAGCTGCAGCCTTAAAAAGTAATTTTCCTAAGCTCTGGTATTTTTCCATGCACAAGATAAGAATACTGGAAGCATAAAACAACCAAGATCCTACATCAAGAAGACAGGATGCACTTGGTATCTGGCCAAGGGGGAAGAAGAGCAGAAGAGGGAATGTAAAAGTAGTGGGAAGGTGTTATGGGAACATGCAATCCAAGATAAGAGGGCAGGAACTTCATTTAGCTCTTAGGATAAAAGATATGTAAATACCAAAGGGTCTTGGCAAATGCCTATACTGGTGGGGTGATGTGACATTTACAGCTTTCACCAGTCATTGCTTTGTTTGCCTAAATTTGTATGATCTGGTATAAAATCTGTAAACATCCAACATGCAGTAGACTCAGCAACTTCTCAGGAAAGTTGCCATGTTGCTTGTTTGCTCCAAATAAACACTTCTGTTCTAACTCTGAGTGAAGTTTATGAGCACAAGTTATCTAGGATGTGACACTCATCCTTTTCATACGATTTGTTTTAAAATCCATACGGTTTCTTCAGGAAGTGAGTCAGTTTCTTCATAGGAAGGGCTAGTTTGTAGAGCAGCATCAGCCACCCACCTCTAAATAAGTGCGCTATTGTCACTCTCAACCATGAGCTGCAACCTCCAAACGTGTGTGCCCTTGCTACAGTTTTCACCAGCCAGCCTCAAAAAACTTGCCTGACTTTGGAGATGGCTGCATTTCTGCAACCAAACTATTTCCCTCCCATTTTTCACGTCCAAAAGCACCAGCTAATAGCCACCAGCTATCAATCCTCATTTGAAACTGGTGTCTTTCAGGGGTCTATGCCTCTACATCATGGCAGCTCTTACTAAAACAAATCCAGAAGGAAATATCCCTCCCTGTGCACACCATCTTCCTGAATTCCTAGCCATGAAAAGGGGCAGTAGAGTGCCTTCCTGGGGCAGCATAATTAGAAATTCTCTGATGGTGGTTCATTTTTCCTGTTTCTGCAAATAACCACGATGCGATCGGCTGCAGGCAGCCGCGAGGCCCAAGAAAACGCTCAGCTCTCTGTGTGAAAGAGAGCTATTATCAAGGCAGGGACACCACCAATCTCGCCGTCCGGCCTTTGGATGGGAATGGAATGGTCTCCATCCCACTCATTTTCCATGCAATCATGGCAGCTGCTATGAGAATAGAAGGCCGGGCCTCTTCTCCCATAATTCGCCCTCCTCTTTTCATGTCCCCAGGGCCTGAGCAAATCCTTGCAGAGGCAGGAGGGATCTGGAACTTTTTATCAGTTCTCATGACTAGGAAAATAAAACAAAAGACATTCCCTTCCCTGCACTCCTTGTACTCATCAGAAAAATTTTGCTCCCGTTCCATCTTTTCCTTCCTTGACTGAGCCAGAATTGGGGGTTTTTTTTGGGGGGGGGGTTGCAAACACAAAACTGATTTCTTTCTTTCTTTCTTTCTGTTAATTTTGCTGTTCAATGGAAGGACATGTGGTTCTCTAAGGATGGCTGAGCAAATCTTTGCCTCGCCTTCCAATTTCCCCTTTAGCCACAGTCTGGATATGCAGAAAAGCCATTTAAGGAAGGTGAGAGGAAGATGGCAAGCAGGCAGTAGCTCCTCCCTTCCTTATTTCAGGACCAAGAGAAGAGAGCAGTGGGGATCTGTGGGCATTTCTCCCAAAACTTTTCATAAATGTCTGGAGGATCCGGTCTTGATTTTGCTAGGTTGCTGAGGGAGGCAGTAGGGGACTGAACCTTGGGGTGATGGGAGTTGTAGTCTAACAAGTCGGTGGAAATAGGAGTGGGAAGACACTGGAAAGACTGATCTTTTTAATTGGGTCCATGTTCCTACGGAACCAGCGTTGTGTAGTGGTTTGAACATTGGACTACAACTCTAGAGACCAGGATTCAATTCCCTGCTAGACCATGGAAACCCACTGGATGCCCTTGGGCACGTCATACACTCTCAGCCCCCCAAAAAACCCATGATATGATCACCTAAGGGTCACCACAAGCCAGAAATGAAGGCACACGATGACAACAACAACAATCCATTTAAAATAAGGCGTTATTTGAGCCATGAGGATTGGAGTCACAGCGCAGGGTGAAAACTCATCCTTTGCATTCAGAAAGTCCATGAAATCCACATTTCACAGATGAAAACCAAGACACTTGTGGTTAAGCAACATCAAAGTGTGATCAAAGTGGTAAAACCTGTTAATAAAGAAGAAAGGACAAGCTGGGAGAGCCTGAAGCAGCTTGCTTTTACCCGAGTCTACTGGGAAGGGCAAGATTTTACCCTGCTAAGTTAATTGAGTGCAAACTACAAGCTTGGAAGCTCTTCTTACATACATTAAAAGTCAACCTTTTGAGCACAACTGTGCAGGAGCAGTTGGTAGCTTCTCTTATCAGTTGAGGTTAGGTATCTGCTCCCTGTTTTAGGCCGTTTCCACACTACACTCTTATAGCGCGATTATTCCACTTTCAACATCCTATGGAATCCTGGGGTTTGCAGTTTCGGGAGGGGCCGGCCGGCCCCTCCCGAAACGGCAAACCCCAGGATTCCATAGGATGTTGAAAGTGGAATCATAGCGCTATAAGAGTGTAGTGTGGAAATGGCCCCCGTCTGAATGTGAAAGAAGAAATCCAGTCTACTGAATCCTACCTCCCACAAGTTCAGCACTTTGGACAGGTCCTATAAAGTTCACACTAAAACCCAGAATGAACTTGCTGCCTCACGGATACGAGTATCACCATTCACTACTGGAAACAAAGTGTGTGAATTAAACCTGCTTCTCTTCCATTCCTCAAAAGAAGAAGAAGAAGAAGAAAAATTAGTCCCATAATTCACGTTTTAGGGAAGAAATTTTTCTCTTTTTGGCCCTTGATTAGGGGCAATGGATGGCCACCTGCAAATGTGCCCCGTGGTTTCTCACCTCCTTCCACCAACGTTTCCTGGCCAAAGGCAGAAGGAAAATGGAGCTGAGCCCACAACAGCAAAGAGGTGACTTCACTTTGCATGGGCCTCCTTTCCTCGTGTCAAGTGGGGACGCTTCCTGTTTTTGGCAGCATATCGTGTTGTCTTACCGAGTCCAATATTGTCAAGATGTCTCTCTGGGAAGAACAAATTTTATTAAACGTTGGACAGAAGGAAACCCCCCAAAACAATGTCCGTGCACAAATGAGGTTGCTGGCTGTGCATAAAATAGCATCTCTAGGGTGATAGCAGGGTCTAAATAGCTTAAGGCACCAGATCCTGTCTGTTCTTGGAGGCTAAGTAGGGTCAGCCCTGGTTAGTACTCGGATGGGAGACCACCAACAAATACGAGGTGCTGCCAGCTGTATTTCAGAGAATGGCACTGGCAAAACCACCTTGGAGGAATCCTTGCCTAAGAGAATCTTGTGAAATTTTTTGCCATAAGTTGACAGGTGACTTGAAAGACATATTCACACACAGGGTGATAGGAGAGCCAGTGTGGTACAGTGGGGTTTGGGTCTCAGAGACCAGAGTTCAAATCCCTGCCCAGCCATGGAAATTTATTGGGTGACCTTGGGCAAGTTCTACTTTCTCAGCCTCAGTGGAAGGTAGTACAACCCTGTTGCCCCCTTGGTAAACCCTGTCCCGGGGTCTACAACTTTGATATAAAATTAATCTAACCCACCAGAGAGGCCACTCGAATGCGCACGTAGGCAATAACGGTCGTACGATCGAACGAACCAGATCAGGCCAGTAAAATCTCCAGTCACGTAGCCACAGGAGACCTCATGTTGTGATAACCCATGGTGGACAAAAGGTCCTTAACCTTTAAGGAGTCCACTTGAAGGGAGTCAAAGTGTTCCCGGAAAGCTGGGCACTGGAAGCAATAAAACCTTATCAAATCCATCTCCAGAAACTCACACCACAGCCTCAAAGCGGAGGAAGATCCTGTTACTGGGATGACACCTTGTTATCTTCTGATATCAGAGAAATGCCAGGTATGGAGTTGTTTTTCTTTTCTGTCCCTGTTTGTTTTCACGGGGAGAGGATTTGCCTTCAAAGAAAATTTTTCCTTCAAATAGTCCCTGTTTTTGGGCTAGTTAGGAGAGAAAGGCGAGGCAAGGAGAAGGATTATGATGCCTCCCGGTCCTACCAACTGGCCGGTCCCCCCTCCCTCCTCAGCGTCCCTTCGCTGAGCCGCTGTTCGATCGCTGCTTCCCGGACCAAGGACTTCAGGAAGAGGTGCAGTATCACCCAAGCTGCGAATCCCTCAACAATCCCTCTGTCTTATTCCCACTCTCCATTTCTATTAGCCCTTGGATGTGTATGTGCATGTTTACATTAGTGCAAACTATTACTATTCAACAAAGTCATTCATTGGACCTTTCTGTGTGATTTCTGACTGAGGCTGACCCCGTAAACATTGGGTGAAAGATCCTAATTACCCTGCCCTCTTTGCATTGCTAAAGCAGTGCTCAGAGCTAATTTTCCCCACAAGGGACCATTTTGACAGGCGTTGGGAATCCCCCTAAGGGACCCCCAGCAAGCAGGGTAACAACCCCCTCTGAACAAACCTTGCTGAGAAAACTGAGCCAGCGTGGTGGAGTGACTTGTGCTTTGAACCAAGACTCTGTGCAACCAGAGTCCAAACAGCCGCTGGGCCATGGAAAGCAACTGGGTGACCTTGGGCAAGGGCAGAAATGTTGCCAAGAAAACTTTAGAAAACTTTACCATAGAGTTACCTTAGAAAAAGGTAACCCTAAAACCCAACAAGAAGAAAGGAAAGGGGAGAAAAGAAAAAGCAATGTGGCAGCCACCTGTAAGACTAGCTAGTTTTTAATTTTTGCATGAGCTTTTGTAGATGTAAACCCAGCTCTTCAGATGCAGTACAGAGTGACAATAAATGCTCGGATAAGAATGAGAAGATAATAAACGCTCAGTTGTGGGAGGGAGATGGAGCGTAATAAGATCAAAGAAGGTGCAAATCTTGATTTGTACACTGGAGGTAACTTGAAAGCACATCACAATGACAACAACAGTGACAAGGGTTTCAGAACTTGGAAAATTACTTTCTAAAAGGAATTTGTTCCTGTTGCTTCCTCTCATGCTTCGAAAGTAACTTGTCATTACTTCTTATGATTTTTATTTTTTAAAAAAATGTCATGGCACTGATTGCATCGTACATGGTTTCGTATTTCTTTCAAAAGGAATCCTTTGACTGGATTAGAGAATGGGGTAACAGTAAAAAATTTGTGTCAAAATGCGTTTTCACATCTCTTTTAAACAGTTTTAAAAGTAACTAAATATTGCTGATTACACCCAGAAAGTACTTTGGCCACACCATTCATTCGTTCGTTCGTTCGTTCATTTGTTAATTCGTTCATTTTATGTCTGTCCTTTCTCCCAAATGTGATTTGAAAGAAATTTGTAATTAGAAGTAGTTAGAAATAATTAGTTACTTCTAAGCCCTAGGGCAGCAAGATTTTTTTGAAAAAAAGAACCTGGAAGGACGGCAGGAATTTCAGATAAAAAGCAGCAAGGGATGGGAAATGCTCAGACCTTTCTTACATCTCTTCTCCAAATCCCCTCTGCCCTAGCAGATTTGTCTCCAGGTGCCACCATGCTGCCTGGGGGATTATAGGAACTGTAGTACAAAAAATAACTTTTACAACCTCTGCCTGTTGCTTGCTTGCTTTTTTGTTTTTGGTCTCTGAATATATACTTCTGACTTTCATACTTTTGGATGGGTCAGCCTACTAGTAGTCACTGAATCATGGAATCATAGAATCCTAGAGTTGGAAGAGACCCCAGGGGCCATCAAATCCAACCCCCTGCTAGGCAGGAATACGCCATCAAAGCATTCCTAACAGATGGCCATCCAGCCTCTGCTTAAAAACCTCCAAAGAAGGAAACTCTACCACACTCTGAGGCAGCCTATTCCACAGCTGGACAGCTCTGATTGTCAGGAAGTTCTTCCTGAGGTTCAGGTAGAATCTCCTTTCCTTGAATCCATTGCTCCTTGTCCTAGGCTCTTTCTGCATCTTACCTTTTTTCGGCACTGGGGTGTGGGGATTGCGTGAGCAGCCTCCAGCGAGAGCCTCTTGCATCCCCACCGCTTCCGCTCTGCACGAGCTGCCTGCTCCTGAGCAGGTAGCGCGAGAGCCCCGCCTCTTCCTTGTGCAGCGCAGTCTGGGAGCTTCCCAGGCTGCGTTTGGGCAGGAAGGGCAACCGCCGCAGCTCCAGAGGCTCCGCACGCACGGGAAGTGCGTGCGGGGCCCTGGAGCAATGCGCAATTGTACACCATTTCCGGCTGAAAGTGCGCGAGCGGCACCTGCCCTACCCTGGAGCATTGCGCAATTGTGAGTGCGTTGTGCAGATCGCTCCTCAGAATCGCACAATGCTCCAGGCGCCCTTTAGCATTGCAAATGCCGTGCGAAAAGGGCCCTAGTCTCTGGAGCAGCAGAAAACAAGCCCGCTCCCTCCTTGACGTGCCATCTCTTCAAATATTTAAACATGGCTATCATGTCCCCTCTTCACCTTCTCTTTTCCAGACTAAATATACCCAGCTCTCTAAACCGCTCCTCATAGGGCTTCATGGCTTCCAGACCCTTCACCATTTTGGTCGCCCTCCTCTGGACACGCTCCAGCTTGTCGATATCCTTCCTGAATTAAAGTGCCCAGAATTGGACACAGTATTCCAAATGAGGCCTAACCAATGCAGAGTAGAGTGGTACCATTACCTCCCTCGACCTAGACACCATACTCCTATTGATGCAACCAAGAATTGCATTGGCTTTCTTGGCTGCTGCATCACACAGTTGACTCATGTTCAGCTTGTGATCTACCAAGACTCCTAGATCCCTTTCACATATACTGCTATCCAGTCACATGTCCCCCATCCTATATTCCATTTTTTCTGCCGAAGTGTAGGACCTTACATTTCTCTCTGTTGAAATTCATTTTGTTAGCTTTGGCCCAGCTTTCCAATCCCATCTGCCAAACCCAGAATGGGAAATGTTAGGGCATGATTGGAGCTGTAGTCTAAAACTTATTCTCTTGGAAGGTCAGATTTTCCCCACCTCCAACCTCCACAATGACAAACATGTGCCCTTAGCTTTCTGCAGCTAGTAATGTAGCCAGTGGTGTCTCCCATGAGTGTGGGCAATCCATTCTGGGTTTTAGTCTGAACTTTGAAAGATCTACCCAAGGTGTTGACTTCTATCCTCCACCTAGGTTCAGCACCTTGGATAATTCTTCCAAAGTTCAGACTAACATTTGGAGTGGATTCACTGCCCCACAGAAGTGGAAGTGGTGGAGTCCCCTTCTTTGGAGGTTTTTAAACAGAGGCTGGGTGGCCATCTGTCAAAAGGGGGGCTTTGATGTGTCTTCCTGCATGGCAAAAGGGGACCGGGCTAGATGGCCTTTGGGGTCTCTTCCAGCTCTAGGAATCGATGAAGCACCAGCCACCGCTGAGCCAAGTCCATTAAAGGAAGCCAATGAAATCCTAAACAGCAAAGACACAAAGACCAATGCAGTCTGCTTACTGGACACGGCTTTCTCTAAGAGAGCTTTCTTTGGCACGACTGCAGCTTCTCTTTCATGACAGCAATCAGATTTCTTTCTTGGAGATTTAGTAAATGCAGGCCTGTGTGTATCATAACCGCCCCCCCATCTGTTCCCTTGGCCTTTGCACCCAAAAAAAGAATTAATTACATGTTGCACTAAAATAAAGGGACAGGAAACATTCCAGTTGTCCCCAGGGCATTTTAAATGGATGTCAAAGGATTGAACAACGGGTTCTTTTTTTTGTGTGTATGTGTGTAAGTAATTACGAAAGGATGATCTTTTTGATACTGGGAAACAGCTGGAGATAGTCTGGGTTTCAGCCTCTAGCCGCAAAAGCACCAATTTAAGGAACTGCAGTCTGGTGTCTGCTATTGGAGTAAGGCCCACTGCACTTCCCCGGAGTTACTCCTGAGTAGACAAGGTATAGGATCACCCTGTGATAGAAGTTAAAACAAAGACTTGCAAGAAAGCAAAGGAGAGCTGTCAGGGCTGGTCCTTCCACTAGACACAGTAAATAGTTGCTTCAGGCAGCAAATTAGGAGGGTCAGCAGGTCAACTTCTCTCTCTAACTGCTTTTTTCCCTCCCTGTTCCGTGCCTCCCAAAATAGAGTTCTAGAGGACCCTCTTCTCTTTGACAGTGGGATGAACTGCCTGGGAAAGTTGTATGTTCTCCTTTTATGGAAGTATGTAAAGAGACCCCAAAGGCACCGGACCCTGCCTGATTTTAGAAGTTAAGCCGGGTCAGCCCTGGTTAGTACTTGGATGGGAGACTGCCAATGACTACCAGGTGCTGTAGGCTGTATTTCAGAGGAAGGAACTGGCAAAACCACCTCTGAGAATTCCTTAACCACAAAAACCATATGATATTCATGGAGTTGCCATAAATTGACAGAGGGCTTGAAGGCACAGATATGCTCAAAGAGTTTGGATGGCCACCTTTCAGTGCTTTAGCTATGGATTCCTGTGTGGCAGAGGGTTGGATTAGATGGTCTCCTGGGATCCTTACCAACTCTGTAGTTCTATGGTTAGTACTGAGATGGGAGACCACCAGGGATTTCTCTGTTGGCCTGGGAAAGTTTCCTGCCCAAAAGCCTGCCAGGAGAACTGCTGGCACCAGCCAAAATGGACAAAACTGGGACAGATGGGCCAAAGTTTTGATTCATGGTCCTTTCACTCTGTACAGTTATTGTGCTATAGAATCGCAGAATTGGAAGAGACCCCAAGGGGCCATCCAGTCCAGGCCCATTCTGCCACACAGGAATATACAGTCAAAGCATTCCTGACAGGTGGCCCACTCTGGGAGAAATGCGGCATATAAATATAACCAATAAATAAATGGCCATTGAACCTCTGTTTAAAAACCTCCAAAGAAGGAGACTCCACTACACTACGAGGCAACATATTCCACTGCTGGACAGCTCTGACCATCAGGAAGTTCTTCCTGAGGTTCAGGTGGAATCTCTTTTCCTGCATTTTGAATCCATTGCTCCTCGTCCTAGTCTCTGGAGCAGCAGAAAACAAGCCTGCTCCCTCTTCAACATGCCATCCTTTCAAATATTTAAGCATGGCCATCAAATCCTCTCTTAACCTTCTCTTCGCAGACTAAACATCCCCAGCTCCCTAAGCCGTTCCTCACAGGGCTTCATGGCTTCCAGACCCTTCACTATTTTGGTTGCCCTCCTCTGGACACCTTCCAGCTTATCGACATCCTTCTTGAATTGAGGTGCCCAGAACTGGACACAGGATTCCAAATGAGGCCTAACCAATGCAGAATAGAGTGGTACCATTACCTCCCTCTATTTAGACACCATACTCCTGTTGATGCAACCAACAATTGTGTTGGCTTTCTTGGCTGCCGCATCACACTGCTGATTCATGTTCAGCTTGTGGTCCACCAAGACTCCTAGGTCTCTTTCACATGTACTGTTTATCCAGCCACATGTCCCCCATCCTATATATGTGCGTTCCATTTTTTCCGCCTAAGTGTAGGACCTTACATTTCTCTCTGTTGAATTCATTTTGTTAGCCTTGGCCCAGGTCTCCAATATGTCAAGGTTCTTTTGAATTTTGAATTAATACTCCTCTGAAGTATTAGCAACCCCTCCCAATTTGGTGTCATTTGCAAATCTAATCAGCATGCCCTCTATTCCTTTATCCAAGTCATTGATATTCCTTCAAATTTTTAAATATGGTTATCGTATCAACTCTTAACCTTCTCTTCTCCAGACTAAACACCCATACCTCCCTAAGCTACTCTTCATGAGGCTTCAGGGTTTCCAGGTGTTTTACCATTTTGGTTGCCCTCCTCTGGACGTGTTCCAGTTTGTGAATCTCCTTTCTGAACTGTAGTGCCTGGAACTGAACACTGTATTCCAAGTGGGGTCTGACCAAATCAAAACAGAGTGGTACTATTGCTTCCCTTGACCTAGATACTATACTCCTACTGATGCAGCCAGGAATTGCATTAGCTTTTTTAGCTGCTGAATCACACTGCTGACTCATGTTCAGCTTATGGTCAACTCTAATGTGGGTTCCTGCTTGGCAGGGGGTTGGACTGGATGTGCCCTGTGGTCTTTTCCAACTCTATTATTCTATGATTCTATGATGTCACTCATCCTATATCTGTGCATTTCATTCTTTCTGACCAAGAGGAGTACTTTACATTTCTCCCTGTTATAATTGCTATGATTCTGCTATAACTGTCATGGCTGCAGCCAACAGAATTCTGGGGCTTGTAGTTTCAGGAGACATGAAAGCTCTTTGACAGAGGATTCAGATGCCCTTTCCTCCATCGCAGATCGCCGGATTTCATAGGACAGAACCATGCCCATGAAAGAAAACTCATAGGGCTATAACTGTGAAGATGAAAGACCACTGAGAATAAAGTTACTTTGCAATATTCCTATTAAGTTGACCACTGTTGGTCCAACCTGATGGGGGGGAAGGTTGGGAAATGTACTTATTTTATTTACAGTAGTTCTCTCTTATCCATGGAGGATACATATCAAATTCCCAAATGGATGCCTAAAAACTGCAGATAGTTCCAAACCCTATACAGTTGGCCCTCCATATTCACTAGGGCCAGGGACTCAGAAACCCTCATAAAATGAAAGAAACTGCAGATATCAAAATGGGTGTGTGTCTGTGTGTGTGGGAAGGGGGCTGAGGCATGGTGGGGAGAGAGCACACCCAGGGTCCAAAGCAGGCCAGGGAAGGGAGAGAGAAAGAGGGTAGGTCAGCGTGGTCATAGAATCAGGGAATCATGGAATCGTAGAGTTGGAAGAGAGCCAGGGGCCATCGAGTCCAACCCCCTGCTATGCAGGAACACCCATCAAAGCATTCCCAACAGATGGCTGTCCAGCCTCTGCTTAAAAACCTCCAAAGAATGAGACTCCATCACACTCCATGGAGGCAGCAACATATTCCACTGCCGGACAGCTCTGACCATCAGAAAGTTCTTCCTGAGGTTCCAGTGGAATCTCCTTTCCTGCAGCTTGAATCCATTGCTCCTTGTCCTAGTCTCTGGAGCGGCAGAGAACAAGCCTGCTCCCTCCTCAACATGACATCCCTTCAAATATTTAAACAGGGCTATCATGGCCCCTCTTAACCTTCTCTTCTGCAGACTAAACATACCCAGCTCCCTAAGCTGTTCTTCATAGGGCATGGCTTCCAGACCCTTCACCATTTTGGTCTCCCTCCTCTGCACACGCTCCAGCTTGTCGACACCTTTCTTGAACTGAGGTGCCCAGAACTGGACATGGTATTCCAAATGAGGCTAACCAATGCAGAATAGAAGTGGTACCATTATCTCCCTCAATCTAGACACCATACTCCTATTGATGCAACCAAGAATCGCATTAGCTTTCTTGGCTGCTGCGTCACACTGCTGACTCATGTTCAGCTTGTGATCTACCAAGACTCGTAGATCCTTTTCACACGTACTGCTATCCAGCCACATGTCCCCCATCCTATACTTGTGACTTTCATTTTTTCTGCCCAAATGCAGGACCCTACATTTCTCTCTGTTGAAATTCATTTTGTTAGCTTTGGCCCAGTTCTCCAATCTGTCAAAGTCGTATTGAAATTTGATCCTATCCTCTGGTGTGTTAGCAGCCCCTCCCAGTTTGGTATCATCTGCAAATTTGATCCAAACCAGCCCAGGGAAGGGAGAGGGAAAGGGGGTAGGTCAGCGTGGTGGCTCTGTTCTTCCTCTCTCTGTCTATCTCCTTCCTTGGGTGTGGGGGAACATCAGGGGAGGGTTCATGATATTGAGAAATCAGGCTGCGATCTGTCCTTAGCTGGCCAGGCGGCTGCAGGTGGAGGAAGAGGAGGAGGACCAGAAGCAGGTTTTTAAAGGGCTGCGTGGCCTGATCAGAGCAGCTGAGTGCGAACGTTTCCCCAGAAAAGAAGCACCTGAGATCGGGGCAGGGGTGCAGGGGTCATAGAAATTCACAGATAGTCAAATCCATGAATGTTAGACCCACAAATGTGGACGGTCAACTGTATATACTATTTTTTGCCCTATCCATACACACCTATGATAATGCTTTTGTACTTTGAGGCCATTATTAAGTAGAATAAGGGCTACTTGAACACAAGCGCTGTAATATTGCAGCAGTCAATCTGATAACCCAGACAGCTACTAAGTAATTGATGGGTGGGTAGCACATATGCAGATATGCTGGACATCCCAGGTGGGACATGTGAGATTTCATCACACTATTCAGAACAACATGCAATTTAAAACTTATGTTGCTGTTTTTTATTTCTGGAATTTTCCATTTAATATTTTTGGATGACAGTTGACTGTGGGTAATTGAAAGCAAATCCATGGATCATGCGGGGGACAACTGCACATCCTCGCCTTTCTGCCAACAAGGATCCAAAGCAGACAGAAGGGCCTTGGCTGGAGTCTAATACTCTGGATATACAGTCAGCCCTCCACTGCTGCAGGTTTCACTTTTGCGGATTTGGTTATTCATGGATTACTTGCTGGCCGCTCTGCTGCATCCCTAAGCCATTTTTAGCAGGGACTGCAAGCCTTGTGAGACTGAGAAACTGAGAACAAGGCTTTTAAGTCCCTATGAAAAAAGGTGTGGGGCAGCAGTGGAGGTGGCAGGAAGCCCTCCACCTCTGCCTTGTGAAGGAACCCTGGTGCCTCAAAGGAATCCATGGTGGGTTGAATAGGTTGATCATACTTTTTTGTGTGTTAAATATGGCTTGAGAGGACCTAGAGTTATCCATGGTTTTTCTACTTTCACAGGGGTCCTGTGCCCCTAACCCTAGTGAATGCAGAGGGAGGACTGTAGTTCTTACTTGGCTTTTAGTACAGCTCTTCCCTCACTTTTACAGCCAGTTGGAGTGCAACTCCCATTGCCCATGGCCAGCCTAGCCAAGTGTGAAGGATACTGGGAGTTGCAGCCCCTCATCCCTAGAAGCCTGCAAGTGTCTCAGAGGAAGAATTTAACCGACACTTTGATATGGACATAGTGGCTTGGAATTCCAAAGATCAGCTCCCTCCCAATCCAACTGTTCCAGAAGAAAAGTTGCCCAGCTTGCTTTTCCAGAAGTCAGTGGCTGCTCTTTCTTGGAGGGGCATCTGACTGTGATCCGAGCGGGCTCCTTTGGGTGGGAAGAGCAACCCCCTTCTCTCCCAGGGAGCTATGTTGATGGGGACAGAGGCAGTGATGTAGACTTGAATCGATAGACTTGGACTCAAGTCAGACTTAAGTCACTTCAGTGACTTGACTCGGACTCGACTCGACCATAAATGGTGCACTTACTCGACTCAACTCGAGACTTGTATATTTTTAGTGACTGACTTGCTGCCCTTGGTTCACTAACATAACACATTCATGCAGAAACCTTCCAACTTTGAACAATGCTTCCATCTCTTTTTGCCTAATGCTCACATGACAATCTGTCTCAGTCCAAAGTGTGGGCACATTTCTCAGGGAGGGACAGCAAACAGGAGAGGCAACGGGCTTGAGGCAGGGTTGAGGTCTGCTCAAGAGCCTGTCTCTGCTGCATATCGGAGGAGCCTTCTAAAACGTTTCCTAAGGGCACAAAAGACTCACTCCGAGAGTTTCTCAGAGGGGAACAGCAAATGTGTTAGGCAAGGGGCTTGAGGAGGAAGGATCCTTCCTTCTAAAGCTTTTGAAGCTTCAGTCATGGGGAATAAGAAGGATCCTATTCCCCACTTCTGAAAAATCCTCCAGCTTTGGAAATGGGAAGTAAGAAAGATCCTATTCCTCCCTTCCAAAGCTTCAGATAGCAAACTTGCAAATGTGGAGGAATAACTCTGCTTAAACTATTAAAACTGACTTTATTTGACTTTGTCCAGACATTCTGGAATATAGGTTGGGGTACAAAGTTGGCTCCAAGATTTGAGACTTAACTTGAAAGTATCTTCAAGGACTTGAGACTTGACTTGAGACTTGGAGTAAAACACTTGAATACATCACTGGAGGGAGGAGGGAAGCTGCGGTTGTAATGAGATCCAGATGTTCCACGCGGGGGGAGCGAGTTGTAGGTCGTGGCGGGATTGGTCACCGGGAGGCCCCGGGCAGCCAATGGCGCGCGCGGGGAGGCCCCTCGGCCCCGCCCCCGGGTCCGGAGAAGGCAGGGGTCGGGCGGGGAAGAAGCGGGCTGATCCCGCGCCAATTGGTTTGCCTTCCTTCCTTCCTGCCAGCCAGCCCGGAGCCGAGCCTTTTCCTCGCCCGGCCAGCATGCGTCCGCACGGGCTGCTCGCACTCCTCCTCCTCGTGGCGCTGTCCCGGGTGGCCCCCCTGCCCCGATCCGGCCTCTTCCCCTTCGGAGGGTCCCGGGGAGACCAAGAGCTGCCAGAAGGCGACGACGAGACCTCGGCCCCGCTCGATCTGCCCGGCGACCCGCTGCTTTTCTACGAGACCCGCTTCGGGCAGCTCTACGTAAGTGAGCGCCGGGGAGGGAGCCTGAAACCTGCCCCACCGCCTCCCCTGCTCTCCCACCCCGGGGAGGAAAGGGTAAAGGGGGAGGGGGGAGGATGGGAACCCTGGACCCCCCGTCTCTCCCCCCTCCCCAAATCGGGCAGCTCAGGCCAGACGCAGAGAGAAGAAAGAGCCGCCTGGAACCCAGGAGCGTCCCTGGGACCGGGTGGGAAGGCGGCACGTGGGCCAGCCCAGCCACCGGGATGCCAATCCCTCCCCACCCGCTGTTTGCCCAAGAAATTCCTGGGCAGGGCATAGGACGCCTCTGTTTTCCTCCCAGTATATAGCCCTTCTTTTTCTCCAGTCTGACGCGCTCCCGAGGGATTGACCGACGGCGCGTAATTACGCGCGGCCGGATTTCCCTCGCTTTGCGCGCGACGTATAGCGCTATGATTCCACTTTCAACATCCTATGGAATCCTGGGGTTTGCAGTTTAGGGAAGGGCCGGCCGGCCCTTCCCTAAACTGCAAACCTCAGGATTCCATAGGATGTTGAAAGTGGAATCATAGCGCTGTAACAGTCTAGTGCGGAAATTGGCCACTGCAAGGCGTTCCATCGCCTTTCCGTCCGCAGTTGCTTGAAAACTGCCTGTTTTTTGTTCGCAAAGCAGTCGGGCCAGCACCGGCCGCCTGCTCTCGGAGATTTCATTGCTCTTTTTTTTGCTCCCATTTTTACCGATGAGGAACTGAGGCTCCGCGGGAGCGGATACGAGCCATCCCGATTTGAATGGTGTGGCAGGCGGAAACAGCGGAGGGTGGGGCATTGGCTGTGGTTCGCTGGGCAATTGGTTCATGGCCTTTTCAGTAACAGTTTCCCTAAAACGGCCAGGCGACCGTCAAGATTTGCCTCCTCTGCAAATCTTGGGTGGGCCTACCTTGCAAGGTTGTAAATTGTTATTGTTAGCTGTCCTCCCGTGGACTTTGACTTATTGCAACACTAGGAATGAGAGATCTCCCTGTCCCTCTGCCATCAAGCGCCCTGCTCAGGTCTTGCAGGTTCAGGGATGTGTCTTCCTTGATAGAGTCTCTCCATCTGTAATGGGGTCTTCCTCTTTTCCTGCTACCTTCAAGCGTCCTTGTCTTTTCTAGGGAGCCAGGTCTTCTCATGATATGGCCAAAGTATAACAGTATCTTGGTCATCTCGACTTCTAGGCTTGATTTGCTCTAGGACTCATTGGCTTGTCTTTTTAGCAGTCCAGGGTATTCACAGACCTCTTCCCCACCAGCACATTTCCCTTCAATTTCTCAGATCTTGTAGAAGAGCTGTCTTGTTCTTCCTTTTCTGTTGTCTCCTTCTGATTCTCTGTCTTGATTATTATAGTAGTTCTCTTTGTGCATAAATCACCTTTACTTTTAGAATCATAGAGATCGAAAAGACCACAAGGACCATCTAATTCAACCCCCTTCTGCCATGCAGGAACACCCATCAAAGCACTCCCTACAGATGGCCATCCAGCCTCTGCTTAAAAACCCCCAAAGGAGGAGACCCGACCACATTCCTAGGCAACATATTCAACTGTTGTGCTTATGATGACCCCATGAATTTCCTAGGATTTTCTTAGGCAAGGAATACTTAGAGGTGGCTTTGCCAGTTTCAGTCATACAGTTGAAAGAAGTCCCAGGGACCATCCAACCCAACCCCATTCGGCCATGCAGGAACACACATCAAAGCATTCCCAACAGGTGGCCACCCAGCCTCTGTTTAAAAACCTCCAAAGAAGGAGACTCCACCACACTCCCAGGCAGCAGATTCTACTGCCAGACATCTCTGACCCTCAGGAAGTTCTTCCTGAAGTTCTTGTGGAATCTTCTTTCCTGAAGCTTGAATCCATTGCTCCTTGTTCTAGTCTCAAGAGCAGGAGAAAACAAGCCCTCTCCCTCCTCTACATGGCATCCTTTCAAATATTTAAACATGGCTATCATGTCCCCTCTTAACTTTCTCTCCTGCAGACTAAACATCCCCAGCTCCCTAAGCCACTCCTGATAGGGCTTCATGGCTTCCAGACCCTCCACCATTTTGCCTCTCGATCTGTAGTGAACTACTTGAAGAGTTTCATCCATCATCCATTGAGGCTTCTCTTTCTTTTTTGGCTGTAGATAGTAGCCATTTCCACACTAGGCGGTTATAGTGCTATAATTCCACTTTGAACATCCTATGGAATCCTGGTGCTTGCAGTTTCGGGAGGGGATGGCTGGCCCCTCCCAAAACTGCAAACCCCAAGATTTCATAGGATGTTGAAAGTGGAATCATAGCACTATAACAGCCTAGTGTGGAAATGGCCAGTGTCTTTTTGTATTCCTCCCTGGCAATGCTCCTGGCTTTAGTCCAGAGTTTTTCTGGCTCTTGGTCAATAAAGTTAATAGTGCAATTTTTTTTTACATTATCTTTAAATTCTACAGTGATGTTCTTCAAGTTGTATTTTGGCACGATGATTGGTTTAGTTTCTTTCTTCGGCTTTACTTTAATTTTTAATACCAGTAGTTCCTGGTCTGTGCCACAGTCTGCACCTAGTCTTGTTTTTGCAGAGAGAATGGAGCTTCTCCAATTTCTGCTTTTAATTGCGTAGTCCGATTTCTGTATTGGCCATCAGGTAGTGTTCATGCACAGTCATCTCTTTGGTTGCTTGAAAAACATGTTTGTGATGAACAAACTGTGGGCCTCACAAAATTCAGTCAGTCGCTCTTCTGCTTTATTTCTTGATCCGAAGCCAAATTTTCCTACAGCCTTTGATTCTGCTCTGTTTTCTGCTTCTGCATTCCAGTTGCCTATGATGAACAGGAAGTCCTCTTTTGGTGTGTGATCAACTTCCTCCTGGGCTCCAGCACAGAATCTTTCAATTTCTTCTACTTCTGTCTCTGCAATTGGAACATGAACTTGGATTATGGTTATATTGATAGGTTTTCCCATAAGTCTTACTGGTATTATTTGATCAGACTTTGCATTTTATCCTTTGACTGCTTTTGCTACTTCTTGCCTCACTATTAATGCCACCCAATTTCTCTTCGATTTGCATTTCCTGAGTAAAACACTGTGCAATTATCTAACTTGAAATGTTTCATTCCTGTCCATTTCAGCTCACTTACGCCAAGTACTGCAATATTTATATGTTCCAGCTTGTTTTACTATGTCTTATTTCCCCTGATTCATGCTTCACACATTCCATGTCCCTACAATATGTGTTGTGCAGCTTTGGACTTTCCTTTCGCCTTTTAGCACATCAACTGCTGAACATTTTTTTGACTTGAGTCCAGTTGCATTATTGACCACAGGGCTACTTGGAATCATCCTCTGCTCTTCCCCAGTAACTTATTTAGTGCCATCCAACCTGGAAGTCTCATCTGATACTCTCCCTTGTTTCATTTTGGGTTGTCTCATCATAGGGTTTTCATTGTAAAAGACATTCAAAAGGGGTATACTTTGCCTCTTGCTGCACTGTACCAACAAGCATTAGCTGTGTTGCCACTGCTGTTGTCTCTGAGAGATGCTCCGTCAGTTTCATACCTCAGTACTGTTGCTGCCTAGTAGCTCTTTGGCACATTTCATCCGGCTCCTCAGCAAAAGCCTGTGTGATGTGGGAGATCTTACTAGAAGCATTGCTGCCATCAGCGTAGCCTCTTGCCTCACTGGCACACAATTGCACCACCGCAGAAAGGCAAAGCCATTGTGGTTGCCCTTTAAGCAGAAATATACAAGGTAGGTTTCCTCAATGGTGGTGGGGAAACACTCTGTCTAGGAACAAAAAATTGTCTCCTTAATTGTCCAATAATTTATATTACCAGGTGGTGTTAGTCGGGGAGAGAGCTTCATTTTTGGATGAGAAGCCTCATCTGCTTTGACCATGGCTACCCTAGTAAACCCTTTGGACTAAACCCATTTAATTTAGGGTTAGATTTCCAGCTCAGAAGTCAAAACACTGACTTGCTTTGCAAAGTTGCAAGTGCTACGCGTTTAAGCAACAAGAACAAGTCAACACTTCTAATAAATCCCTTTCATTCAATGGGTGTACTCTAGCTGGGATGAACAATTAGATTTAGAGCAAAGGTGGGCTTGCTCTGTAATCAAGAGTCACATCACTTATCAGCTGGTCCAGAGGGCTGTTGGAATGCAATGGCCTTTGCCATTTTGGGCAGTCAAAATTCACATGTGCCCTTCAGGTCATCTCTCAGGCTTTGGAGAGGAAGCTTTGTTTTGGGGTGGCAAGCCCTAGAAAGAGCATATTATACAATGAGAATGGTTTTAAAAAACCCTTTACTTAGTTTTGCCTGAAAAACAGATGGGATTGTTAATGAGAAGCCATTAAAGGACCACGAGTGGTCTATGGACACCACAATTCTTGCCACCCATTCAGACTCTTATCTTCCTCCAACTAATCAAAGCTTACTAGCAGGTTAAGCACCTTCATATGTTTTGGAGCTCATTTCCCACGATGCTCGCCTTGTGGGCTTGGGCCGGTAGGAGTAGCAGTCCAAAACATCTGGAGGGAAGCAGGTTGGGGAAGGCTGTGGTAGGTCTTTGGGAATGGTTCAGGGAAAAGGTTTGCAGTTCCAAGTTTGTCATTCCTTCTGCTGCGTTGGATGGTTGTTTCCAGGGAATTCCTTACAAAAACCATGTTTTGCCCATGAGGAGATACATGGGTAGAGTCTCTGCCCCTCATATTTTGCTTCAGTAATTTTAACAGAGATGAGAGATTAAGATTGATTACACCCCCACTTCAGTAAGTTCCCTGGAAGACTCTCTCAATGGTACTTGGTTCACCTGTTGTTATTGTCCTGTGCCTTCAAATAATTTCTGACTCATGGTGACCGTAAGGTCAACCTATCACAGTGTTTTCTGGGGACTGAGAGTGTGTGATGCATAGCAGGGGGTTGGACTCAATGGCCCCTGGGGTCTCTTCCAACTCTATGATTCTATGATCAAATAAGAATGAAAACAAAATTGAAATACATAATTAAAAGCCAGACGTACATAAATTCTGCACAATGAACAGCAGCCAGCAGCTTTTGTCAGGCAGGCAATGGTCACACATTGAATGCCTGTCTGAATAGATATACCTTTACTTGATTATGGAAAGAGAGTGGGGAGGGTGCCAGTCTGACTTCTCCAGGAAGGGAATTCCGGACCCTGGGGGCAGCCACTGAGAAGGCCCTCTCCTGTGTTCCCACCAGGGGTTCCTGTGAGGGTGTGGGATGGAGAGAAGGGCCTCTCCAGCAGATCTGAAAGCCCAGGCTGGTTTGTAAGGGAGAATACAGTATTTCAGATTTTTGTATTCTTTAGCTTTTCTATTGTAATGGATATCTTGGGTTTTAATGGTCTGGGACTGCATAATAAAGATTGATTGATTGAATTGGCTTTTTAGGCAATTCAGGTTAGGAGGTGAGGACGTCCTATGAAGTCAACCAGTGAAATCATAGCAACTGAGTCTCTATCCGCTTCAGGAAGAGCAAAATGAGGGCATTGCCCCTCAGAATAAGAATTCAGCACTCCCAGTGAATTTTTTTTTCTTTCATTCTTCAAATCTCTAGCATTGTGGAGAGTGAGACACTGAAAATGGATCACATCTAGATCCTTTTCATGTGCTGCAATCTCGTCTCCGTGGTCACTTTCCCAAGCTCTGTTCGTCACATGCTGATACTGCGGTGGTTCCCAAACTTTGATCACCCAGGACTTTTGGACTTCAACTCCCAGGAGCCAACAGTAAGAGATTCTGGGAGCTGAAGTCCAAAACATCTGGAGGACCAAAGTTTGGAAATCCTTGCTGTGATGAAATTTCTAAATGTATTTATGTATTTTTTTTTTACATAAATCAACATAAACTCTAACATTTTTAACACAGACATAGCAGAAGTTACTCTCCCCTTGTCTCATGTATTTATTTATTCAACACCTGCTTTTTCCCCAAATGAGACCCAAGGCAGTCCACAGTGTAGATTAAAACAAAATGCAGCCACTCTAAAATTTATCTAACACAGGGACAAGTTTATCAGATCAACAGTCTTACATTCTAGGTAACTGTGTTTCCTGTTGGATCTCTTTTGCTCACTGTCTTTTAACCTGATAGGTTGGGACCAACGGGATCATCTCCACCCAAGATTTCCCCAGGGAGACCCAGTATGTGGACGATGACTTCCCCACAGACTTCCCTGCAATTGCTCCCTTCTTATCAGACATTGATACCAGCGATGGGAAGGGCAAAATCTATTACCGCCTGGATGAATCCAGAGAGGTGCTGGGTCAAGCCACCCGGCTGATTCAGGCTGGATTTCCTAGTGCTACTGACTTCACTCCACAGCAGGCCTTCGTTGCTACCTGGGAGAATGTGGGAGCCTATGAAGAGGTCACCCGGAACTCGGAACCCTCCAAGCTGGTAAGGAGATGATTTGTAGTGTCCAACTTCTTTCTTTCTTTCTTTCTTTCTTTCTTTCTTTCTTTCTTTCTTTCTTTCTTTCTTTCTTTCTTTCTTTTTTTTAAAAAAACATGCTTGCAATGTTGTTGGTGGCCTATGCACATGTAAATTCCCCTATGGAAGCAGTTTGACATTTTTGCCCAATGGAGAACAGCTGCACTGTGGTCGAGGTTGTGGAAGTGGAGTTGGGCACACAGTGCCATTGTGCATGGAGCCACATCCATGCTACACATGGATGTGCACTCTGTATTGTATGGGCAGATGCGCGCACACATTTGGTTGTGCCTTTGGCTGCACACAGTTCACTAATGTGGAGGTACTGGGCAACACCTACATAACTCTGTGCACATAACGTTAGGCTCTGACTTCTCAGTGTGGGATTGTAGCCACTTATGTATTAACGATTTATGCTGCCTATTCACCTGAAAAAGATGACACTGAACATAGCAACTGATGGTGAACTTCACCTTTAAAATCAGAACTGTTTCTCATGCCTGTTGTGATTTCCATTCATGGGGTGCTGGATAAATAATTGCAACCACTCTGCTCTCCCGGTATGGATCAGACAGCTCAGACTGTATGGAACATACAAGACCTGCAGCCAGATTGTTAGCTGGGTCTGGCTATAGGGAACACACAAATCTCTTGCTGCAACAGCTCCACGAGCTGCCAGTCCATTTCCAGGCACAATTCAAAGTGCTGATGATGGCCTATAAAGCCCCATATGGTTTGGGGTCCAGGGTATTTGAAGGACTGTATCTCCCTTTATGCCATGGGTGCATCACATACTGTCAACCCAGAAAACCCAATGGTAGGTTCACCTAAGGGTCACCATAAGCCAGAAACAGTTTGAATAGCAATAGCATGTGTATTTCTATATCGTTTATCAGCTAAGTGGTCTCTAAGCGGTTTACAATGTGTGTTAGCTAATTGCCCCCAACAAGCTGGGTACTCATTTTACCGACCTGCAGAAGGATGGAAGGCTGAGTCAACCTGGAGCCCGGCAGGATTGAACTCACAACCTTCTGGCTGCAGTACCAGCATTTAACCATAGTGCCAGCAGGGCTCCTAGAAGACATGGATAGAGCTTAGCAACAATCTCCATCTATGGGCTCATTATTGCTGTAAGAACATCTGGAGAGGGCCACCTCTCTGCCCCATCACCTTCCCAGACTTGTTTGGTGGGAACAAGGGAAACAGCACCTTATTGGGGGTTGCTCCCAGACTTTGAAACTCCTTCCCTAGAGAGCCCAGGATGGCCCTGACCTTGCTCTCTTTCTGTGAACAAGTTAAGACATTTTTGATCATAGAACATAGATCATAGAATCATAGAGTTGGAAGAGACCCCAGGGGCCATTTTATGCTGCCAAGCTTTTGGAGACTGACTAGGGTGGGCTTTTTATGCTGCGAGGTGCTGTTTTTAAGGTTCATAAGATTTTTTTTAATGAATTTTGATGTTTTTAATGTTTTTTAACTTTATTGCTTAATTTTAAATTTATTTTTATATTTATACTTCTGCTGAAAGCTTCATACTGTTTTTAATCCACATTGTTTTCAAATATGATGTTAGCTGCTTTGAGTCTCATTATTTAGAGAAAAACAGGATATACATTATTATTATTTATTATTAGTATTTTATAAATTATTATTAGATATATATTATTAATCATTGTTTTATTGATTATTGTTTTTTAATAATTATTTAGAGAAAAACAGGATATAAACAGCAATAACATCCCTTTAACTGTCTTCTGAAAGAAGGAATGACTCAGGCCGTTTCCGCACTAGAGTGTTATAGCACAATGATTCCACTTTCAACATCCTATGGAATCCTGGGGTTTGCAGTTTTGGGAGGGGCCGGCTGGCCCCTCCCGAAACTGCAAACCCCAGGATTCCATAGGATGTTGAAAGTGGAATCATCGCGTTATAACACTCTAGTGTGGAAGCGACCTCAGACATTAACCACTGGCAGCCAGTGTTGTTATATGTTGTTTGTTGGGTTGGGGAAGATTTCTGAACAGAAGTGTCTGTGCATTCATAATATTGTGAAGAAGTGGACCTGTGATCCAAACTTAGCCCACCCAATGTGGCCTGCTGTCTGATTTGCAACCTCTGGACACGGCAAAAGCTGTCCCCATCATTTTTAATTTTTGAAAAAAGAGAGGTATGCTCCTGGAAAAGTCTCAGAAATGAAGTTCTCCTTTAAAATAAGGACCTCCCCCACAGCTTACTTTGGAGAAAAGGGGAAGGGGTTAAGAAAGCTGTATTTTCAGCTCTGTGGGATGCTGCTGCTTTTGGAGGGCTCCAACAAGAAGAATTTGTCCTCGGACCCTTGCCCATCTGTGATCTGGAGGGTGACAGAGGCACAAGGTGAATGGGAAGGCAGGGTGTCTCTCACGCTGCCTACTTGGGAGGTCAAGATGGGAGTCTAGATGAGAGAACTGAGGATAAGTTGCTTGAAATGTAGACTGTGGTTTTGCTTTTTGTGGAATTGCTCTGTTATACCACGCTGCAAACGGGGAGGCTGCACATCCCTAATGTGCCTTGCGCATGCAAAGTGAGTGCTCTTCTCTGACCCTTGTTGCATAATGGGCACTCAAAAGATAAGGTTGAGATGTTCTTTTTCCACTTGCAAAAGCTTTCTCAAACTCATTTAAAGCTCAATAGGTCAAAACCACCTCTTGAATTTTGTCCGGAAGAGTACAACATCATTCTGTTATTGTGCTCTGTGAATATGAGATGCTGCACTGGCAGCAGAATTCATTTGACAATTCCCAGCTTTTTTTTAAAAAAAAAAGATCCAGTAAGTTTCTAGCCCTTATGAGTTATGCGAAGAGATAAGGCTTTTGTGGACTGCAGCCCACTTATCAGATGTGTAGAGAGTGGAGACAGACAAACCACTACTTCTTGAAAAGGTGCCCTTGGAAGTGTGAAGTCATTGATGAAATCTCAGAACCAAGAATACAGAATGAATGGGAGACAGTGTGAGTAGCATTTCTAGAACGACACCTTCACTCCTCTGGAGCAGGTTCTTCTTCCTTCACATGGGTAAAGTAACTTAGACCATACAGATTAATCGGCACGCAGGCTGTTCCATCTTCATTAACAACTTGACTCTCATCAATAGTTATCTCTTTTTGTGGGTTCAGAATCTGAATTCTTTTTAAGCCCCATCCAGGCATAGAATGACTTATTCTGAAACAAACAAACAAACAAACAAAAATAATCCAGATACCACTTCATGCTTTGGTGTTTATTGTGATATCAAGAGAGCCTGAAATGTCACCAGCTTCTAGTTACAAGGCTGAATTACTTTCTATGGCATCACAGGCAGCTAAGAACGACACATATAAATCCAGATGTTTTACAGCTGCCTGCAGCTCTCATTGGCCCTAGCTAACATATCCATTGGTGGGGGGAAAAGAGTTGAAACCCAAAACATCAGGAGGGAGGGAAGGGCACCACTTTCTGGAAGGCTGAACTGAAAGTATGACGTTTCTTTAGGGAGAAAGTAGTTATTCTGGGATGGAAAGGGCTGCAGGGGCCAATCTCTTCCTAGGAAGGAATAAACAATTTCCGCACTACTCTGTTATAGCGCTATTATTCCACTTTCAACACCATATGGAATCCTGGGGTTTGCAGGCCGGCCCCTCCCAAAACTGCAAACCCCAGGATTCCATAGGATGTTGAATGTGGAATAATTGCGCTATAAGAGTGTAGTGCGGAAATGGGCTACACTGTTACAGTGCGATTATTCCACTTTCAACCTCCTGTGAAATTCTGGGGTTTGTAGTTTACTGGGAATTCTCTGGCTGAGAATTCTAAATGCCCCTCACTAAACTGAAAACCCTAGGATTTCATAGGATGTTGAAAGTGGAATAGTAGCACTATAACAGTATAGTGCAGAAAGGCCCCTAGTCTGAGCAGAAAGTGGGCTTGCTCCATCCTCCATATGACTTGCCTTGAAATATTTAAACATGACTGTCCTGTCACCTCCTAACCATCTCTTCTCCAGGCTAAACATCACCAGGTCCCTAAGCTGCTCCTCCTTGGACTTCATGGTTTCCGAGCCTTTTACCATTTTGGTCACCCTCCTCTGGAGATGTTCCACCTTCTTAATATTCTTGAATTTTGGTGCCCAGCACTGGACACAGGATCCCTGTTTGGTGTGATCAAAGCAAATTAGAGTGGTACTGTACTTCCCTTTACCTAAACACTGTACTCCTATTGATGCAGCCTAGAAATGCATTGGCTTTTTTTTAACTGCTGTGTCATACAGCTGACTCCTGTTCTATAGTCAACTAAAGCCATTTCCGCACTAGGCTGTTATAGCGCTGTGATTCCACTTTCAACATCCTATGGAATCCTGGGGTTTGCAGTTTTGGGAGAGGCCGGCCGGCCGGCCCCTCCCAAAACTGCAAACCCCAGGATTCCATAGAATGTTGAAAGTGGAATAATCACACTATAACAAGCTAGTGCGGAAAGGCCTAAGACTCCTAGATCCCTTTCACATGTACTGTGGACAAGTCGGGTGTCACCCGTCTTATATCTGTACATTTCATTTTTTCGACCCAAGTGTAGTACCTTACATTTCTCCCTGTTGAAGTGTTCTCCAGATGGACCGGCATAGATAGAAGATTATGGCTCCTGCTTTTAATGCAGCTTCCCCCAACCTGCCGGCTGCCAGCTTTGTTTTGACTATAGCCCCTATCATCCCCATCTAGCATGGGCATAGGGATTAGAGGAGCTGCAGTCTAACACAACTTGAGGTTACTAGATAGTGCCAGCTGCATGCTCCTACTTTAGTGGGGCAGTGAAACCTTATCCCTCACATAACTTCAGTGCCTTGGATAGTTCTTCTAAAATTCAGACTAAAACCAGGACGGAGTGACCATCCCACAGGCATAGAAACCAGCAAGCTGGTTTGGGGGTTGAACGCTGTTTCCCTGTGGGCCCCCGGAGACACATTTTGCAGACCAAACAGCACACAGGGGACGTGGTAGCATTTCATGGGCAAGCCCTTTTAAAACTAAAACAGCAACAACAAAAATGCTTACGCACCCCGTTATAGGAATTTTCATTAGTGCCTCTTTTCCATACGCTGTGGAAAATCTGAAACCATACCATTCCCTGCTGACTTGTGAATGAATTGTATGGACAAAAATCTCATCCACCCACCTCACTCCCAAGCAAGGTAGAAGGCAAAACAGGAAGATAAAAACTAGGGTAAAATGATTCAGCAAGCAGTCAGGATCTTCTTTTTAAGAGTAAATAATTTCCATGGCCTGCAATAGACTCCTACACTGTTAAGAACCACCCAAGAGAAAGTTCTGTCCGGTGAAATTCCTCACCCTCAGCAGGGTTGTTGTTGTCGTGTGCCTTTAAGTTGTGTCCGGCTTAGGAGTACCCTGAGGTGAACCTATCATGGAGTTTTCTGGGGGCTGAGAGTGTGTGACATGCCCAAGGTCACCCAGTGGGTTTCCGTGGCCGAGCGTGGACTCGAACTCTGATCTCCAGGGTCATGGTCCAAAGCTCAAACCACTACACTAGAGCTTTCCAAACTGTGGCCATTTCCACACTAGACTGTTATAGCACTATGATTCCACTTTCAACCTCCTATGGAATCCTGGGGTTTGCAGTTTCGGGAGGGGCCGCCTGGCCCCTCCCGAAACTGCAAACCCCAGGATTCCATAGGAGGTTGAAAGTGGAATCAAAGCGCTATAAAAGTCTAGTGCGGAAATGGTATGTTGCAACACGTTAGTGGGTCGGCTGCATGTGTAGGTGTGTTGTGCAAAGGGGCTGCCTCTCCCGCTGCCACTGCCCCTGGCTGAGGAAGACCCCGGGGAGAGCAGCAGCGGCAGGCCGGGTCTGTGTGGAAGGGCTCAATGGCAGAGCTTGGAGTACGTGGAGGGGAGGTGGAAGAGGGGTGGCTACGGCGAGGGGGGCGTGGCCGTGGTGCGTGGGGGCGTGGTTACAAACGGAGACGCCCCAAAAACATTGCGGCCGGGGGCAAACCATCCCCATCGCCCCCTCGTCCCTACACAATTGGAGAGGCTGCCTCTCCCATTGCCACCGCAGCCGCCCTAGGCTGAGGAAGACCCTGGCAACCATGGCGGTGGGCCAGGCTCGGGTGGAGGGGGCTGCCTCCACTTACTGAATTACAGTCAGCCCTCCACATTTGCGGATTTCACTTTTGCAGATTTGATTATTCATGGAAATTTTTGCTGTCACCTCTGCTGCCTCCCTATGCCATTTTTAACAGGGACTGCAAGCCTTGTGAGATTGAGAAACTGCAGACAAGGCTTGTAAGTCCCTCTTAAAAAACGTGGAGGGCAGCATTGGAGGTGAAAGGAAACCCCACCAGCCCCTCACTTCTGCCTTGTGAAGGAACCCCGATGCCTCAAAGGAATCTATGGTGGGTTGAATATGCTGATCATACTTTTTGTGTGTGTTAAATATGGTTTGGAAGGGCTTAGAGTGATTCACGGTTTTTCCACTTTCACGGGGGTCCTGTGCCCCTAACCCTAGCGAATGTGGAGGGAGGACTATACTTACGGAATTACCGTGTCGCGAAATGATACATGTCTAAAAAGTGTGCCACCAACATGAAAAGTTTGGAAAGCTGTGCAGTACGCCATGCTGGCTCTCCTCAGCAGGATACCGTAGGGGAAAAGCTACTTTCTGGAGAAATACGCTGCCTCGGCATGTGGTGGAGTCTCCTCCTTTGGAGGCTTTTAAACAGAGGCTGGTTGGCCATCTGTCGAAGAGAGGGCTTTGATAGTGTCTTCTTGGGTGACGCAAAGGGGTTGGACTGGATGGTCTTTGAGATCTCTTCCAGCTCTGTGATTCTATGACCGTTCCTTTTTTGGACGAAGGCTGGTGTCCAAAGTAATCAGGGAGAGCTCAGAATGATCTTAACAGGAACATCTGATGTTTTGCTTCCTGAGTTTATGGAGTAAGAGCAGCTGTGAAATTACCTTACAGTTAATCAGTAACCGGTAGTAGTCATGCACATATTGTTGACCTCTCTGGACATTTCTGCACTAGGCTGTTATAGCAGTATGATTCCACTTGCAACATCCTATGGAATCCTGGGGTTTGCAGTTTCGGGAGGGGCCGAAACTGCAAACCCCAGGATTCCATAGGATGTTGCAAGTGGAATCATGGCGCTATAACAGCCTAGTGCAGAAATGGCTTCTGTTTTCCACCATGGAATGGAGTGTCAGTGTGTCTGTGTCTCCTTGGTTCATCATCGGCTTCTCCATTTAGATTCACACTATCATTTACTACGCAGCTGCCCTTGCATATTAATATATGAGACAAGTTATATTTCATTGCCAACAGGATTTATTTGGTGTGTATTCTTTGGGTTAAGTTTCTGCTGTACCCTGTTATAGCGCTATTATTCCACTGCCAACATATCCTGTGGAATTCTGGGGTTTGTAGTTTGCTGAGGCCAAAGAGCTTCGTGGCTGAGAATTCTAAATCCTCCTCCCTAACCTGCAAACCCCAGGATTCCATAGGATGTTGAAAGTGGAATAATAGCACTATAACAGTGCAGTGTGGAAAGGCCTCAGCTGTCAAATCCTCGCTCAGCAATAGAAACTGAGTAAGTGACCTTGAGTGACTCATACTCTCTCAGCCTCAGACAAAGGCAAAGGCAAACCCGCTCTAGAGAAGTCTTGCCGATAAAACTCCAGGGTAGGATCATCATAAGCCTGAAGACACAGGACCAAAACAAGAAGAAAGGGGAGGCACCGTAGAGTTCTATGATATTGTATGTGGACCTTTTCTTCCCCTCTCAAAATTTATTGGGGGTCAGCTCTGACTTATGGTGACCTTATTGTAGGGTTTGCATGGCAAGATTTCTTCAGAAGAGGTTTGCCATTTGGCCTCCTGTGAAGTTGAGAGAAGCCATTTCTGCACTAGACTGTTGTAGCACTATTGTTCCACTTTCAACATCCTATGGAATCCTGGGGTTTGTAGTTTTGGGAGGGGCTGGCTGGCTGGCCCCTCCTGAAGCAGCAAACCCCAGGATTCCATAGGATGTTGAAAGTGGAAAACAGCACAACGACAGCCTAGTGTGGAAATGGTCCGAGTGTGACTTACAAAAGCGGGTTTCTGTGGCTGTGGGCATTCAAATCCTGGTCTCCCAGAGTCCTTGTCCAGCACCACTACACCATCCTTTGCCCACCCATAGGATGTCCAGTGGGCATGGATGGATGCATAGGCAGGGCAGCTATTGCACATGGATGTCCATGCACATTCAGATTCAGTCGTGCAAAATCACTATTCAATACAGGGGTTGAGCAGCACAATCAGGGTGTAACTCCAGATGTAGTCGTCTGTGCTGTATAATTCCAATACGGGGCCATGCTCCTTTTCTTCTAAGGAGACAGAGGTCAACAGTGTGGAACGTAATGGTGTGGAGCTCCAACAGTGTGGAGACCCAAGCCTGAGCCCCCAACTGAAACGTTATGGGGCGAGGGCTGGACGGGGTCTCAAAAGAATGGTCTAGCCAGAAGGATCACCTTTCTCAGCATGCGGAATCTGCAGTGGTGAATTTGAGTCTCAGGTTTCCTCCTTGCTGGTGCTCTGCAAACTACAGCTGAAGGGTGCCTGCATGGATGTGTGTGATGGAATTTGCCCTTTATGTCTCTCTTAACAAGTGTGCTGCACTTAGGAACAAGCACCAACATGACCTTTGCCATTTCCCTTTGACCCTTGACCCCACTTTCCCCTTATCTGTCAGTTTCTTCGTGTAAAAGCCCCGTGTCAACCCTAGTCTCCATTGTGGTCTGCTTTTGTTTGGTTGGTCTTTTTCATCCCATCATTTGCTCTTCTGCCTGGAACATCGTTTATCAAAGGAGCACTCCAGGGGTACTTATTATTTATTATTTTATTTTATTTCCCACCTTTCTCCTGGTATGGAACTCAAGGTGGCTTACAAAATATTAAAATAAGAAAGAAAGAAGAACAGCTCGTAATAATAAAACAGTTAAAACGTGGGCCATTTCCACACTAGACTGTTGTAGTGCTATTAATCCACTTTCAACATCCTATGGAATCCTCAAAGGCCTCTCCCTAAACTGCAAACCCCAAGATTCCATAGGATGTTGAAAGTGGAATAAAAGCACTGTAACAGTCTAGTGTGGAAATGGCCGTGATCAAACAAGTTATCATACTAAAATGCCATTAGATTTGAAAAAGTGGAAAATAATTTTAAAAACATAACAAGGTAGAAATGCAACATAACCCCCTCCCATACAAAAAGGACTCCCTTCCACCAATTCATCACTAACTAGCTGTCTGAATACCTGTCTTTGCCGGACGGTGAAAGGAGAGAAAAGGACAGGGTGACGGATGCCCCGAGGTCCCGACCTTGAGGTTCTGTCATTCGCCTTGTCCTTTTCCCCCCTTAATCCTTTCCTGGATTGGGTACTTGGGCCTCAAGGTGACCCCCTATGGTGTTGTTTGGGGGGTTCGATGCAGTAAGTGTGGCCAGGCGCTCCACCAAACGTAATACGAACAGACAGAAATGGTGGTAAAAACTACCAAGTGGAAGTTCGTTAAGACACAAGTAAATAGGACATTAATCCTTGAACTACTAAATCGTAGAAGCGTAGAGCTAGAAGAGACTACAAGGGCCATCGAGTCCAGCTCCATTCCGCCATGCAGACGTACAAAATCAAAGTATTCCTGACAGGTGCCCATCCGGTCTCTGTTTAAAAACCTTCAAAGAAGGAGACTCCACTGCTCTTACTATCAGGAAGTTCTTCCTAATGTTTAGATGGAATCTCTTTTCCTGTACAGTTTGAAGCCATTGCTCCATGTCCTGGTCTCTGGGGCAGCAGAAAACAAGCTTGCCCCATCCTCCACTCTTTCAAATATTTAACATAGCTACCATGTCACCTCTTAGCTTCTCTTCTCAGGGCTAAACATACCCAATTCTCTAAGCTGTTCCTCATACAGCAAAACAAGCTTGCTCTATTCTCCATATGGCATCCTTTCAAATATTTAACCATAGCCATCGTGTTGCCTCTTCACTTTCTCTTCTCCAAGTTTAACATACCTAGCTCCCTCAGCCGCTCCTCATAGGGCTTCATGGTTTCCACGCCTTTGACCATTTTGGTTACCTTCCTCTGAGCACAGTCCAGCTTGTCAATATCCTTCCTGAACAGTGGTGTCCAGAACTGGACATAGGATTTCAGGTGGGGTCTGACCAAAGCAGAATAGAGTGGTGCTATCACTTTCCTTGAGCTAGAAACTATACTGCTGTGGATGCAGCCCAGAATTGCATTGGCTTTTTAGCTGCTGCTTCACATTGCTGGCTCATGTTCAGCAAAGCAGAATAAAATATACTCCTATTAATGCAGCACAGAATCACATTGACTTCCCAAAACCACAGCCAGTCCTTTCCTCTGTCTGGCTTTCCTGCATCTATTCCATCTGGTTCTCTCTCTGGAATCCGTTCCCAATCTCTGTGTCAGCTTTTCCCTTTCTGCCTTCTGACAGAGACAAGCCTCAGTTTTTGTAACATTTCCTCCCCAAAGACCCTGCTGCCTTCACAGCATTCCCTGAGCTGTGACTGGCTACCTTCAGCATGGTTTGTCCAGCTCCTTCTTACACAAGCTTCCCATGGAAGGGAATTCCACAGCCTGGGAGTAGCCACTGAGAAGGTCCTCTCCTGTGTCCTCAGCCCGTGGGCCAGCGAGGTTGGTGGGGCTGAGAGCATTTCGTTCCGGAACTGGGTGAAGTTCCAGGGCTTTCCAGTGGTTCTTTTGGTGCTGGACACTGACACACTTAGCAGCTGTAATACGAGCTTTATTGGTGGCAAATGAAGCAACGGGTGGGACACAGCTGAGAAGCATCCCAGCCCTTCTGCTGATGGGATCCAGCATCTCCTCACATCTGTGATAAACTTGAGCCCCCAAACAAATTCTTATCTCTTGGCTGGCAAATTAAATCCCGATTGCTGGTCCTTTGAGCTCAGGTGCGCTCCCCCCAAAGTAGGGCCAAAGGAAGATGGATTCCCCAAGGTTATATAGTGCAGAAGCAAACAAAACCAAAGTATGTGAGTGTGACCCATCACCCCCTGAACAGCAGTGAACATTGTGTAAGCAGGTTAGCGACAGAGGAAAGATTCGCTCCTTCAGTCCATTTCCAGCCCTCTTACTTTTCCCTGTCCTCAAACTGCAAAGAGCATAGAAAAAGTATCCAGCAAGGTCGCTAATAAAAATGGACCCTTTCATGTCGCTGGAGAGCTGTTCAGGTTTGTCCACTCTAAAACCCATCAGTCTGGCAGCAGAAGCCCAGCTCGCTACAGAGAGGGAGCCCATCTCCAAGGACCTTAAGACCTGGTGTGCACTATTGTGTTGATTTTGCGGATAGACAGGGACCTGCTAGGAGGAGAGCATGAGTTGTCGTCATGCACAGCTCCTCATTCAACACATTCAGATTTGTGCCGGAAAATCTTTCCAGAGGTTGTGTGTGTGTGTGTGTGTGTGTGTGTAGACTGTGGCCTCCTTTTTTTTGCCATAAAAAGAAACCCCTTGGCTTAAGTGGCTGTGGGCCAAATTTCTCTTCCTTTTCCACACCCCTCACTTAGGTTCACCGGGTTTTCAGCTTTCGACAAGGACGTGTGTGCTTCCTTCCCCATCTTCCCTGCGCCGCTCCTCCGACTTCCATCCAAATTAGCTTTGTTTACACAGCTCAGCTGCTGTCCCTGGGGCTTGGTCCGGGATCCGTTGGTCTGTGTGCGTGCGTGGTGTTTGACAACAAACTCCCCTTTGTCTGTTGTCCGAAGGAAAAACGCTTGGAAAATCTAAAACTGGAATCCCCCCCTCCGCCCCCAAGCCTGGCGCCACTTGCTGTTGAGCGCCAATGATCAATGCTGGCAGCCATCTTTCTGTGACTTTATATATCCCGTTCTATCCAAAAAAGGGACGTGAATGATGTCCTTGTGGTTTTCTAGGAGGAGCCCTTGCCCATTCCAAAGCAAGGTTTTTTGTGTATAGTTAAGATGTGGGTTCAAGCCCCCCTGCCCAGCTTTCCTAAGTTAGTGATTTCCAGTAGCTGCACTGGAGCCTAAGACGCTATGAATTCAGTTTGTGTCCTTATTATTCCAATTTCAACATCCTACAGAATCCAGGGGTTTGCAGTTTAGGGAGGGGCCTGAAAGGGGCCTAAACTGCAAACCCCAGGATCCCCTAGGATGTTGAAACTGGAATAATAGCGCTATAACAGGCTAGTGCGGAAATGGTCTTAGGTTCACCTAAGGGTCAACCTATGATGGGGTTTTCTGGCGTTGAGAGTGTCCGACACTTTCTCAGTCTAAGGGAAAGACAATGACAGAAATTTTGCCAGGAAAACCTGACCACAGGATCACCTTACATTGGAGCATAAAAAGGAGTAAGGAAGGGAGTGAAAAAGAAAAATGTGACAGCACCCTTAAGATTAAATGATTTTTGTTTTGGCACAGGCTTTCGTGGATATGAACCCACTTCTTCCGATGCAGTACACTGTGATAATAAATTTGCTGTTGTATGCCTTCGTTTCCAACTTATGGAGAACCTAAGGGGACCCGACCACAGGGTTCTCTGGGGGCTGAGAGTTTGTGATGTCCTCAAGGTCACCCAGTGGCTTTCCTTGGCTGAATGAGGAGTCGAACTCTGGTCTCCAGGGTGATAGCCCAACACTCAAACTACTACACTAGGTCACTAACTTGCTGAAATTTGCAAGACTTCATTGATTGGTTGCTGAAATGTGAGTCTCCAGGGGGGCTAAGCATTTACTTAATTCTTTTCCGCACAAGACTGTTACAGGGCTATTATTCCACTTCCAACATCCTATGGAATCCTGGGGTTTGCAGTTTCAGGAGGGGCCTTTGAGGCTCCTCCTGAAACTGAAAACCCCAGGATTCCATAGGATGTTGAAAGTGGAATAATAGCACTATAACAGTCTAGTGTGGAAATGGCCTTAGTTAAGATCCTTCTTTCCTTCCAATTGCTGTGGTGCCAGAGTTCACACTCTGCTCTCCTTTCCACCTACCTTCTGGCTAGAAGCAAGCAGGCTAGATTAAATATTCCTTATCCCATCCCCCTAAGTATGTGAGAATGAGAAATCCCCTCATTTCATCTTCATCTGTCTTAATTTTGAAAGGGGAAAATGTGTTGTCTCTTTGTGTGTATTGGAATGGCAAGCTGTGAGCACCTGTGGCTGGTATTCAATATGTAATACTTCATAGCAGCATCACCAGGGGTTGTCCCGAGGTTTCTGGTTTTGGCCCCAAAACCTCAGGGCCTGGGGTGATCCTGAAGTGGGAAGCGTAATCATAGAATCATAAAATCATAGAGTTGGAAGAGACCCCAGGGGCCATCGAGTCCAACCCTCTGCTATGCAGGAACACCCATCAAAGCATTCCCACCAGATGGCCATCCAGCCTCTGCTTAAAAACCTCCAAAGAAGGAGGAGACTCCACCACACTCAATTGAGGCAGCTTATTCCACTGCCGGACAGCCCTGACCATCAGGAAGTTCTTCCTGAGGTTCAAGTGGAATCTCCTTTCCTGAAGCTTGAATCCATTGCGCCTTGTCCTAGTCTTTGGAGCAGCAGAAAACAATCTTGCTCCATCTTTAACATGTCATCCCTTCAAATATTTAAACATGGCTATCATGTCCCCTCTTAACCTTCTCTTCTGCAGACTAAACCTCCCCAGCTCCCTAAGCCGTTCCTCATAGGGCTTCACGGCTTCCAGACCCTTCACCATTTTGGTAGCCCTCCTCTGGACACTCTCCAGCTTGTCAATATCCTTCTTGAAATGAAGTGCCCAGAATTGGACACAGGATTCCAAATGAGGCCTCTAAGATAATGCTCTTAGTTGTTGAAGTACAACTTCAGGGTTCCTGGACTCTTCCATTTTGATGGCTCTTTATTTCCCAGCCATCTTGGACTGGACAGTTTTGCAAACAAAGCATATGATTAAAATGACAGAATGTCCTCTGGCAAACCTTAAAAGGGAAAGCTGTCTTCTTTAAAGGGGACCCACGGCCCCCCTAGCTTAAGAGCTCCTCTAGACAGAGCAAATGTGTCAGGAGGTTGTCGTATTTTGTTTCTGTGGCTCTTGACATTACTGTTGTCTCGGACTATTTGTGACACTTCTTGGCATCAGTTGGAATATTTTATTCCTACCCTGAAATGAGTTTCTTTTTATTCCCAAGACATATTGGAACAAAAAGGTCTCCTTCTTATTCCTTCCTTTTGTTTTTAAATCTTTTTTTCTCAGAGATATAGTGCCATAATGCACCAGCGCACTTTTGCACTCTATTTCTGTGGTTTTTATTTAAAAGAGAAAAAGAAGAAAAATTCCCCTTCTGTTGCTGAATGGGGATTTGAACCTGGGTCCTTCAAGTCCTGATCAGAATTCCAACCATTCCATTTGTCTTTGATGTCCAACTTGTTGGCTGTGTTAATGGGTAACTGAGGCTGTTTCAATCCATATTATTTTGCATTCATTGGCCAGGGTTCAGGGTCACTTCGGCTGCACAGGCCACTGACAGCCTAGGATGCCAAGGCACGGCTGCGGCTGGCGGGGTGAAATGTTTCTGGACTGGCCCCAGGTTCAAATGATGGACAAGGGAACACAAAAAAAGAGTTAATCACCTCTTGTGAAAAGGGCCTCAGAACTGAGTTTCAAGGTCCAGTGCCCCCCTCCCAAGCCGGGAAAGTTTTCTGCCTTCATGGAGGCTCTTGGGTTTTTAAATTTATTGTTTGTTTGGCAAGGCAGGGGCAGAGAAATGTGCTTTGTCATTGATTCAGTGGATCTGCTCTGGTTAAGCCTAAAGATTAGATTTGGACCACTTTTATTTGTTTTGCAAACTTTTAAGTTAGAGATGGGCAATGTTTCTATTTTATCCTATGTAAAAAGTCATGTTACAGGAAACTCCTGCCTTTTGATGCCCTGTTATCTGACGACTGACTCAGTGCTTCCAAATTAAAAACAAGTTCTATTAATTCAGTAGGGATTTTGCACTTTCATCAATTCTTCTTGTGTTATGAAGGCTTGCTTGGGACCACTTGTAAATGTGCGCTGCTTGCAGAGTGAACTGAGAGGGGGAAAAAGTTGCTAAGAGACTGGCTGAGAGACTTTGCAAGCAACGTGCACATGGTGAGTCCCAGGTGAGCCTCCTTAAGTCCTCCGTGCTCCCTATAGTACAATACATGGGTTCCGCTTTTCAACCAATTCCATTTTCTTACAGTGCTGTGGTCCTTAAACTGTCAGATAAGTCAAATTGAGGGGGAAGTTTATAATTGGTTACTCTTGCATTGGAGATGTTGTTGAGTGCTTTTGCAAGATCTTTGGCTATTTTTGTGTTCTAAAGGACACTAGAAATCTGAAAAATGAAGCAAAAAAGTAAAGGACTACTCCTGTAGAAAGCTAGATCAACATGAGACAGCAGTGTGATGTGGCAGCCAAGAAAGCCAACGTGATTCTTGGTTGCATCAATAGGAGTATGGTGTCTAGATCGAGGGAGGTAATGGTACCACTTTGTTCTTCATTGGTTAGGCCTCATCTGGAATCCTGTGTCCAGTTCTGGGCACCTCAATTCAAGAAGGATGTCGACAAGCTGGAATGTGTCCGGGGAGGGCGACCAAAATAGTAAAGGGGCTGAAAGCCATGCCCTATGAAGAACGCCTTAGGGAGCTGGGGATGTTTAGTCTGCAGAAGAGAAGGTTAAGTGAGGACATGATAGCCATGTTTAAATATTTGAGGGGATGTCATGTTGAAGACGGAGTGGGTTTGTTCTCTGCAGTTCCAGAGACTAGGACAAGGAGCAATGAATTCAAGCTGCAGCAAAGGAGATTCCACTGGAACCTCAGGAAGAACTTCCTGATGGTCAGAGCTGTCCGGCAGTGGAATATGCTGTCTCAATGGAGTGTGGTGGAGTCTCCTTCTTTGGAGGTTTTTAAACAGAGGCTGGATGGCCATCTGTTGGGAATGCTTTGATGGCGTATTCCTGCATAGCAGGGGGTTGGACTGGATGGCCCCTGGGGTCTCTTCCAACTCTATGATTCTAAGTAATTGGTTCAGAAAAAAAAACAACAGCAAGCAATTAGTGTGAAATTACTTCCAAGTTCTAAATAGTCTGGGAATTTTGTCTGTCTGTCTATCTGCCTGCCTGCCTGCCTATCTTTTTTTTTTTTAACTGTTGCTTTGAATGTAAAAGGATTTGGGTTCAAATCCTGTATAGAGATGTGTAACATAAATCTCTGCGTATGGATTGTGTTGCGCAGTCTTTGTGCTCGATGGCAGTGTTGTACAACTCAGTGTCCACCTGATTGTGCAACTGAATGCTCAACAAACTGTGCTTATTCATTCATGCACAATGCACATTTATGCAAGATCTTTCTCAACTTTGAACTGGGTAAGGATGCAGCGTGGCAAAGAAAAATGAACTGCTTCCATAGGGGAATGTTTGCAGGCAGAAGACACCAGCAGGATTCTGAGCCATGTGTTTTGCATTAACCAAGTTCCTGATGCCAAGTCAAGGAAAGAACTGAGTTAGCTTGGCTTGTGTAGGAACACCCCTCCTTGTGCGCAGCTGATGCTCCCCTAGGCAGAGTAGATGGACCAAAGGTCTACCTTGGTGCATGTCAGCCTCATCTTTTCATAGAAACATAGAACTCTAGAGCTGGACGAGACCATAAAGGCCATCCAGTCCAACTCCATTCTGTCATGCAGGAATACATGCTCAAAGCAATCCCAGCATATGGCCATTCTGCCCTTCTTTAAAAACCTCCAAAGAAGGAGATTCCACCACACTCCCAGGCAGCGGTGTATTCAGGCCATTTGCGCACTAGCCTGTTATAGTGCCATGATTCCACTTTCAACGTCCTATGGAATCCTGGGGTTTGCAGTTTCGGGAGGGGCCATGCGGCCCCTCCCGAAACTGCAAACCCCAGGATTCCATAGGACGTTGAAAGTAGAATCATAGCGCTATAACAGGCTAGCGCAGAAATGGCCTCACTGTCGAACTGCTCTTACTGTCAGGAAGTTCTTCCCATGTTTAGGTGGAATCTCTTTTCCTGAAGTTTGAAGCTGTTGAATCATAGAATCGTAGAGTTGGAATGGAGACCACAATGGCCGTCGAGTTGAACCTCCTTCTGCCGTACAGGAATAAACCGTCAAAACATTCCCAACAGATGGAATGCTCCATGTCCTAGCCTGGTAGAGCAGTGGGGAAGGCTGTGGGGTGTGTGCGCAATTTTTATACTCTTGTGGGCCTCCTGATCCCATTTCTGGCTGACAGTGGGCCCAAAATGCCAATGCAAAACCCTTCCACTTTTAATTTCCATGTTTGCTTGGGAGTGGTTTCTGGGGAGGGGGATGTTTGAAGCAAATCCAACGTGACTGGAGGCCTTTAGTGACCTTTTGTGGATGTTTCATTTTTTTTCTGCCCCCTTTTGAAATACTGCAAAAGCTTTGCAGCCGCGACCATTTCTGGGCAGAAAACTGTGCCTATATAAGGATGGCACACATCTTCAAATGCAGGGAGGGATTGGTATGAATTGCGGTTGCTACGAATGTTGTGATCGCTCTCTCTCCCTCCTCGCTCAGTTTCCCTTGCTTTTCTATTCATTTTTCCCCCGCGTGGTACTGGATTTCCAAGGTTTAATTCTAGCCACACTTAACACCAGGATTAATTCCTCTGGTATGGACAGCGATATTATCATTTTATTTGTTTATTTTATCACTTGTTATGCAGCTGCCTTACAATCTGAAAGGGAGAGGGGGAGAGGAATGCAAAAGTCTTGGCCAGAAGGCTTATCACGTGAAACTGGGGTGTCCAACTTCTACATTCTTGAGGGTTGTGCTGTTCTCCAGGCGCATATTTTGATATACGGTCCAGCTGCCTCCTGGAGCTCTCTCTCAGGCTGCCTCTCCCCTGAGCATTAAGGCAGCCTTCCACAAGAATGTGCCCCTCCAGATGTATTGGACTACAAATCCCATAAGTCCAGGGGAGTTTTAGTCCAGCACAGGGCTGTGGAGTTGTTATGCCAAACCATTGAGCCCAACATGACAGGCCCTTACTGCTCTTAGATTTTTGTAGCGATTCCCAAGCTGATAAGCTGCCCTGTCTTTAACCACACAGCTCTGCCTCCCCTCTTATGGTGCCATTTTTTGGTAAAAGGGGGAGGGTTTTCAATGTTTACTTAGAACCAGTTAATAATATGGTAGTGTGCTTTCTGTGTTGCTTTATATACTTTATATCTATTATATAAAAGTCAAAGTTTGTCTGTTTGTCTGTGCCAGGCGAAGACCTCATGTGATTGGCTGCCTAATAAGATTCTGTGGAATCCTGGCTTTGCAGTTTAGGGAGGGGCCTTCAGAATTCTCACCCAGAGAATAGGCCGGTTGCTGTTGAGACAAGGCCTAGCAGCAAGGAGGAGGGCAATATATTCCCTCAGGAACCCAGCCTCTGCATGTTAATGGCTCTGAATACAAGTTGGATTGGGGAATATGGGGAAAAAGTTACAGGTACTGAACAAAGCAGTTTGGGGAATCAGAGACACAGGATCTCAAATCTTTCTAACAAGGATTACCTATGAGAAAATAAAATCCCAGGCAACGCCGGGTATATACACTAGTACTGTATACAACTGGAGCTGAGTCAGTGGCTACAAAGATAAAACTGCAACCTTTATTAAGATAACAATAAGAATAAAGTAATGTGTTAGACCTCGTATGCAAGTCAAGGTTGGTACATTTCCTCAGTGCACTTTTTAGACAATATAACAGATAACTCCCCAATCAGAAACAGTTCAGTTATATCTGTAGGTGTCGGATGGAAAGCATGCAATTCACTGCTCGCTTTTGATGGGCCCTCCTTATGGGTCTGGGAGTGCAACTCCATCTCTCCTCTGCCGACCACCCCCAATAGGAGGGGCAGACGGAGCAGGAGAATGGGATCCTGGAACAATATCTGTGGTGTTTCATGAACTTCCACCAGGAGAATTGGATCATGCTACATGCTATGGCAGTATAACAATGCCCTTCAGTGCTCGATGCAAATGACCCCATTCTTTGCCAACTGTGGGTTCCACTCCCACTTCTTGCCTTAGCCTTCTTCCACTTTTCTGGCTGCATGCATGCTGGCTCTTACAGGAGTTGCAGGCCATCCTTCAGGTCCTCTGAGACCAGCTACAATAGGCACAGGATGATTACAAAAATTAGGCAGACTGATGGCGGTGAGTGGGGGTTCCTTTGGCACTGGGGACTTGATCTGGATCTCCACCTGGCACCTGCTGGTCCAGGGCCCTTCATGGAAACTAGGTCCCCAATTTCTTAGTCCCTTCCCAGTGGAAGCAGTAATCAACCTGGTTGCCTACTGGTCAAGCTGACAGTGTCCTTCAAGGTGCATTTGCTCTTCCATCACTGCTTGCTGGCCCCTGCAGCCCCTGCCAGTCTGCACTTGTAGGATGTCCTGCCTCTGCTGCCTGTTTTGGTGGCTGGCAAGCCAGAATATGAAGTGGCCCAAATCTTGGACTCTCATTGGCGGAGTCACCGGTTGAAGTACCTAGTGAACTGGAAGGGCTACGGGCCTGAGGAACATTTCTGGAAGGATGCCTTGCATGTCCATGCCTATCCGGTTGGTCTGGCAATTCCACTGCTATTTTCCCCAGAAACTGGTGCCCTGTCTGCTGGGTGGGGGGTGCCCTGGGAAGGGGAATAATGTCACGGGCCAGGAAGTCAGCTTCTCCGGGTGAACAGTAGCCTCAAAAGAAAACAAGCAGAGTCAAGCATACTGGGAGCTAGTCAGCTGGGATGAGAGCCATCTGGCTCCAGCCTTTTTAAGGAAGACAGAGGGCTGTGGCCCAATGCTATAAACAACTTGTGTGTTTGCTGGGTCTTGCCTTTGTGAGCTCCAGAGTCCCTGCTTGCTCTCTGCCTGGATTCTCTGACCCTTGGACCAACCTTCTGCAGAAGAGAAGGTTAAGAGGGGACATGATAGCCATGTTTAAATATCTGAAGGGATGCCATATAGAGGAGGGAGAGGGCTTGTTTACCGCTGCTCCAGAGACTAGGACAAGGAGCAATAGATTCAAGCTGCAGGAAAGGAGATTCCACCTCAACCTCAGGAAGAACTTCCTGACGGTCAGGGCTGTCTGGCAGTGGAATAGGCTGCCTTGGAGTGTGGTAGAATCTCCTTCTTTGGAGGTTTTTAAGCAGAGGCTGGATGGCCATCTGTTGGGAGTGCTTTGAGGGGGTTCCTGCATGGCAGAGGGTTGGACTGGATGGCCCCTGGGGTCTCTTCCAACTCTACATTTCTATGATTCTATGATTCTATGAACTCTTGAGTACGCTTCTACTCCACCCTGGACAGGCAAGCTCTGCTGAACTGCTAAGCTGTCTCAGTTTGTCTGCTGAATGGTCTTCTGCTATCTCTGCACACCATTGCCTGGCAACAGACAGCCAATGCCTAGGACAATACATTTGCATCATATCTAGTACTGATGCACCTTGAACAGTGATCTCACTGTAACACCATCACATACTTCAGTGGGGAAACTTTTTTGGCAGTCATTAGGTAACATTTGACATGGCCATCGGGGATCCCTTAAAGTTGGTTTTTTGTGGAGTCTTGATTTTGGCTTGCCAGGTTCTAGCCGGTGGCAGGCTGGACAAAACTAGTCCAGACTCCTAGCTTCCTCCCCGCAATAAATGTAACTTAAATGTAACCTTGAGCTATGTTGCCTGGATAATGAGAAGAGCTCATTATCACACACATTCTTACACTGAAAGAGATGAAATATATAAGGAAAGAGGGATTGAGAAGGTGAGAGGGAGGATAGAGCCAACATGAGCTCTAAGATCTGCAGGGGAGGGCTTTCTCTCAGTCCCACCACCTTTGCAGGCTCAGTTGCTGAGGTCTCAAGAGAGAGCCTTCTCTGTGGCTGCTCCCAAACTGTGGAACTCCCTGCCACAGGAGGTCCACTTGGTCCCCTCCCTGCTTTCTTTTTGCAAGTGGGTGGAGACTTTTTATTCAAGCAGGCTTTTGAATCATGAATTTGAACTGTGGAGCTCTTGTGTGTGTGTCAAGTGGCGTGCAACATTTTTTAATCTGTATTTTAAAACCTTTTTTGAAATTATGTTTTAAATATGTTTTAAGAGTTTCAACTGTTTTTAAGTATGTTTTAATTACTGGAATATTTCATTTCTTTTTAACTTTTGTAAATTAATTGTTTTAGCTGTATCTTTTAAGATTATTTTAAGCTGTCTTAGGTCCCATTTGGGGGCAGGGCGGGATATACATTCAAACAATCGGGCAAGCTCAGTGAAGAACAAGCTTGCCGATGAGGGATGGCAATGTGTCTTTCAAAAGCGTGAGAATGAAAGGATAAAATTTCAGAACATAGAATGATAGGGAAGGGTGCCTCTGAGCATGAATGGAATGCCACTTCCTTCTCATCTGGGCATCTTGGATAAGATCTTTGGAATCTGTGAGATTGCTTCCAATCAAGCTGGAACCTTCAACTTTTCCCTTTTTTGGGGGAAAGTAATGCTGCGTATCTTGAGACTCTTTTGGCTTGGGTGGAGCTGTAGCAAAAATTGCAGCCTCTCTTCTGCAACCCAAATGTGGGTGTGGGCGAGGGGGCAGTCGTCGAAAGGAGTGAAGCATTTTTTTCTCCCTTTGTAGCAAGACTAAGGAGAAAATTCATGCCCCAAGGCCAAGGAGATAAGATGGGAAGGAGGGAAGGTTAAAGATAGCACGCAGGAGAGTTTTATAGGTTCTTGAGCAAGAGAGCTTTGAGGGAGAAAAGGAGAAGAATGAGATAAATGGAATCCACCTTTCCCAGATTTATTTTCAGTATTCATTCTGCACCGAAAGTTTTGCAATAACTGGAGTTGAGCAGGAAAGAGTGTCTAATGATCTGAGAGTGTAGGACTAGCGGAGAGCTGGCATGGTGTCATGGATGAGTACTGCGGGAGAGCAGAGCTTGAATCCCCGCTCAGCTATGGGCTGTGGGCGTCCTGATATTTCTCAGGTGTAGGCACCCGAAAGGACCAGATCCTATCTTATCTTGGAAGCTAAGTTGGGTCAGATGTGGTTGGCGTATCAGACTATATTCAGAAGAAAGCAAAGGCAGTTCTTGTGTGAAAATATCTTGTCAAGAAAACTCTATGGAGAGCCAGCATAGTGTAGTGGAGACCTTGGAGACCAGGGTTCGATTCCTCCCTTGGCCACAAAAACCCACTCAGTGACCTTGTGTGCGTCACATACTCTCAGCCCCAGAAAACCCCATGGTAGGTCCACCTTAGGGTCTCCCTAACTCGGAAACGACTTGAAGGCAGACGACAACAACAAGGTTGCAATGAATCAGAATCCATTTGAAGGTGCACCTCCCGTAACGGCAAACCCCAGGATTCCAGAGGATGTTGAAAGTGGAATCGTAGTGCTGTAACAGGCTAGTGCAGAAATGGCCTGAGAGTTTGTCTGTGTGTCAGCGTCAGGCAGGCAAAGACCTCAAATAATTGGCTGAGTGAGGCGAGAAGACCTCATATGATTGGCTGCCTCTGAAGATTCTTTGGAATCCTGGGGCTGCCAGTTTAGGTAGGGGCCTTTAGAATTCTCAGCCAGAGGATAGGCCAGTTGCTACGGAGATGAGGTCTAGCAGCAAGAAGGAGGAGGACAGTGTATTTCCTCAGGAAGGCAACCTCTGTATGTTAACAACTCTGGATACAGACTGGATTGGGGAATATGAGGAAAAGTTATAAGTACTGGAATAGGCTGGTTGTTATGGAGAAGAGACCTAGCAGCAAGGAGGAGGACAGTATATTCCCTCAGGACCCCAAACTGTGTATATAAATAACTCTGAATACAGATTGCATTGGGAAATATGGGAGAAAGTTACAGGTACTGGAGAAGACAGTTTGGTGAGTTCTTAAGAGGAAAATAAAATCCTGGGCAACGCCGGGTAAATACGCTAGTTGCTTATACTTTTTTTTTAGCATATGTTTGCAATGATAAGGACTCGATACTTGTAGTTTTCTTATTTCATAGGGAAAACTTTAGATTTGCCAGGCTCAGGCAAGATGCTCCTTTTTTTTGCATTTCTATAGAATCCCAGTGTGCACGCTCAGGGCCACAAACCTGGGCGTTTTTTTTTAGTTTTTTTTTTTTTTTTTTACAAAAGATGGAATATGGACAAAGTTGACCAAACTCTGCAAAGTCATGAGATAGCTTATCTTCACTACAAAAAATATTACTAGTGATAAGAGGCATGAGCTTCTGCATCCTACACATGCCTCCTTATTCCTCCCAGTGATGAGGAAAACCAGAAAAAATGGTAATGTGAAAAAATGCAGAGCTGGAGACTGAATTACATGGAAAAAGAGGAATTGGTTGGATTTTCCTGAAACACATGAGCCACAGAATTTAGCTTTTTAGTTTTTTTTTATCTGGCGTGTTCAAGGGGCTTTCTGAGCAACTTCTCAATAAGTTGTTACAACAGCCCTGTAAAGTAGACTGGTATTATTATGACCCACATTACAAGGAGAAGCTGACTGAGAGCAGGAGTCTGAGATCTCAATGGACAGTTCATGGGAGAGGTGGGACTTGAATCCGGTGCATGCTCAGAGTTGCTGCGCCATGCCTGTTGATTGCTTTGGGCCTTTGTCTTGATTGGACTGATTTGGGTCTTCCCTTCTGTATTAAAATTTTTATTGGAAGAAATATGAATTCAATAAAACAGTGGTTCTCAACCTGTGGGTCCCCAGATGTGTTTGGACTTCAGCTCCCAGAAGCCCTGAGCATTGACCATAGTGGCTGGGGCTTCTGGGAGCTGAAGTCCACAAACATCTGGGGACTCACAGGTTGAGAACCACTGCAATAGAACAAAATAAAATTTATTGTCTATAAGCATTCCTTTATGAAACATGTGATAAACACACATACATACACTTCTTTTTCTAGCCTTTGAGTTAAAATGTGATTCCAAAGACCCACATGAGAACCGGATGGATCTAAATGACCTCTGTTTTTATTAATAAAAGAAATAAATGAAAACCAATCAATAATAAAGGAGTGATCATGGAGTACGTTTCTTGAGTTGCAAACCTGCTGTGTCAGTTTTTCCATGCAAGCAAGGGAACACATCTTCTCATACCAACAGTCCAAAGATAAATTCTGTAGGCCTTGCCATTTTTGAGCAATTACAATCCAAATTCTTAGGGGAAAAAAATACTAGTTTTTTTTTTACTAATAAAATTTTTTTTGTCTTCTTTTATAAGTAGAGTAAACCTAGTATTGGCAAAAATATAATTTCTTGATGTTACGTTTTTCCATTTCATCAAAAACCTGCAACAAAATCTGTGGAATTTTAGACAGCACCACCATCGGTGAAAGAAAGTTCCTACAGCTTTGCAGTTTCTCCAACATTTGCAGATATTTGCTTGTTTATCTAACTGAGTTTCAGTGGAGCACGATACCACTGATAAATCATTTTAAAATGTTGTTCCTGTGTTCCTGTCCAAAGAGCCTTCTCCTGGTTGTGTCTTTAAACTGCCTTATTTTGCTTATGTTCTGCAGCGCAACACCTTCCAGGTCGTCTTAGCCTACAGCACTGCGGACGCTTATGCCCTTTTCCTTTATCCCGACGATGGGATCCAGTTCTCTGGGACGCGCCCGAAGGAATCCTACAATGTCCACTTGGAACTCCCAGCCCGGGTTGGCTTCAGCAGGGGAGACTTTCAGCGCCGGGAAGGACCGTACCACAGTGTAACCGCCAGCGAGCAGTCTGTCAAAAACCTCTACCAGTAAGTAGCCAGCTGTGTATTCTTCTCCAATAACAGCAATAAAGATGAGTACACTTAGAGCTTTTCAGCAAGCAAGTGACAAACAACGAGTCAATCTAAAGTCAATTTAGACGGAGCTTAAACTCTGACATTTTAAAAGGCAAAGAAAAATGTTTTGACTTGTCACTGAAAAGAAAGTCGAGTTGGTGCCAATGGTATCTCGCTGCTTCATGGAAGAAGATGTTGGCAGGGATTTAGTGTGGAAAGAATCCAGTGAAATTTAGAAAGCTTGCTGGGAAGCTTGCTGGCTGGACACACTTGTGCAGTCTTTGTCTTCCATTCCCTGCAACTGATGTACAGAGGTAGATTGCCTCTGGCATACTGGAGATTGTACATAACTACCCCAGGTAGCCTTGGATTGCCTTATCCTCCATTAGTTTATGTATCTTCCTTTTAAAGCCATCCAAGTTAGCAGCCGTGAGGGTGTCTTGTAGCAGTGAGTTCCACAGTGTAGCTATGCACTTTAAAATGCACAGTTGGAATATATGAGTCTGTGTTGGGAGACTGAAACATTGCCCACAACCTGCTTTACATTTATTTATATTGAGATTCCTTTGCCATGTTGTTGCTTGTCCCATTTGGGGAAAATTGCTTGGAGCTCTTTGTAGGCTTTGTTGGTTTTCACTGTTGTGAATATATTGTATTCCTGCATGGCAGTGGCTGGACTTGACGGCTCTTGTGGTTTCTTCCAACTCTGTGATTCTATGAATACCTTGGAGTTCATCCTCACTACAGAATTATAGTGGTTCGATACCAGCTTAACTGCCATGGCTCAGTCCTGCAGAATCTTGGGATTTGTGGTTTGGGGAAGATTTTGTGCCGGAGAGCTTTAGTGCTGTCATTCAGCTGAGTGAACTACAGCTTTCTAGCAGAGGATTCTATGTTCCTTACAAAATGAAAAATCCCTAAATTCTACTGGATGCAGCCAAGACATTTACTATAAATACGGTAGTGTCACGCACAATTTGGCAACCAGTACAGCAGACAAACCCAGGAATTGGCACTGTGTGCTGAATCTGATATGCAAGATACCTCAACTTGCACAGAATAAATTTTCGCTGTCCAGTATGTGGAGCCTCACTATGTTTTATCAAGAGTGGAATGAATTATGGAAACCCAGAAAACCTGCGTACCTTTGCCCAACTCATTATCAGTTGCAGAAATCCAGCTTTTCTGGATTCTGCCGCAATTTTCAAAAAGTCGACATAGCCCTGAGAGATGTGTTTTCTACTTGTATGCTTTAAGGTGAGACAAATATACCATATCGCGCCTGGTCTATCAGAAACTGCAAAGCCCCATTGATGTTGTGCCAAGTAATGAGTCCAACTTTGTTTGAATAAGACAGCTGTTTCATTAGATAATTTTTTGTGTGCTGGAAAAATCTGTGTTTTAAAAAAGAACGGGTTCAAAGGCAGGCCAATGTTGTGTGGAAAACCTGTGGAAATATCCCTCTGGGATTAGGATGGTGTTGGTCATGTTTTTGTGAACTGTTACAAGGAAGTACCTGCCAGGGTCACTGTTCTGAAAGATGCTTTCCTGCTCTTGACCTGGGTGCGGTGTTATTTCAAAGCATCAGAAATTGCAACTCCATTGGCTGTCTGAATTGGAGACTGCGGAGGCATCCTTACAAATGGAAAGAGATCAAATCAAGGCAGGCTAGAAGTTCGTTTCTTCAAGGACAAGCTCCCCATCATAGAATCATAGTATTGTGGAGTTGGAAGAGACTCCAAGGGCCATTCAGTCCAACCCCCTTCTGCCATGCAGGAAAACGCTATCAAAGCAACTCAACAGTTGGCCATTCAGCCTTGTGTTTAAAAACTTCCAAAGAAGGAGATTCCACCACACTCCCAGGGAGTGTATTCTGTTGTTGAACTGCCCTTACCAGCAGGTTGGCTGCATGCTCCCTGATCCAGTGTCAGGTTGGCTGTGCTCTCCCTGCCAGGTATGAGATGATAGCTTTTACCACAGGTGCTTTGCTTGGCAGAGGAAGGTAGGGATGATGGATGGTGGTGATGGATGAGCTGGGAACCCCAGAATGGAATGGTACTGGTTGGTGATAAGAATGAACAAACGTAGCTCCAAGGTCTTCTTGTTGGCAGGCTGAAGCCATTTCCACACTAGTTGGTTATAGCACTATGATTCCACTTTCAACATCCTATGGAATCCTGGGGTTTGCAGTTTCGGGAGGGGCCTCCTGGCCCCTCCCGAAACTGCAAACCCCAGGATTTCATAGGATGTTGAAAGTGGGATCATAGCGCTATAACAGCCTAGTACGGAAATGGCTTAGGTGAGAAAATGGGAGGAGGATGGCAAAGCCTGGGAAAAGTGTTTTGATACATTAACAAATGGGATAGCAGTGCATGCTAATTTTGCAATGCAATGGCTTATATCAGTGGTTTTCAACCTGTGGGTCCCCAGATGTTTTTTGGACTTCAGCTCCCAAAAGCCCTGAGCATTGACCATAGTGGCTGGGGCTTCTGGGAGCTGAAGTCCACAAACATCTGGGGACCCACAGGTTGAGAACCACTGGCTTATATAGTACTGCAAATCCAAAGCTTCTTTAGTCCTGGCAGTTGCCTAGATGTGCAATTGTTTTCTTTGCTGTTGCTAGATAAAGGCTTTGGAAAACTCTAAACCTAATTACTCAAACATGGAGCTATCCTGTACATTACAATGTCCAAGTCTGTGGCCTCAGCAGAAAATGAGCTTGCTCTATTTTCCATATGATATCCTTTCAAATATTTAAATATGGCCATCCTGTCACCTCTTAACCTTCTCTTCTCCAGGTTAAACATGCCCAGCTCCCTAAGCTGATCTTCATAGGGCGTGGTTCCCACGCCTTCTACCATTTTGGTCGCCATCCTCTGGACACGTTCAAGCTTGTCAATATCCTCTTTGAACTGTGGTGCCCATAGAATCATAGAATCATAGAAATGTAGAGTTGGAAGAGACCCCAGGGGCCATCCAGTCCAACCCCCTGCTATCCAGGAACACCCTCAAAGCACTCCCGGTAGATGACCATCTAGCCTCTGCTTAAAAACCTCCAAGGAAGGAGACTCCACTACACTCCGAGGCAGCATGTTCCACTGCCGGACAGCCCTGACCATCAGGAAGTCCTTCCTGAGGTTCGGGTGGAATCTCCTTTCCTGCAGCTTGAATCCATTGCTCCTTGTCCTGGTCTCTGGAGCAGCAGAAAACAAGCCCTCTCCTTCCTCTACATGGCATCCCTTCAAATACTTAAACATGGCTATCATGTCCCCTCTTCACCTTCTCTTCTGCAGACTAAACATACCCAGCTCCCTAAGTCTATCCTCATAGGGCATGGCTTCCAGGCCCCTCACCATTTTGGTCGCCCTTCTCTGGACTTGTTCCAGCTTGACCATGTCCTTCTTGAATTGGGGTGCCCAGAACTGGACACAGTATTCAAGATGAGGTCTAACCAAAGCAGAGTAGAGTGATACCAGTACCTCCCTCGATCTAGACACCAGACTCCTATTGATGCAGCCGAGAATTGCATTGGCTTTCTTGGCTGCCGCGTCACACTGCTGACTCATGTTCAGCTTGTGGTCTATGAAGACTTCTAGATCCCTTTCACGTGTACTGCTATCCAGCCACGTGTCCCCCATCCTATATTTCTGTATTCCATTTTTTCTACCTAAGTGTTGGACCTTACACTTCTCTCTGTTGAATTTCATTTTGTTAGCCTTGGCCCAGCTCTCCAATCTCTCCAATCTCTCCAGGTCATTTTGAATTTTGATCCCGTCCTCTGGCGTATTAGCAACCCCTCCCAATGTGGTGTCATCTGCAAATTTGATGAGCATGCCCTCTATTCCTTCATCCAAGTCGTTGATAAAAATATTATGCCCAGAACCGGACATAATGGCCATTTCCGCCCTTCGCTGTTACAATGCTATAATTCCACTTTCAACCTCCTACAGAATCCTGGGGTTTGCAGTTTAAGGAGGGGGCTTTAGAGTTCTCAGCCAGAGAGCTCTTTGGCCTTTTGTCCTCTTTGGAAACTACAAATCCCAGAATTCCACAGGATGTTGAAACTGGAATAATAGCACTATCACAATGTAGTGCAGAAATGGCCAAGGTTCCAGGTGGGTTCTCACCAAACCGGTATAGAATTACTTCTCTTGATCTAGATACTACATGAAGATGCTGCTCTTCATTTTGCAGTCTACCAGATATTACTGACTGGAGTTTTGGACCACTGGTGGCTAGTATTGTCTCCAAGAGTCTAGGTATTTCTGAGCTATCTTTGTATAATATGGCATCTTCCAAGGAGTGCTTCTTTTAGCAATTGTGCTATTGTGATCCTGTCTACGGTGATTGCATTCAGATGTTTTCCCAGTCTCTTTGTTTTCTGTTTGCCATTGGAACTGTATTGGTGGCAGTTACATCCTGCCCTATATTCTAGGATCTTTGAGTGGAGTATAAGTAACATTAATTGAATGGTTTAAATTTAAAAATTAAAACAATAAAAACAATTTAAACAGATAAAAAAGAGTATTTAAATAATTGAATATGTTAAAATAGTTTTAACAAGTTTAACAAGTTAAAACCATGCAATCTGAATTTTGGAATAAATCAGCCTCCAAAGCTGTGGTTTATAACTGGTGCTGGAATGGAACCAATACTGGTTCTTAACCTTTGGTCCACGGACCTCTCAGGGACTGCGGTGTCCTCACAAGGGGTCCGTGAAGGCTTGAAGAAATGCTTTGCACTTTTACAGTTAGAATAGAAACAGACAGACTGATGGGTGGCCATACACTGATCTCAAAGGGCAGGAGTTTTTTGCTGGTGGCAGACATCATTTGTACAAAGTTTCATTACAGTATCTCAAGCCGTTCAAAAGTTATGAAAATAACTTTGACAGCAAAAAATATACCCAGCACTTGCTTCTGCATGCAGTGAAAACATGCAAGTGGACTGTATTGAGTGCTGGAGAGAAAGTACCCGACATTTCTTGCTACTGAGCATACATCCAGAAGCCACCTTCATAATAGCAGTGTGTGCATTTACTTATTTCTTCCTCCGCTGCAAACCTTAAGATGCTCAGTGAGCAACTTTAAAGAAATATTGGATGGACTGTAGGGTTCTGAATCTTGAGTTAAGTCGTGCTGGTCTATGGCAACCAGATATATTTAAAGCAGGTCCCGGTAAAGAAAAGGTTAAGAACTGCTGCTCTAAGCCATTCCACAATTGAAGGAGCCACAGCTAAGAAAGCCTGCCTATGGTGGCCATCTCTGCACTAGCCTGTTATAGCGCTATTATTCCACTTTCAACATCCTATGAATCCTGGGGTTTGCAGTTTAGGGAGGGGCCTCAAAGGCCTCAAACCCCGAGATTCCATAGGATGTTGAAAGTGGAATAATAGCACTATAACAGGCTAGTGCGGAAATAGCCGGTTTTCTACCCCAACTGGTGGTACACAGAGAAGGTCAGAGAAGATGAAGACGAGCAATTGCTCAGCAGACAGAGGTATTAAGAGACCCAAGAAATGTTTCCAGCAGTGAAGCTTCATGGCTGGGGTTAGACAGTCTGGGGTTCACGGGGAGAGGACGGGATCTAGAAATTTCACCGAAACATGATCAGCTCAAGGAGCTGAGCTTTCAAAAGAACAGCTGTTGTACAGAATTTCCAACTCTTATCAAGTGCCAACTATTTTTTGGCTTGCAGCTGCCTGACATGAGAGAAGGAGAGAAGAATATGCCAAACTTTTAAAACAGGAGGGTTGCTTCATTAAGTGTCTAAAAGATATCCAGTCTTTGTTTAGATACACTAGGAACCTGCAGCTAAAATATCTGGCCAGCTATTTTGTGACTCAGAGGACATCTCCACTATATGGCACAACAGTTTGATGCCACTTTACTGCGGCACCATTCTATGGAATCCCGGCATTTATAGTTTAATGGGTCTCTCCTGGAGAGTTCTAGTCCATTCGTCTGAACAACCGAGTTCTCTAGCTTGATTTAATCCTAAAGCACTCTTCTTTGGGGATCTTGGGAGAGCCCAGTATTCTGTAAAACAGAAGCACTAAAGTGTTTTCAAACTACTCCTAACATCATAGGTTCACTAACAGAGCATTGGACTTGGAGACATGCAGTCTAATCCAGACATGGAGCTCTTCTTAAGTACTCCTGCATTTGCTCACATCCATCCATCCATTTATTTAAATATTTACTGTCTACCCTCTATCTAAAGATCTCAGGGTGATGTAAAATAAAATCAACTTGACTAGGTTTAGACAATGTCTATAATAAAATGCTAACCCTTTTCATCTCCCTTAGTCGTGGTTCTGCGCAGTAAAAATTTAGATCCTTGCAGATTTGTTCATGGAATGGACAACATCATGCTACTTAAAGTTCCATGAAATATGTATATTAATGTCGTTTGTTATCAACCTGACCCAGACGTTTGCCAAGCCCCTATCTGTCTGTCCTATGTGTCTGTCTATCTATCTACCTATCATCTATCTGTTTATTTATTGAATTTATATGCCGCCTTTTCTCCCAAGGTGGGATCCAAGGCGGCTTCCAAAACACCTTAAAAGCATAAAAACAACTTAAAAAATTAAAAGAAATATAAAATTTTAAAACTGAACAATGGCTTTTTAAAATCAGCTAATACATAAGTAAAAGGTCTCCAGCTTTTCTTGCCAGTACTTACTGGAGGCAGTTTGCCACTGCCCTCCTTTGAGGACGAGAGAGTGTGACTCAGAGAGACTAGGGTTCAAATCCCCACTCAGCCATGGAAGTCCATTGTGATCTTGGACAAGTCACACTCTCTGGGCCTGGGAGGAGGGCAATGGCAAACCTCTTCTGCAGAAGTCTTGCCAAGAAAAAAAATTCTTTTTAGAGCCAGCATAGCATAACAATTTGAGTGTTGGACTAGGGCCATTTCCACACTACACCGTTATAGTGCTATTATTCCACTTTCAACCTCCTGTGGAATTCTGGGGTTTGCAGTTTCCTGAGGCCAAAGAGCTTCTGGCTGAGACTTCTAAATGCCCCCCCCCCAAACTGTAAACCCCAGGATTCCAGAGGAGGTTGGAAGTGGAATCATCGCGCTATTAGAGTGTAGGGCGGAAACGGCCTAGGACTCTGGGAGGCCAGGGTTCGAATCCTCCACTCAGCCATGGAAACTCCCTCGATGACCTTGGAAGAGTCATATTCTTTCAGCCGTAGAAGAAACCTCTTATGAATAAATCTTTCCAAGCAAACCCTAGGAGAGGGTCGCCATATCTTGGTGTCCGTTTGAAGGCACCTAATGGCAACAGAAATTAAAGTGAGTCCCTGCACCTTGCTTTAGAAGAGAGTTGTCATTCGTGGAGCCTTCCAGGAATGATAGTTCTCTGTTTTTGGCTAAATTTTTTTTTTTGTAATGGTGGGATAGTTCCAAAGAATTCTGGAGACCACAAAAACGGCCTCATCATCCCACTTCCTTAGACACTGGGGACTGTGCCTAGTGCTTTTCATTTGTTTTGCTCTGAGGAACAGCTTAGAGTGTTGGGTATGTTTAGCCTTCAGAGGAGAAGCTAAGAGGTGACATGGTAGCTATGTTTAAATATTTGAAAGAGTGTCATATGGAGGATGGGGCAAGCTTGTTTTCTGCTGCTCCAGAGACTAGGACATGGAGCAATGGCTTTAAACTGCAGGAAAAAAGAGATTCCATCAAAACATTAGGGAGAACTTCCTGGCAATAAGAGCAGTCTGACGGTGGAATATGCTGCCTGGGAGTGTGGGGGAGCCTCCTCCATCTTCATTCCATCATCTCCAGGTGCTTTGATGGTGTCTTTTTTCACGGCAGAAGGGGGTTGGATTGGATGACCTTTGAGGTCTCTTCCAACTCTAAGCTTCTATGGTTTTAATTGTCGCTTGCTGATGAGTAACTGTGGGCTTTCTCCTGCATTCTCTCCTAATTCAGGGCAAGCAACGCTGGGATCCCTGGTGTCTGGGTCTTCCATATTGGCAGCTCTTCCCACCTGGAAAATGTGATCCCAGCTTCGGTTGGAAAGATGCCACCTCCTTCTCCAAAGAATCCAGAAAGTCACATCGTGGATCCCGAGTACCCCAGTTTGACCCTAGATTATGCCGATTCCTTCTACGAAGGGGCAGAAGATGAATATTTGCCTGTGACAACCACTGAACTGGCAGCGTCTGACTTGGAGACGTGGACACCTGGCACTTTGTTAAGCCTCGAGGACCAACTTGATTTCGCTGAGCCGAGGCATTCCGGGGGAGCTAAGCTGGATTTGGCGCCAGAGTCCACGTGGTCCAATCTGGCCACCAGCCCCTCCCTCCCTCCGTACGCTGACCTGGATGCCGTCCTTCGCTCCCTTGGGGAGCAGTTGCCCACCGCAGCATCTTCTGTATCAGAAGAAGACTCCGAAAGTCCGTCCTTGCCGTTCGTTTACGAGGAGCCAATTGAGGCGGTCACGGCTGTCCTGTTAGGGCGGGACGACCGGGGTCCCCCTTTGGAAACGGAGACCTATCCTGTCTACCCGGATGGAGAAGTTATCCTGGAAGGCTTCCCAGACAACGGCCCACCCTTCAGCCCCAGGAGGCGGGTCGTGGGGGTGGATGAGGACATTAGTTTCAATCCAGACGGTAAGCTTCTAAGGGGGAGACAGTGCCATGTAGTGGTCCGAGCACTGGACTAGGACCATTTCTGCACTACACTGTTATAATGCTATTATTCCGCTTTCATCCTCCTGTGGAATTCTGGGGTTTGTAGTTTCCTGAGACCGAAGAGCTCTGGCTGAGAATTCTGAATGGCCATCCCTAAACTACAAATCCCAGGATTCCATAGAAGGCTGGAAGTGGAATAATAACACTATAACAATGTAGTGCAGAAATGGCCTAGGACTTGGAGGCCAGGGTTCAAATCCCCGCCCAGCCACGGAAACGCACTGGGTGACCCTGGGCAAGTCACACTCTCTCAGCCTCAGAGGAAGGCAAAGGCAACCCCCTCTGAACAAATCATGCCACAAAAGACACACAATAAGTTCACCTTAGGGTCACCGTAGGTTGGAAATGACTTGAAGGTACACAACAACAGCAACAATGCCTTTAAGACTTCTCAGTGTGCTTCAGCTCAATTATTTATTTTTTAAATTTATTTTATTTATTATATGCTGACTTTGAGTGAAATCCAGGGTGGAGTCCCCAAAAGTTAAAAACATTAATAAAACATTTAAAACCATTAGAAAAAAAAGTATCAAATTATTAGAAATCCTACAAAAATTTTAAAAAGTCTCGATAAATTAAAAGCCCACCTGTTTACATATTAAAAGCCTGCTCAAATAAGAATGTTTTTGCTTGGCGTCGAAAGCCTTTCTCTGCAGATCTTAAGGCTCTGGCAGAAGGCCATCCAGCCTCTGTTTATAAACTTCCAAAGAAGGAGACTCTGCCATACTCCCAGGCAGCAGCATATTCCAGTGTTGAACTTCTTTTACCGTCAGGAAGCTCTTCTTAATGTTTAGGTGGAACTTCCTTCCCTGTAGTTTGAAGCCATTGCTCCATGTCCTCATCTCATGAGCAGCAGAAAACAAGCTTGCTCCATCTTCCATATGCAGTCCTTTCCAATACCTAAACATGGCTATCATGTCACCTGTTAACCTTCTCTTCTCCAGGCTAAACATACGCAGCTCCCTAAGATGCTCCTCCTAGGGCTTTATGGTTTCCAGGCCTTCGATCATTTCAAGTCAGCCTGTTCTGGACACATTTGAGCTTGTCAATATCCTTCATGAATTGTGGAGCCCAGAACTGAAGACAGTACTGTTTCAAGAGAGGATTTCTCATTACTTCCCAACTCTCTTAATTTATTTTCATGCATCGCTCCACTGGCAATCTTTCATGGCACACTGTGAACAGTCTCTGTCCTCCTCCTCCTTTTGGGTGCCTATTTAAATTTGACAGAAACACTGGGAGAGCCACTAAAGCCTGTGGGTAAGCTTGCTCTGTAAACTCTCGACTACCACATGGACCGAGTAGGGGCTTTGGGTCTTCACAATATAGACTGTGGTCTCCATGTCCATGGCTGGATTTTAGTCTGAACTTTAAAAAGACCTATCCAAGGTGCTGAATTCTATCTCAAAAATAGGTTTAGCACCTTGGACAACTCCTTTAAAGTTCATACTGAAATCTGGAGCAGATTCACCATTTCACTGAAATGGAAGCCACCAATGTGTCGTATATTTTATACACTGAACCTTCCAAGGGGCTGTTGCATCTTGCGAGATGTTGCACAAGATGGTCTGTAGTTCACTAGGCGAAGTTTGGAAAAGTTTCTGTTCTGGACAACAGAACCCTCCAGACAGCATGTCTGGTAATGTTTTCAGGCTCTGATCACTGCAAAAGCAGCAACCCGAAACAATTTCATTCTATATGAAAGCATTTTAAATTCTTTACAAATTAGGTAATGCCTACTGTTATTTGATCAATCTTATTTATTAGCACTCCATGAGCTAAAGAGTCAGTTTAGTCAAACTTTTCCACAACACTCATACTCATAGATGGTAGGTGCATTTATATTGAGAAAAGAAGAGAGTACACATTGCATGCAAAGGATACCTGTCACAGTTGTTAGGCAAGGTTTGTGCAAGAGATGGCTGCTGGCCAACCCAGAGATTTCACCAATCTCTGGTCCCTTCCCAACAGCTGGCAACAGCAGCAGCCTTCTGGGCCTTTAGCCAGAGCAAGGATGTTTAGAAGGCTGTCTGTCTAGAGGGCCTATAAGAAGGATTAAGCAACCATAAATGTGGGGAGGGGAAGCCAGGCAGGCACAGCTTTCTGGTACATAAAACAGGATGCTCAACAGCTGGGGGATGTTGCGTGCTGGCAATTTGCCTGCCAAAACCAGCCCCTCTGGGAAAAAATCTGGTGGGATCTGATGGCGTGACTGGGGAAGGAGTTGGAAGACTGACAAAGGCAAGTGTCTGTAACCGTTTACAACAAACCATCAGGACTCAACAGAGATTTGCCAGCCTCATCCTTTGACTTGCCTTAACCTTCATAAACACTGGTCTTCCGGACATTTTGGACTCCATCTCCCAGAATCCCCGGCTTGGCCTTCTGGGAGCTGGAAACATCTGGAAGAACCGCTGCTCTCAGCAATATTGAATGTCAGGAGCACTGTTGGTTTCTGTGTGCGCGCACTTACGCACATGTATGCTGAATATTTAAAACTGTCATTTCCCCACTGGAGCCCCAGTTCACGCAATTGGAGGGCCTGGAAGTATCCCAGAGTCAATCTCTGACAGTGCTAATATGCACAAACTATAATACCAAGTGTACATAATATTGAACAATAAAAGAATTGTACAAAGATATACAGGTTGAGTAACCCTTATCCAAAATGCTTGGGACCAGAGATGTTTCAGATTTTGGGTTCTTTTGCATTTAGGAATATTTGCAATATTCATAATATATCATTCTTTCTACGCAGGGTTTAGTCTTTCATCAGTTTTTTCTCCTCTTGCCTTTTTCCTGTAGGGAACATGGGGGAATTACGAGGCTCGTTTGATATATTGTGGGCATGCAGCTTGCAAAGTCTCTGAGTCAGGTTAGTGCTTTTTCCCCCTCCTCTCTGCTTGCTTGGGATTCCATCAGTGTGTACTGCTTGCAAGGCAAGCTGAGAGGGGGAAAAAGGCACCAAATCGGCTGAGAGGCTTTGCAAGCAGCATACGCATGGTTCCAAGTGAGACTCTGGCCCTTTCCGCAACTCACCTTTTCTTGGTGCGGGGGTGCGGTACTCGTGCGAGCAGCCTCCGGAGAGGCTCTCGTGTCCAGGGTCCTTCGGCTCCACATGAGCTGCCTGCTTGTGCAAGAGCCCCACCTCTTCCTTTTGCAGTGCAGCCTGGGACCTTCCCAGGCTGCACTGGACAGGAAGCACAACTGGCCCGGCTCCCGAGGCTCCACACGGACGGCAAGTGCGTGTGGGGCCCCGGAGCGATGCGCGACCGCACACCATTTTTGGCTTAAAGCCGAAAATGAAAAAGTGCATGCACGGTCCCTGTCAGGCCCGGGAGCGTTGCGCAAATGTGAGTGTGTCGTGTGGAGTGCTCCTCACATTTGCGTGCTGCTCGAGGGGCCCTTTTACATGGAAAATGCCGTGCGAAAAGGGCCTCTATAATTCCTTCAGGTTTTCTACAGGAAGAAGACTGAGGTTCTGCTTTTCAAAAGTTTTGGATTTTGGAGCATTTCAGATTTTTGATTTTTGGATAAGGGATACTCAGGCTGTATGGGGGCGGGGGAACAATAGTATTAAATTCAGAGACATGTTCATAATCACAAGATAATGGCCGAATCCTGTATGCCCAGTGTAGCATAATCTGTATGGAACTACCTGCAACTAGTCCTTAACGCTTCCGTAGGACCTCTGAACTGCCCTTCCACAGCCATTCTCTGGTCGGTTGCCAGAGCAGCATATGGCTGTGGCCCTGTAGCCAGATGTGAAAGGGTTACATCATCCACTGAGACTTGCCAGGGTCCTCCAGAGGTGTCATCAGATGATGCTGTCATTTTGCATCTGGCTGTTACAGGGACACAGCCGGGCATCTCTCTGGTCCTCCCACCAGCCGTCAAATACCAGTGGGTGGGGGCGATCCTGGCTGAACGGTAAGGCTAGGGGGCTGTGGGTCCTTGTGGAGGGAGGAAGTGAATACCAACCTACACAACAACCAAAGAAAGATGTTGTTGTTGGTTGTGTACCTTCAAGTTGTTTCTGACTTATGGCGATGCTAAGGCAGACCTATCTTGAAGTTTTCTAGGGTGGAGAGCATGTGATGTGCCCCAGGTCAGCCAGTGGGTTTCCATGGCCGAGTTGGGAATTGAACCCTGGTCTCCAGAATCATAGTCCAATGCTCGAACCACTACTCCATGCTGGCGCTTGTAAGCAATTGTGAAGTGACCTTATGCCTGTGTATGCCCCTAGCAGGATGCCAGCCAATGTGAGCATATATAATCAAACCAATATTCAAGTTACTGCAGTTATAGTTACAATTACTGCAATACTTATGTCAAAATTGCTAGACAGAAATGCTGTGGATGGTGCTAAACATGCAGCAGCTGAGAAACAACAGGCCTCCAGGTAAGACTCCATTTCATCTGCATCCCTCTTCACTGGCAGAGATTTTGTTGCTGCGGGAAAGCTGTGTGTCTCAGACTCCTGCCTCGCTTGGGTGACCATCCCAGACCTGGTTCTGCTGATAGATATGGTGGGGCAGCAGGCTTGGGAAGCAGATGTGGTCTGGGTTGCAGTTTTTCCAGCTATTTCTCTTAAGACTGCCCAGGAAGTTAAGGGGAAAGAGCTTTGCTCTCCACACCACCCATTCCAAAGCTTGGAAAGGGTTACAATTTTGGGATGAGAACTCCTGGAACCTCCTAGCCAGCATAGCTTTGGTGGTTGGGAGATTCTGAGGGTTCATGTTCAAAAAAGGGAAACTGTTCTGATTTCTGTGCCTGCTAAACAAGCGGTTCTCAGGTTTTGCTCCTCCAGTTATTTTGGACATCAATACTTGGAAGCCCCAGTACCCCTGGACTCCACATATGTGGCCCCTGAAACATACTGTTAGTTCTCCAAAGCCACCTAACCTCCACATTTTTCTTAAGAAAAAGGTCAGTGTGATTTTCAGGGAGAGGTTACCCTCTCTTGAGGGCCCCCCAAATGTGCAAAAATACCTCCAGCTGCAGAAAGAAAGCCCCCCCCCCCCCAAATGCTTCTATTTTCTTTAGGGTTCTTTTCAAAATGGTGATAGGAAGTGATGTGGTGTCACTTCTGGTCACCATTTTGGAAAGGACCTGGAGGAAAGTTAAGGTACAGGATTAACTCTTATGAAAAAAAAGAGCCCTCCCCTTCTCTGAGTAGTGTGGCAAAAGGCGAGAACTTAGTCCATCCTGGGAGAAATTAAAAGAAGCACTGACCTCTTCTACTTTCTTGGCATTCCTTTGAGGGGAAGCACTAAAGAATCATAGAGTTGGAAGAGACCCCAGGGGCCATGGAGTCTAACCCCCTGCTAATGAAGGAACACCCATCAAAGCACTCCCGACAGATGGCCATCCAGCCTCTGCTTAAAAACCTCCAAAGAAGGAGGAGACTCCACCACACTCCATGGAGGAAGCCTATTCCACTGCCGGACAGCTCTGACCGTCAGGAAGTTCTTCCTGAGGTTCAGGTGGAATCTCCTTTCCTGCAGCTTGAATCCATTGCTCCTTGTCCTGGTCTCTGGAGCAGCGGAAAACCAGCCCACTCCCTCTTCAACATGACACGCTTTCAAATGTTTAAACACGGCTATCATGTCCTTTCTTAACCTTCTCTTCTGCAGACTAAACCTCCCCAGCCCCCTAAGCCGCTCCTCACAGAGCTTCATGGCTTCCAGACCCTTCACCATTTTGGTTGCTCTCCTCTGGACATGCCCCAGCTTGTCAATATCCTTCTTGAAATGAGGTGCCCAGAACTGGACACAGGATTCCAGCTGAGGTCTAACCAAAGCAGAATAGGGTGATACTATTACTTCCCTCGATCTGGACACCATACTCCTATTGATGCAACCAAAGATCCCTTTCTCACGCAGGTGTTTCCCATCCTATATTTGTGCATTCCATTTTATTCTACCTAAATATAGGACCTTACATTTATCTCTGTTGAAATTCATTTTGTTAGCTTTGGCCCAGCTCTCCAATCTGTCAAGGTTGAATTTTGAATTTTGATCCTGTCCTCTGAGGTATTAGCTACCCCTGCTAGTTTGGTATGAATTTTGATCCTGTCCTCTGAAGTATTAGCTATCCCTGCTAGTTTGGTGTCATCTGCAGATTTGATTAGCATGCCCTGTATTACTTCATCCAAGTCATTGATGAAGCTGTTGAATAGCCCTGGGCCGAGGGCAGAAGCCTGTGGCTTCCCACTAGTCACTTCTCTCCGGGATGAAGAGGAGCCGTTGGTGAGGAGTACCCTTTGGGTTCGATCGGTCAACCAATTACAAATCCAGCTAACAATAGCACTGCCTAGTCCACATTTTACTCGCTTCTTTGCAAGAATGTCATGGGGAGCTTTGTCAAAAGCCTTGCTAAAGTCAAGAAATGCTACATCCACAGCATTCCCTTCGTTTGTCAAGCTTGTAACTCCCACTGTTGCCATTTTCTAACCCGGGCATTCAAAAAGGCCAGAAGCAGTGTGGTGGTAAAGAGAGTTGGGTGGAACAATACTGCTTTTAGGTTCTCCCCGGAGAGGCTAAGCTCTTATCTTTCGGCACTCTGCTTGGAGAAGGAGATGGTTCCTTTTCTTGATAAAGGTTAAGGTACAGGACTTACACTGAGCTGTGGATAAGTTGACCTAGTTCTTTTGGGTCAATTGTTAACTAAAATTTCTAGACTTCTATGTGAGTCTATACAGTAATCTATGGCCATTTCCGCACGACACTCTTATAGTGCGATGATTCCACTTTCAACCTCCTATGGAACCTGGGGTTTGCAGTTGTGGGAGGCGCCAGGCGGCCCCTCCCGAAACTGCAAACCCCAGGATTCCATAGGAGGTTGAAAGTGGAAACATAGCGCTATAAAAGTGTAGTGCGGAAATAGTCTAAAATGGGAACTTGAGAACCAGCATGGTTTGAGTGTTGAACCAGGATTCAATTCAATTCAGTTCCCTGCTCAGCCATGAAGACTCGCTGGGTGACTTTGGGCACATCACACATTCTCAGCCCCAGAAAAACCCATGATAAGTTTGCCTTAGGATTGCCATAAGTCAGAAACAACTTGAAGGCACACAACAACAATAATGAGAACTGGTAATACCTATCTCCAAAATCATATTCCTGAATACGACCATTAACTGGATTTGTATACTTGTAAAAAACAAAATATTCCTGAAAAACAAGGAAATGACAATGATTTTTGGTATGTTTTCAATAAGTTTTTATATGCATAAATTTCTTTTAAAAATGATCTAAACAAATGGAAAAGGATGGAATGAGAAACATGTTTTGAAAGGCTGGTTCATACCTAGATTTTTAGTAGTCATGCCAGAATGTTTTTGTTGTTAACACAGTAGCCTATTTTCTTCTGTTCTGTGATGCTCTTTGTTAGATATTTGAGTTGTTTTACATTAAAATTAAATTTTTAAAAAAGCGAGGAATGAACGGGTAGCCAACGCAGCTGTTGAGGCACTGGCCAAGTTGTGTTCCCAAAAGCAAGGGTGGGGGACCTTTGGCCTTCGGGATGTTTTGGACCACAGCTCCCAGCATTCCTCACCATTGGCTGTAGAGGGTGGGACCAATGGGAGTTGTACTCCAAAACATCTGGGCAGGCCAAAGGATTCCTGCCTCTGCCCTGAAGCTTGCTCCTGTGAGTAGCCCATGCAGCTGTACTTTGTCCTTTGGTACTAAAGAGCTAATGTTGCGCATGCACGGGGCCACAACTCAATCTAAATGCGACACCAGTGTGTTGGAACACTGTACATCATCTCTGTTACCTCATTAGCCATGGGTACAGTGTTTCCTTTTACCACCAAAGCATTTCATTGCATTTCAAAAAAAAAAACATCGGCTGTGATCAGAGGGTACGACGCCTAACTTTGCAGTGACAGAGCTACACGGCTGACGTGTTAGGCAACTGTGCCAGCCAGTTTTGATGATGCACAACAGGACATGGCTCAAGATGTCCTTTTGTACAGTGGGGCTGGAGCCTCTGTTGCACAATGGAATATCTTGAGCCAAACCCTGTTTTTCACCAGCACAGTTTACTAGCATGGTTGCCTATCGTGTCCGCCATGTAGCTCCAACATCCTAAAGTTGCATATTGGGACATGTTGCATATTGGTCTGTTGTGCAGTGGCCACACTATGGCTCCACTTGCACTATAGTCCAAGCATTGTAGCTGCATCTAGGCTTTCCTTCTGCGCATGTGAGCATTCTGCAACATCGTAATTCCTCTTTATGTTGTTATAAATATAACTAACGGTATGTCAGCCCTGATGATGATGATGACAATGACTAATACTGCTATTATAGGTTGAGCCCCCCTTATCTTGAAATCTAAAATCCAAAACCCTGCAAAACCCAAAACTTTTTACCGCCAGCCTCCTGCTTCTACCCTAGAATCATAGAAATGTAGAGTTGGAAGAGACCCCAGGGGCCATGTGGTCCACACCCCTGCCATGCAGGAACACCCTCAAAGCACTCCCAACAAGTGACCCTCCAGCCTCTGCTTAAAAACCTCCAAAGAAGGAGACTCCACTACACTCCGAGGCAGCATATTCCACTGCTGGACAGCCCTGACTGTCAGGAAGTTCTTCCTGAGGTTCAGGTGGAATCTCCTTTCCTGCAGCTTGAATCCATTGTTCCTTGTCCTGGTCTCCGGGGCAGCAGAAAACAAGCCCTCTCCCTCCTCTACATGGCATCCCTTCAAATATTTAAACATGGCTATCGTGTCCCCTCTTAACCTTCTCTTCTGCAGACTAAACACACCCAGCTCTCTAAGTCTATCCTCATAGGGCATGGCTTCCAGGCCCCTCACCCTTTTGGTCGCCCTCCTCTGGACTTGCTCCAGCTTGACCATGTCCTTCTTGAATTGGGGTGCCCAGAACTGGACACAGGATTGAAGATGAGGTCTAACCAAAAGCAGAGTAGAGTGGTACCTTCAAGGGGGCAGCTGTGGTGCTCCTGCTTGTTAACCTCTCAAATCCTCAGTTTCTCGCTTTTTGCCACCAGCTGCCTGCTTCTATCTTCCAGGTGGCAGCTGCAGCATTCCTGCTTGTTTATCTCTCAGGGACTCAGTCACTGCCTCGAAGGCAGAAGCAGGCAGCTGGTGGCAAAAAGAGAGAGACTGAAGCCATTTCCACACTAGCCTGTTATAACTCTATCATTCCACTTTCAACATCCTATGGAATCCTGGGTTTGCAGAAACTGCAAACCCCAGGATTCCATAGGATGCTGAAAGTGGAATGATAGTGCTATAACAGGCTAGTGCAGAAATGGCCTGAGGATCTGTGAAATGGCAAGCAGTGTGGATTCACTGTGAGCACAATTCTTGGATTCCCATCATTTCACAGATCCTCCGTCTCTCTCTAGCCTCACATCTCATACACAATACAGTGAATGAACGAGACACAAAGCTATTCCAAAAAAGTACTATATTTCATAATTTTTTTTAAAGAATTGACATAGGGAACACTTCTGTCCTAAGCATTTTGGATAAAGGATGCTCAACCCATATTACATGCTTTGTATACCATTTCCCGCGCTGCCAATCTTGGGACTCAGAGTGGGTTACAAAAGTTAAAACAGGTAGAACTAAACATGTACACTATATGAAACTTAAAATATAATTAAGCTATCTATAGAATTAAAAGCAATTTACAGCGTACTCATTGTAATAAGAAAAATAAATATGGACAATTGACCAAAAAAAAGAAAGGAAATGAATCTTGATTGAGAAAGGCTGTTTGTTTTTGTTTTTTTAATGTCCTGGATAAATTAATCTAGGACAATGCTTGGTTTTACACTCGGAGAATGTCTCTGTACTGAACAATCGTTGCAGCTAGATGCTACTTAAACTGTCCCAGTACTACTGTATGGAATCTTGGGATTTGTAGTTTGGAGAGGTACTTGGGGAAAAACCCACAGACAAATGTAACGCACGAATGAGGCGGCCAACCTTTTCTCATGTAATGCCTTTGTGCTTTCTGCTCAGGGTTCACCTACAGCGCTGCCAACGTGGATACCTGTGAGACCCACCACAGCCAGTGCTCCCCACATGCCTTTTGCACAGACTACAGTACCGGGTTCTGCTGCCACTGCCAGTCCAAGTTCTACGGGAACGGCCAGCACTGTTTACCGGAAGGTAGGCCCACCACTGGTCGTAACTTGGTGTCTTCCGTGTTCCATGGAAGATGTGGTGAACGTGCTCTGGCTTTCAGTCTGAACTGTAAAGAGGCTGTTTATTTGTTTGTTAAAATATTTTTATCTATCTTGCCCTTTTACTGTGAGATATCAGGGTGGCCACCAGTTAATACAGAAGCTCCCCTCTAAACATGTGACCAGTACATGCGATTTCAATGACCCATGGTCCAAAAAAAAATATTTCCCCCTGATCACCTGCAACACAAGTATCATACATTGTGCCTGCCGTACATGCGTGGGGTTTTGTTCTAGGAACCCCCAAATAAAACAAAAAACACAAAGCGTTATGCTCCATTATGCTCAATGGATGTAATGTACATGCGCCTGCGGCATCTGTTGACTGTAATGGGATGCAGTGCTTCACGTGGCCTCTCATTCGTGCGTGTGGAGGTTGCCTGAGATGAAGGCCCACGGTAGGACATACTGAGAGAGATGTGAGGCTGACTTTAGAGCTCCGTCAGGTAAGTACGGAGGCAAGGGAGGGAGTAGCAGTGGAGAATGAATGGTAAGGACGGCCAGGTGTGGTGGCGACAGTGGGGCTGCTGTCTCCTATTTCCCTCCCCGCAAGTACATTTGCCCACCTGCTCCCTGCAGGATGAGTGAGCAGGTCTGGGAGCGCCCCACAGCTGTTGCCCCTGTCCACGCAGCAGTGATTATAATGACATCTCTGGCTCCCCAAGGGCAAAATCAGCAAGGGTCCAGAGAAGGAGGCAGCCATATCTCACAAGCGGCAGCTCATAGCTGCCATTGCATCTCGGGTGGGTGAGGATGCGGGACTAGCTGTGGGGTTGGGGAAGGGAGGTGATGGCAAGGGTTGTCCTACTGAGTCACCAGCTGCTGCCACCGTTCCTGCTTCCCCCTTTCCTTGTCTGCCTCAAGGTACTCTGCTGCTTTATCTGTGGTGGGCAGGTTTAGCCAAAAGCTGAGGCTGTAAGTCAAGTCCTTCTGGGATGGCAAGCAATCCTTCTTCCCATTCTCGCAGCACCGAGAGATGCAAACACTTCTGTTTGTGGGCATCTCTAGGTCCTCCAGGTGAGCTGGGGGAGAGGAGATATTTTGACTATATTTTCATGGTCGGAAAATACAGGACGGTTGGCTCTCCGCATTTCCTTGGATGGTGGAAAAATCACAAATATCAAAATGTGTCTGTGTGTCGGTGGAAAGGGGGCTGAGACATGGTGGGGAGAGTGGACACTCAGGGCGTTTCCGCACTAGCCTGTTATAGCGTGATGATTCCACTTTCCGGCTGGCCCCTCCCGAAACTGCAAACCCCAGGATTCCAGAGGATGTTGAAAGTGGAATCATTGCGCTATAACAGGCTAGTGCGGAAATGGCCTCAGAGTGCAAACCAGGCCTGGCAAAGGAGACAGAAAGGGGTGGGCTGGCCTGGTAGCCCTATAATTCCTCTCTCTCTTGCCCATCCCCTTCCCTGGATGAGTGAGGGGCATCAGGAAAAGGTTTGTGGTGCTGAGAAATCAGGCTGGGAGCTGGCCAAGCAGCAGCTGGTGGAGGAGGAGCAGCAGCGGCAAGTTTTTAAAGACCTGATCAGAGCCACTGGGAGGGAAGCTTTCCCTGGAAAAGAAGCAGAGCGGGGAAGGGATTGGAGAAATTCACAAATAATCATATCCCTGTATAGTCAAAATATAGCATTGGCTGTTACCTGCCTTTTTCATTATCCACGTTAAATCTGGAAATGTATCACCCTTGGATACGTGGGACCTACTGTATAAACCATTTAAACAGTTCCAATTTAAAATCAATAAGTAATTTAAATAGGATAGAAACACATTAAACAATTCAAGCAAGTAGAAAGAGCTTTCAAGGCTTAAAGAGAAGAACCGTGTACGTGCTTAAAAGTAAATCATGTCCCAAAGGCTTTAATAGAAAGCCGTGACCTTGTGCTGAAAAGGAACCCAACACTGGCATCAGCTGGACTTCCAAGGGGAATGCGTTCCTCAGGTCGGTGCCACAACCAAGAAGGCCCTCTCTAAGCTGATGACCCTACAGGTCAAAACAAGACCATTATCTTGGAAAGTTCCTTTAAAATTTGCACTCCATACTGATGCTTCCAGATGCCGCACAAGTCTGGAAAAGGCCAGAGTATGCCCTCCAGCATTTCACAGCTGAAAACCAGAATATGTTTGGCCAAACAACATCTTAGTGTGATCAGGATGGTAAATGTTATTCATGTGGAAGAACAGAGAAGCCAGGGGTGGCTGCAGCAGTTTGTTTTTGCCGGAACCTCCTGGGAAGGTCAAGACTCTACCTGCTTCGCTCCTCTTCCCCCCCACCCCACTGAGTTATTGGATACAAACTCCTTCTGCACTTTGAGCTCAGTTTCCAGCCACTGAAGTAAGCTGAGGACAATGGGGGGAAGCGGGAGGAGGACAGAGAAACTGGGACATTTTAAAGGCAGCTGCAAAAGTGGGAGACAGAGGTTTGATTTGGACTGTCCCTGCCACATACGGAACCAGGGTGGTGAACTGAGTGTTAGATTAGGACCCTGGGAGACCAGGGTTCAAATCTCCACTTGGGCATGGAAATCCACTGGATGACCATGGGAAGTCACACTCTCTCAGCCTCAGAAAAATCCCATGATAGGTTTGCCTTGGGGTTGACATAAGTCGGAAACGACTCGGAGGCGCACAACAATGACAGGCTATATTTCAGAGGCAGGAACTGGCAAAACCACTTCTGAGTATTCCTTGTCTAAGGCCGTTTCTACACTACTCTGTTATAGTGCTATTATTCCACTTTCAACATCCTATGGAATTCTGGGGTTTGTAGTTTACTGAGGCCAAAGAGCTCTGGCTGAGAATTCTACATGCCCTTCCCTAAACTGCAAATCCCAGAATTCCATAGGATGCTGAAAGTGGAATAATAGCACTTTAACAGTGCGGTGCAGAAATGGCCTAAGAAAATCCTATGGAATTCATGGTTTGGCCATAAGTCAACAGGTGTCATGAGGGTGCACACACATACACACTCATCAGAAAGTTCTAGGGCTTTGACCCTGTGAGTGGCGGATCTACTCACCACATCCTTTGGCCTGATGCTCACTGCAGTTGTGCTCAGTTCAAGAGAGTCTTGTCTGCTACTTAGACCATTTTCCGCACTAGCCTCTTAGAGTGCTGTTATTCCACTTTCAACATCCTATGGAATCCTGGGGTTTGCAGTTTAGGGAGGGTCCTTTGAGGCCTTTAAACCCCAGGATTCCATAGGATGTTGAAAGTGGAATAATAGCACTATAATAGGATAATGTGGAAATGGCCTCAGGTTTTTCGGGCTGGCTGGAGATTCGGAAGTGGATTGGGTAAAAACCCTGCCCTTCTACAAAAGGAGCCAATTCCCCTGCTCCCCATTTTGTGAAACCTCTTGATGGTTGGCATTGCTGGGAAGGGCCTAGAAGTCAGTTAAGTGTTGGATCTTGTCATTTCAGGGGCTGCTCATCGTCTCAATGGCAAAGTCAGCGGAAACCTGCTGGTGGGACAGACGCCTGTGCGCTTCCAGGATGTCGACTTGCATGCCTACATCGTTGGCAACGACGGGCGAGCGTACACGGCTATCAGCCACATCCCTCAGCCAGCTGCCCGGTCCCTCATGCCCCTGGCTCCCATCGGGGGCTTCTTTGGTTGGCTTTTTGCTCTGGAAAAACCTGGCTATGAAAATGGCTTCAGTATTGCTGGTGAGTGGGACGGAGGCATGGTTTCCTCCAGTACACGGGTGCATGTGCTCACATTATGTTACTCTACCCGAGGAAAAATGAATTCTGATATGGACTGGGGCCAGTTAGAAGGAACATATGACCTCCTTGTTAAAACAGCTTTGTTGGTTACTGGTTCCTTTCTGGGCATAATACAAAGTGCTGGCCATGACCTATAAAGCCCTATGCCACTTAGGTCCAGACTATCTGAAAGACCATATCTCCCCATATAAACCTGCCAGAAGTTTTAAGATCTGTAGGAGAAGGTTTTTTCTTGATCCTACCACCATCCTAGGCTTACCTGGTAAGGACACGGGAGACAGGACCTTCTCAGTGGCTGCTCCCACCCTTTGGGACTCTCTTCCATGTGAGGCTAAGCTGGCTCCTCCCTGCTTTCCTCTCAGACGAAGACTATTTCCGCACTAGCCTGTTATAGCGCTATGATTCCACTTGCAACATCCTATGGAATCTTGGGGTTTGCAGTTTCGGGAGGGCCCGCGGCCCCTCCCGAAACTGCAAACCCCAGGATTCCATAGGATGTTGCAAGTGGAATCATAGTGCTGTAACAGGCTAGTGCGGAAATGGCCAAAGACATTTTTTGTGTAAGCAGGCTTTGAATGTGTAAGCAGGAGAGCTTCTTATTGGGATGTGTTATTTATCTGTTTAAACTTTTGTATGTTTTTAAAAATGATTTTACAATGCACCCACCATAGATTCCAGGAATCCCCCCGTTTAAAACAAAAAATGTAAGCATTGCATCCGGTTGTGGTCAACGTGCTCAGCTGTTATGTCCATTGACTATGACGAGGTACAACGCTTTGTTCACCCTGCATTCGTGTGTGCAGACGTCACGCCAGAAGAGCACACACTGGATAGTGCTTTTGCTGATGATTTTAATTGTTCTTAAACTTTAGTGTGTGTGTGTGTGTGTGTGTGTGTGTGTGTGTGTGTTTAATTTGACTGTTTCTGGAAGGTGCCTTGGCCCCCAGTGTGGCAGAAAGGAGACATGCAAATAAAATAAATCAAAAGATCAAATAATAGATATAAAAAAAATGCACTCAGTTCATTTACTCTGGCCAGGACCAACAGTAGAATTAAGGCCACTGTAAACAAGTTTGCATAGATGGCCTTCCTCATTTCATTGCATAGCATTGTGGGGAAGGTCTCTGAGCTGTGTGACCCAAGGGCTCTTCTTCTGGCCATCACCAGTCCCGTTGGCTCCTTTCTGGCTTTAGACCCTTCACCAGTGGAAGCCAGTGGCTGCCTTGTCAGTGGGAGTGGTGACTTAGCTCTGGGATCCTTCTGAACTTTTGGGCATGGGGCTAACACATTAAACCATTGGTTCTCAACCTGTGGGTCCCAGATGTTTTTGGACTTCAGCTCCCAGAAGCCCTGAGCATTGACCATAGTGGCTGGGGCTTCTGGGAGCTGAAGTCCACAAACATCTGGGGACCCACAGGTTGAGAACCACTGCCTTAAACAGAAAAGCCAAAATGGACTCACCCTCCTCCACTTGGCTTTCCCTGTGCATTCCCATTTATTTTCACTTTCAGGGATCTTCTCAGTCTTAAGGCCTAAACCTTGTTTGTTTGTTTTTTAAAGTGTGAAGGTTCCAAATTCAAGAATGCAGAATGTTATGACTTGTCCCTGCATTGTGCAACTTTTGTCCCCTTGGAGTTAGTGGGGCTTAGATTAGCCAGCACTGACTTCTTCCCCTGAGCTGTGTTTTGATCCTGGATAGAGATGGTGCCAAACACCATCATTTGCCAAAGTTAGCAAAAAGTGGGATATAAATAAAGAACGATAACGATGATAGTCATTGTAATTATGCTAATATTAATATTACTACTGCTACTGATGATGACGATGTTTCTCACCTGTGGAACAGATTCAGCTATCACATAGAACTTGATTTTGGATGCTAAGGCAGGGTTGACTCAAGCAAGTCCCCTTCCAGCTTTCAGATCTGTAGAGCCGGCTATACCATTAGGTAGCAGGAGACACTGTCATCTCTGGCAGTGGAGTGCTGCTTCCCAAAAGCCTGGATGTGAGTGAATTTCAGAGCCAGTCTTTGTAGGCAAGGTGGCTTGCAAAATTCCTTGTGCCATGGGGCCTTTCCTCACTACACCGTTACAGCGCTATTATTCCACTTTCGGCCCCTCTTGTAACTGCAAACCCCAGGATTCCATAGGATGTTGAAAGTGGAACAATAGCGCTATAACGGTGTAGTGTGGAAATAGCCACGCTTGGCTCCGAGGACCCCTTAGGGCCAGGCATTTCAGAAGTCACTGGCTTCGTATAGCACAGAGATAGATGATGTCCAGAGACCAGACAGCAATACCAACCCTTAGTGGATCTGGGAGCCCGGCTGTTTTGGTACCTATTTATGGCATCCCTCTAAAGCAGTGTTTCTTAACCTCTGGACTGTGGATCCCTTGGAGGCTGTGATGTCCTTTCAGGGCATCCACGAAGGCTGGAAGAAATCTTGTGAGCTTTTACAGCTAAAACAGAAAGAAAGAAAGAAAGAAAGAAAGAAAGAAAGAAAGAAAGAAAGAGAACAATGGGCAGACAGATGGATGGTCATACATTGATCTCAAAGAGCAGGAGTCTTTTGTTAGTCACCAACATCATTTGTACAAATTTTTATTACAATATCTCAAAGTTATCAAAATAACTGTTTGATAGTATCAATAAATAGTACTAGCATATATACCCGGTGTTGCTGGGGATTTTATTTTCTCATAGGTAATATTTGTTAGAATGATTTGACATCCTGTGTCTCTAATTCTCCAACCTGTCTTGTCCAGTACCTGTAACTTTTTCCCATATTCCCTATACCAATCTGTATTCAGAGTTACTAACATACAGAGGTTGGGTTCCTGAGGGAATACATTGCCCTCCTCCTTGCTGTTAGGCCTCATCTCCATAGCAACCAACCTATTCCCTGGCTGAGAATTCTAAAGGCCCCTCCCTAAATTGCAAACCCCAGGATTCCATAGAATCTTCTCAGGCAGCCAATCGTATGAGGTCTTCGCCTGATACAGACAAACAGACAAACTTTGACTTTTATATATTAGATAAATGCAGCCAGAACATGCAAATGAATGACGCTGAGTAGCTGAGAGAAAGCACATGACTCTTTTTTTTTTGTTACTGTGTGTATAGGTAGAAACTGCTTTTGTAGTTGCACCAATTAAATCTGATTTAAATCTTGGTAGTCTGCAGCAATGAAAGATATTTAAAGGGCTCCATGGTAAAAAAAAAAAAAAAAGTTAAGAACTGCTGCTCTACAGGCAAAATATCTTGAGCCAGGCTTAATATATGTGGGATTCCTCTCCTCCGCCTTTCTCTTTCCTTCTGAAATAGGTGCTAAATTCACTCACAGTCTTGAAGCCACCTTCTATCCAGGAGAGGAAACAGTTTTGGTCACGCAAACAGCTGATGGGCTGGGTGCAGAAAATTACCTCAGTGTTCGGACTAAAATTCAAGGGCAGGTGCCTTATATTCCTGAGAGTTTTACTGTCCACATCACACCTTACAAGGAGATCTACCAATACATGGATTCAGGTATTGTAGCTGAGCTTCTTCTGATTTTATTTCTTGTTTCTGGTGTGTGATCATTTGCTTGCTGGAATAATTTTGATTTTGTGGTACATCAAATCCTGCTTTTCTCTCTTCACAAACGAATTTATTAGCCAGGAATAGAATATATGCATGTTGTTCCCCAAGCGCCCCAAAATTTCTGATTAGGAAGACCAAGCTTGCAATGAAAATGTATTTATGAGATAAGGGGTTCAGGACCTGCACGTTGGTTGGTTGGTTGGTTGGTAAGTTCAAAACTACAGGTAAATGTCAAAGTTTTCAAGCTGAGAAGCTGGAATATTGGTGAGCATCCCATCACACCCCAAGAAATCAGTCACATTGCTGCCAGGCTGATAGTCAAGAAGAAGGAAGGCAAGATGCTCATCCTTTCATTTGAGGTGGATGAGCCATAGATTATATGGGTCTCATATGAGCCTCCCCTTGCGCAATTTTCTGCCCCTTCCCAGAAGCCCTAGCTGTCCATTTTATTAAAGAGAGAGAATTATATTCCTTGAAACCCCTTAGGAGTGTGATTATAGAATCATAGCATCATAGAAATGTAGAGTTGGAAGAGACCCCAGGGGCCATCCAGTCCAACCCCCTGCCATGTAGGAACACCCTCAAAGCACTCCCGACAGATGGCCATCCAGCCTCTGCTTAAAAACCTCCAAAGAAGGAGGAGACTCCACCACACTCCATTGGGGCAGCAGATTCCACTGCCGGACAGCCCTGACTGTCAGGAAGTTCTTCCTGTGGTTCAGGTGGAATCTCCTTTCCTGCAGCTTGAATCCATTGCTCCTTGTCCTGGTCTCTGGAGCAGCGGAAAACAAGCCCGCTCCCTCCTTGACGTGACATCCCTTCAAATATTTAAACATGGCTATCATGTCCCCTCTTAACCTTCTCATCTGCAGACTAAACATCCCCAGCTCTCTAAGTCTATCCTCATAGGGCATGGCTTCCAGGCCTCTCACCATTTTGGTTGCCCTTCTCTGGACTTGCTCCAGCTTGACTATGTCCTTCTTGAATTGCCCACAACTGGACACAGTATTCAAGATGAGGTGTAACCAATCTGTTGTGGCACTCCCTTAGAAGGTCAAATTGTAGCAATGCCACTGTTATTCCAGCACCAAATAAAAACACGGGCTGAGATTCTAGATCAGTCACTTAGCTATGTAGCTACCTTAGTTACGTAGCTAAATAATGTCTCCCAGCGCGACCCCTCTATCCTGTCTTACCAGGCAGCAGCCACTGTGAGCAACGGGGATCTCTTCTCCTGCTTTTGGGATGCAGCACATTCATGTTTCCACCCCTTCCCACGGGTGGGAACACTCAACAATCAGAAGCAGGATCACTGTCTCAATTCCTCCTGACACTGGAGACTGCTGGAGGGATCAACAATCGACAGGAGAACAGATCCCTGTTGTTCACAGTGGCTGCTGCCTGGTAAGTCAGGACTGGGGGACTTCGACAATCCGACATACTCCCTGCACTAGTGAACAATAGGGATTGTGAATACCAATCAGTTATGAATATGTAACTCTAGGTTACACATTTATGACTGCAGTAGTGAATTCCAGCCAACACTGTTTACTAAAACTTTGGGGGGCATGATGGGTCTCATTTAAATTTGCACATGTCAGTGATTGTAAAGCGCTTAACTGTTTTTGATCTGTCCTGTTTTAAGCCCAGAGGAGGGCAACCAAAATGGTGAGGGGCCTGGAAGCCATGCCCTATGAGGACAGACTGAGAGAGCTGGGTCTGTTTAGTCTGCAGAAGAGAAGGTTGAGAGGGGACATGATAGCCATGTTTAAATATTTGAAGGGGTGTCATGTCGAGGAGGGAGTGGGCTTGTTTTCTCCTGCTCGTGAGACCAGGACAAGGAGCAATGGATGCAAGCTGCAGGAGGGGAGATTCCACCTGAACCTCAGGAAGAATTTCCTGACGGTCAGGGCTGTCCGGCAGTGGAATGTGCTGCCACGGAGTGTAGTGGAGTCTCCTTCTTTGGAGGTTTTTAAGCGGAGGCTGGATGGCCACTTGTCGGGAGTGCTTTGAGGGTTTTCCTGCATGGCAGGGGGTTGGACTGGATGGCCCTTGTGGTCTCTTCCAACTCTACATTTCTATGATGCTATGATTCTAAGTGCCAAGTGATTTAATGTGCTTTCAGCCTTTGAATTATTCTTCTTGTTTTAACTTGTTTCGTTATTCAAATTGATTTAATTGTCACTGCTCCAAGATCATCAGATATATAATGGGCGATAAATATTTTATTTATGTATTTATTTAATTTTCTCTTAAAAATATGGTCCAACCCACCTTGTTTTTCCCTTCAAAAGAATTTTTAACAAATCAGAAGCAGATTTCTTTTCACTTCTGGTTATGAGTTTTGTTTTGTTTTTTGGTGGGGGGATGAGCAATCTAGCAGGTCCAGGTGGGGACAGAAATGCCCTCTAGATCTCTAGAATATGTTCACCTCACTCCCATGGTAACTGGTGACTTCCATGTCAGTGGGGCTGTGAACCAGTTCCAGGTTTTAGCCTCACTTTTTGAAGCTATCTGAGATGCTGAAGCTATTTTGGTGACAGAGTTTATCTCCTTGGATAGCTCTTGTAAGACCTGGACTGTGTTAAGTTCTGGGCGCCTCAAATTTAAGCAGAATGTAGACCAGCTTTCATCTGATCTTAGAAGCTAAGCAGCGTCAGCTCTGGTCAGTGCTTGGTTAGAATCATAGAATCATAAGAGTTGGAAGAGACCCCAGGGGACATCGAGTCCAACCCGTGCGATGCAGGAACACCAATCAAAGCATTCCTGACAGATGGCCATCCAGCCTCTGCTCAAAAACTTCCAAAGAAGGAGACTTCACCACACTCCATTGAGGCAGCATATCCCACGGCTGGACAGCTCTGACCGTCAGGAAGTTCTTCCTGAGGTTCAAGTGGAATCTCCTTTCATAGAATCATAGAATCATAGAAATGTAGAGTTGGAAGAGACCACAAGGGCCATCCAGTCCAACCCCCTGCCATGCAGGAACACCCTCAAAGCACTCCCGACAGATGGTCATCCAGCCTCTGCTTAAAAACCTCCAAGGAAGGAGACTCCACCACACTCCGTGGCAGCACGTTCCACTGCCAGACAGCCCTGACCGTCAGGAAGTTCTTCCTGAGGTTCAAGTGGAATCTCCTTTCCTGCAGCTTGCATCCATTGCTCCTTGTCCTGGTCTCAAGAGCAGGAGAAAACAAGCCCACTCCCTCCTCGACATGACATCCCTTCAAATATTTAAATGTGGCTATCATGTCCCCTCTCAACCTTCTCTTCTGCAGACTAAACATACCCAGCTCTCCAAGTCTGTCCTCATAGGGCTTCATGGCTTCCAGGCCCCTCACCATTTTGGTAGCCTTCCTCTGGACCTGCTCCAGCTTATCTATATCCTTCTTGAATTGGGGTGCCCAGAACTGGACACAGTATTCCAGATGAGGTCTAACCAAAGCAGAGTAGAGTGGTACCAATACCTCCCTCGATCTAGACACCATACTTCTATTGATGCAACCAAGAATTGCGTTGGCTTTGTTGGCTGCCGCATCACACTGCTGACTCATGTTCAGCTTGTAATCTATTAAGACTCCTAGATCCCTTTCACACGTACTGTTAGCCAGCCACGTGTCCCCCATCCTATATTTCTGCATACCATTTTTTCTGCCTAAGTGTAGGACCTTACATTTCTCTCTGTTGAAATTCATTTTGTTAGCCTTGGCCCAGTTCTCCAATCTGTCCAGGTCCTTTTGAATTTTTCTTGCAGTTTGAATCCATTGCTCCTTGTCCTAGTGTCTGGAGCAGTAGAGAACAAGCCTGCTCTCTCCTCAACATGACATCCCTTTAAATATTTAAACATGGCTATAGGAGGCTGCCAAAAAATACCAGGTGCTGTAGGCTAGATTTCCAGAGGAAGGAACTGGCAAAACCACTTCTGAGTATTCCAGATTTATATCTGGGAGGTAACAATGGCTGGTGACTGTCTTTAAAAAATCCAGTAGTTTTTTGAACCCCAAGACTTGTTTGCTTTTTTTTCACAGCTGTGACATCAACATCTTACCGAGAATATTCCTTGCTTGTTTTTGGAAGCATCAACCAAACCTTCTCCTACCGGCTGCGTCAGAACCTAACCTACCACGAGTGCCCCCACGCACGGCACCACAGGGTGACTCCAGCCACTCAGCAGCTGACGGTGGACCGAATCTTTGCTTTATATAATGAAGAGGAGCAAGTGCTTCGTTATGCCGTCACCAACCAGATTGGGCCCCTTGGAGGTGAGATTTGGCCTGGTTCTCATGGGTTTCACTTCCAACTTCAGCCCTTAATTGCTTTCCTCATCCATCAGTATCTCACAGTTTTATTTGTTGTGGCTGAAAGCCATTTGATGAAGATGATGCAACTTCATCTTCCATGTGGATTTTTTCCCCTGATGTGCTAATTTTCTACATGCAGGAAACATTCAAGTATGCACTTCTCTGCTTGCATTGTTGAAAGGTACAGCCATTTAAAAATAACAGGGGAAGGAGCAGTCCAAAAATGTTGAGGGCGGCAATTCCAAGAATTTGGAGCAGTGAGTGAGAAAGAACAAAGCCAAAGAAGAGGAAACCTTGGAGTGGTCTTCTAAGTGGGAAATAAAACCATAAACCTGCTGTTCTCATAGGCTTTGGATGGTTGGCTTTTCCATCCCCTTCTTCAACTCCCAGGCCTGGAAAAAGCAAAGCGTAACCTGGGCAGATCCCTCTGTGGTGCAGCGATCTAAGAGACGCAGCCAGGATGCTTCCTTGATCGCAGCCGTGTGCTTTCAGCAGGCTTGGAGAGGAGGGCTCACCTAAAGAGCCAGGGTGGTCTGCCCTAGCTGTGGTTTCTCCAGCCACAAAAGAGGCAGTTTAATGTTTACCCTCCCCTAAACTAAATGAGTTCCAGAGCTCCGAGTAGGAGTCCAAATAATTCAGAACCTTGTGTGTCTGTGTGTTTAAAGCCAAAGAAGGATAGGACTGTTTGGACAATTGCAGAGTCCGTAAAAACAAGATTACGGACTGCAAATTCATGGTGCAGCCGTCCTTTTATGAAACCAGCTCCCCCTAAAGGCAAAAAATGGTGTGCCAAAATTTCAAGATGTTCTAATCTCTACCGAGCCTGTTTATAGAACCCTAGGGCTGGAAGAGACCACAAGGGCCATCGAGTCCAACCCCATTCCGCCATGCAGGAAGACACAGGCCATTTCCGCACTACACTCTTCCTCCCGAAACTGCAAACCCCAGGATTCCATAGGATGTTGAAAGTGCAATAATCGCGCTATAACAGTCTAGTGTGGAAATGGCCCAAATTAGGAGGATCCTCTCCCAGGGGACAGGATCACAATTCAATATGTTCTCAATAGATTAGATAGCTGGGTCAGAACTAATGAAATGAATTTTAACAGGGAAAAATGTAGAGTACCCCATTTGGGCAGAAAAAAATGAAATGCACAGATCTAAGATGGTGACACCTGGCTAGACCACAGTGCTTGTGGAAAGGATATAGCAGGCTTAGCAGACCACAAGCTGAATGTGATTTAGCAGTATGATGTGGCCACTAAAAAAGCCAGTGCAATTCTGGGCTGTGCCAAGAGGAGTATAGTGTCTAGGTCAAGGGAAGTGATGGTACCACTCCATTCTGCTTTGGTCAGACCCCACCTGGAATACTGTGTCCAGTTCTGGGCATCACAGTTCAGGAAGAATATAGACAAGCTGGAATGTGTCCACAAGAAGGACCAAAATGGTAGAAGTCCTAGAAACCATGAAGCTTTGTGAGGAGAGGCTTAGGGAGCTGGGGAAGTTTAGTCTGGAGAAAAGAAGGTTAACAGGCGACATGGTAGGTATGTTTAAATATTGGAAGAGATGTCCTGTGGCGCATGGAGCGAGCTTGTTTTCAGCTGCTCCAGAGACTAGGACACAGTCATGGATTCAAACTTGGGGAAGAGATTCCATCTAAACATTAGGAAGAACTTCCCAATGGTAAGAGCAGTTTGACAGCAGAATACACTGCCTTAGAAAATGGTGGAGATTGTCAAACAGAGGCTGGATGGCCATCTATCAGGAATGCTTTGATGGCATGGCAGAATGGGGTTGGACTCATATATCTGCTGGCAGAATTACATTTTAAACAGCTCTCGTTGTTGTTGTGTGCCTTATGGCAACCCTAAGGTGACCCTACCATGAGGTTTTCTGGGGCTGAGTATGTGTTTCCATAGCTGAGCGGGGAATCGAACCCCCGGTCTCCAGGGTTGGAGTCCAAGGCTCAAACCACCACAACATACTGTCTGTATACAACCCACGAAAGTGGCATAACGTAGGTGGATCAGTGGTTAATGCCCATGGCTGACAGCTTGCTGTGCGGTTGCAATATGAAATATGCAATACATAGAGGCAGTTCACATTCATATGCTCTTTTGCGTGATGTAATGAGCTACTGTGCATGCACCATTCTGCTTATAGTGCTGTCCCCTGGATGTGACCACTGAGCATAGTCCAAAAAAAAAAAAAAAAATCAATCCATGCACTTAGTACATCAACACTCAGTGTAGATAATGCACTGTTGACCATGTGGTTTGAGGGATTCTGGGAGCTGTAGTTCTCTCAGATGTTTTCCAAGCTTGGAATGCAGTAAGAAACCAAGACACATATCTTCTGACCCATTCCTTCTTTTGCTGGCTTAGGTGATTCTGGCTTGGTTGCTGTGAACCCATGCTACGATGGCACCCACACGTGCGACACAACAGCACGGTGTCAGCCAGGCACTGGTTTGGATTACACCTGTGAATGCACTGCTGGCTACTGGGGCGATGGGAAGGAGTGCACAGGTGAGTCAGAAGCAGATCTAGCTCTTTTCTATCTTGTCTCCGAGAAGGATTGCTTCACTATTCTTTCCACACCTTATTGTGACTGTTCTTGTTCAGTCCTTGTTCGCTTTGGACCAGTGCTTAGAAAAATTACCTTTTAATTTCCCACATACTGACTTTGCTTTTCCTTCACAGGACCTGCGCTCGTTGCTCCTGGTTTTAAGCTTGAATGATCAATCTGAATTCTGTACTGTCTCCCTCACTAATTAGAATGTTGGTGAACATTCTGTGCTCTCAGAGTTCTTTGACCAATGGCTAAAGGGGAATTGCAGGAGACAAGTAGCCTCTTAGGGCCTTTCTGCACTACACTGTTATAGCACTATCATTCCGCTTCAACATCCTGTGGTATTCTGGGGTCCAAGAGCTCTCTGGCTGAGAATGGTAAAGGCCCTTCTCTAAACTGCAAACCCCAGGGCTCCATAGGATGTTGCAAGTGGAATAATAGCACCATAACAGTTAGGCCATTTCTGCACGACACTCTATAGCGCGATGATTCCACTTTCAACCTCCTATGGAATCAGCCAGCCGGCCCCTCCCGGAACTGCAGATCCCAGGATTCCATAGGAGGTTGAAAGTGGAATCATCGCGCTACAAGAGTGTAGTGCGGAAATGTTCTTAGTGTGGAAATGCCCTCAGTCCTACTTCTACTACAGCACTTGATCTTAGTCAAAAAGGTGCAAAGCAATTCTCTCTGCACGTCTTTCTCTCTTCTCTCTCTTTCTTGCACAACCAAACACCCACAGTCACACCCACTGTTTGAGGACTGGATGGGCCCAATTCAGGTTATGGCTGTTGAAGTTACCAGAGGGATGTTTGTGTCAAAAACTGGATAATTTCAAGGGGAAGGCAGATGGAAAATCCTGCTCCTGCTGTTAGTGTTATTCAGAGGTGAACTTATGCTCTCTCAACACATTTAAGAAGCTGAGCCTCGGAACTTTGAAAACATCTGGAACCATTTGGCACTGGTTGTGTTTTTATAACTGCAAGAGGACTGAACAGTCTGCCTGGAATGAGCCAAGATAATATTTTCGGGGTGGTGGTGGTGAACCAGGGAATCAAGTGTTCTCCAGATGCTCATGTAACATGTCCTGGAACATGCTGGAATAGCAGTGGAAACAGCTGTCAGATGCATTTATTTCCTCCATTTGTCTTGCTGTCCCCTCTCCTTCAGATGTCAACGAATGTGCTGTGGGCCTCAGCCGATGCAGCCCGGAGTCAGTCTGCGTCAACACTTTGGGCAGTTACAGATGCAAGTGCCCCCATGGATATGAGCTTGCGGCAGACCGGGTCACTTGCATAGGTAAGAGGCTAGTCCCTTATGAAGAAGACCAGCTGTGGACCGAAGGAACACACAGATTCAGAAGGTGTGTGTAATTTGTGCACGACAGAGTTGTCACAGCCGGCTAAGAAGAAGAGGGTGATAAGAGAAAAGACGCCGGGTGGAATCTGAAGCTGAGCAATGTGACATTGCTCCACTTAACCGATGCTGATCCAAATTACCCCAAGCCCTGAGAAACCAGAGACCCTGGGATGGTCCTTTGGCACAGAGGGCAGGCCCTGTTGATGTTTCAAGGGGCAATGCCTGCTGATGGCTGGCATCTTGTTGAGCAGCAATGGATGTGTAAGCTAGGCTTACACATTGGTAACTCTCTGGTACAGTAGCCCCCCATTATTTGCAGAAGATACATTGCAAGAACCCCCCTGTACAGTTGGTCCTCCACATTTGCTGGGGTTAGGGGAATAGGACCTTCAAAAAAAGTGGGAAAATCGCAAATATCAAAATGCGTGTGTGTGTCTGTGGCAAGGGGGCTGAGGCACAGTAGGGAGGATGGGCACGCAGGGTCCAAACAAGGTCAGGGAAAGGAGAGGGAAAGGGGGTGGGTCAGTATACTTCCTCTCTCTTGCCCATTTCCTTCCTTGGGTGTGGGGTGGCACTGGGAGAAGGACTGTGGTGCTCTGGAGGACCAGAGGCAGATTTTTAAAGGGCGGCGTGGTCTGATCAGAGCCACCGAGAGGCAGGGTTCCCCAGGAAAGAAACACCTGAAGTGGGGGGAGGGCAGGAGTTGAAAAAACTTACAGATAATCAAATCCATGAAAGTCAAACCTGCAAATGTGGAGGCCTGACTGTATATTTTATATGGATAGAACCAAACCCTATGCAACAAACTTTTTGAAGCCCTTCTTGGAGTCTTTTGCATCTCTCTAGGGTCCCTGCCAAGCTAGAGAGCTCCTTCTTATGGCACCAGAGCTGCTTCCTGTGCCAGTGTTGGCAGAAGGGCTGTTAAAATGGGAGGCAGGCAAAGTATGGGTGACAGAATCTGGAGCAGGCTTTGTGGGTGCTGTTGCCCAGGTTCTGGGGGATGAACTGGGCAAAGGGTCTTAGGGAGGGAAGCGAGTCTGTGGGAGAAGAGGACGGAGACACTTGGCCATGGGGACTCTACCTGGAAAGTCTGCAATTTCCCATTTTAATATTTTTGGACTGCAGTTGACCATGGGTAGCTGAAAATTCAGAAAGTAAAACCTTGGATAAGCTGTGGAGAGGTGGTGGATGATGGGAGCTACGCACTTCCCTCCAGCACTGAGCCCTGGCAAAAACAGCTTACCAGAGTCAAGTGTTTCAAAAACCACCCTGTAGCAGAGACTGTACACACAGCTTGGGAGCGTGCCCAGCAGAGTATAAAACACTAGCAGCAAATGCTCTGAAGCCACAAAAATACTCCCACGCAATATTATCTTCCCACAGGAGGCTTTTACTTTCCAGTTACGATACATACATATATACAGGACTGCAACGGAGTTTCAGCATTCCACGACAAGTGAAGATATGCGCCCAGCATAGCCTCCGGCCACTCCATCAGATAATCCATCAGAACTCCATCAGAACACCCCCCCTTATATACATACACTTCTGATGCAACTCTAGCCAACTTTGCATGTTCCCATGTCTGATGCAACCCTCTGCCCGGGTTACATACTGCAATGTCTCAGCAAGAGTGACATGGGATTACATCATCCACTGTCATTCCCAGGTGCAAACCTCAATGTGCATCATATATATTTTATTTGGACTTCAGGTTATGTCCAACCTTTCCTTACATAAGCTGGGTGGGGGGACTACTGTATTCATGTTTACAATCATGGCATTACTGCCACAGTTGCAAATGTCCCCTTCAAAACCTGCCTTAAGAACCAGCAGCTGCACTGGGTGACAGAAGTCTTTCTAGGTGCCACAGGATGACATTTCTATCCCCCTCCCACCATCGAGCTGTAGTGGGATGAAGAGCTGAGACAAGAGTTCTGCTTCTGATTGTCATGCTGTGGCTTGCTGGTGCAAGGGGATGGGAAATGTCATCCCGCGGTGCCCTGGTCACCTCCAGAACAGACCTTTGTCTGCTGGCTGTTCAGGTAGGTTTGGAAGTCAGGCCAGGAGAGAATAGACAGGTACGTATTTGTGACTGTGGCCTTTTCTGCACGACACTCTTACGGCGCGATGATTCCACTTTCAACATCCTATGGGATCCTGGGGTTTGCCGTTTCAGAAAGGGCCGGCCGGCCCCTCCCGAAACAGCAAACCCCAGGATCCCATAGGATGTTGAAAGTGGAATCATCGTGCTATAAGAGTGTCATGCGGAAAAGGCCTAAGTTTGTGATGCAGGATGTTGACCAGTGTTGCTTATCGTGATAACCTTAAGCATGAACCACAGTTGCATTAAAAACAAATGAAGAATATATATCTATTTCTATCCATCCATCCATCCACACGTGTGCATAGAAACACAGGCACACACACATATTTAAGGGAGCACTCTCATCCTGATCCTAGAATTATAGACTCAGAGAGTTGGAAGAGACCCGCTAAGGAACATCCAGTCCAATTTCCTTCTGCCATACAGGAAAACACAATCAAAGCATTCCTGACGGATGGCCCTCCCACCTTTGTTTAAAAGTCCAAGGAAGGAGACTCCACCACAGGCCATTGAGGCAGTAGCATATTCCTCCATCAGACAGCTGCTCTTACTCTCAGGAAGTCCTTCCTAATGTTTAGATAGAATCTCTTCTCCTGAAGTTTGAAGCCATGGCTCCGTGTCTTAGCCCCTGGAGCAGCAGGAAAGAGACTTGCTCCATCCTCCATATGATATTTTTCCTTCTTTCCCTGAGGCCAAAGAGAAGGATTCAGGCCCTTGAAATTCAGGAACCTGTCAGCTGGCAGAGCTGCCTTTCAGAAGCAAAGGGGGCCATTTTGGTTGCCATAAAATGCCAACAGGGAGGAAAATAGAAAGTTTCCTCATAGCCGGTCAGGTGATTTATCAATCAATTGAACCAGGGATGTCCTGCCTACAGAGTATGGGTTCAGTCCTCTAAGCTGCAGGAATATTTTTTCAGCAAGGCTTGTGCAGGAGAACTTCCCAACAGTTCTGCCCTCTGTAAATTAGCACAAAAGAGGCTGCCGTTTTGGATTTTTACCGCTAGTTATCGAAGTTTCCTGCACCAGCCCAATCAGCTGGAGTCCTCTTTTGATTTCATGACTGCATATTCACCATTATATTTGTTCGGCAGGTCATAGAAGCGTAGAGCTGGAAGAGACCGCAAGTGTCATTGAGTCCAACCCCCTAACTCATTTGGTGGCAGTCTCGTACATTGCTGGCATGCCTTGTATAGGGTGTGCCTGAGATAATTTTTTGTTGAGACATGTGTGTACTTTGGCAATGAAATGGAACCATACAGTTCCCTGACTGCTCAGTTTTATTTTCTCCTCTCTGCTTTGATGCAATTTCCTTCTTGCTAGCTCTTGAAAGAGTACCTGAAGAGCATTTCAGAGGGGAGTTTTCAGTAGGGATGGGTATCTTCATTCACTGTGTTCTCACATGCTAGAATAAAACGCCTGGTATCCTGTTGATGTAAATTCTCCTACAGCGGTGGTTGGATGGTGATGTGAAACAAATCTATTCAGTTAAAGATGGCAGGAGTAGAGTTGCACACATGGAGCCATTATGCGTATAGTGCCATTGTGCTTTGCATATGCAGATGTGCGTTGTGCTTTGCAATTGTGCATTTCACATTTGGTTGCATATTCAGTTGTGCAGCACTGTAATTTTACTAACACACATTCATCACTTCTGCTCTGAGTTTTGGGAAGGGCTCTGACAAAGGTAAAGTCCTTCCCTAAACTGCAAACCCCAGGATTCCATAGGATGTTGAAAGTGGAATAATAGCGCTATAACAGTCTGGTGCGGAAATGGACTTTGCTCCCTTCATTTGCATTTTGTTTTTTTTGGGTTAGCCATGAAGTGGGCAGAGAATTAACCAAGAATTACTTGTTGCACTGAAGTCAAACCACTGAGCATCTTTTTCGATTTTGCCTCATCTGGCTCCTTCAGTTTCAGCAACCAATTGCCCGTGAATTTTCATGGATACTATATGGGCCATTTCTGCACTAGACTGTTATAGCAAAATGATTCCACTTTCAACATCTTATGGAATCCTGGGGTTTGCAGTTTCGGGAGGGGCCGTCCAGTGAAAGTGGAATCATAGCGCTATAACAGTCCAGTGCGGAAGCAGCTTCTCTCTCTGTCAGTTGTGCTTGTAAAGAGAATTCAGCCTTTGTGTTCAGAGGGTCTTTTCCCAGTAGCTTCTACTGAGCCACTACAAAAAAGGGGACCTGAAATCAGTAGGTGGCGGCAGCTATAGATTTCCAAGGGCAAGAGGGAGTTGCCATCTCCTACTCAAGGACAAGGGACGGCACTGAGGGGGAGAATAAACCCCGCTACCCTCACATAGGCCTTTTGCTGATGGGCTCCAGCATCCAATGGGAGAACTGGGCCTCTAAACAAAAAATTAGATCATAGAATCGGTTGAGTCCAACCTGCTTCTTCCATACAGGAAGACACCATCAAAGCACTCACTCCTGGCACGTGGCCATCCAACCTCTGTTTAAAAACCTCCAAAGAAGGAGACTCTACCACACTTCAATTTTAGCCAACCTCTCCCATTGCTGGACTGGGGAGCACTCCCTGGAAGGCAAGGCTGATGGATAATGGACTCCCAAGGGAGACAGAATGCGGAAGCAAGCAATGAAAAAGTGAATGAGCATGTCCCATCTCTTCCCACCCCTGTAGATGTGAGATCTGTATCCATTGTGTAGCATCAGTCTCTGCATATGGAGCTATTCCTTGGCCCTTTCTGCTCCAACTCACCATAGGGACAGGAGAAGGATGTGACCGCGATGATGCTTATCCACAACATTGTTGTGGTCCTGTCTTTCTCTTGTCTCAGGCAGCGCAATCGTGCTGCAAACCATTGATGGGTGTTCTCCTTCAGTGAGCGGCCATCGCACCACCATCGTGGACTTGCTTTATCTGTGGAGGCCCTGGAAGTGCAATGGCTGTGCTTCCTGTCCTAGACCCTTTTCACATGCCAGTCCTGGAGCAAAATGGCCTTGGGAACGTCGCGCAATTGCAAGGACCGTTCCACATGATATTCTCGCAATCGCACGATGCTCTTGAGGCCAGTAGGCAGCAATCATGCATTATATCATTTTCGGCTTGTTGCTGAAAATGATGCATGATCGTGCATCCCTTCCATGCCCCACACTCACTTACCTTGCGTGCGGAGGCTCCGGAGATGTGGCTATCACGCTTCCTCCCCCAGCACAGCCTGGGAAAGTACTGGGCTGTGCTGCGGAAGGAAGGGACGGGGCCCTCATGCTTCCTTCCAGCCAGCACGGAGCTGGTGTGGAGGGGAAGCGGAGGGGACATGATTCCCTCCCAGATGAGGCTTTCTGCGCGATCCCTGTGCGACAACAGTGGCACCAGGTAAGGTGCAAAAAGGGCCCCAGTGTAGTCTGGGAAACTACCTGACTGCACTGCGGTAGGAAGAGGCATAGCCATCACTCTTCCTAGAACCCAGGTGCAGCTGGTGCAGAGGGGAGGACCCACACCAGATGTCTCTGCAACCAGGTAAGGTGCGGAAGGCGCTCTTGATTGTGCTATTCAAACCTTCCATTGAATGGCAACATTGCATGGTTGAATGCATACTTGAATGTGTACTCACAAACACACCCATATATGCATCCATATGTGCATGAATATGCATCCCATGCAGATGCGCCTTTCCTTGCACAATGGCACCTCGTGTACAGCTCTGGTTCTGCAACCTTGAACATTCAGCATCAAATAAACTATCCACTTACTTGCGTTGGAGAACTCACCTGCAAGATGCCAATAAACTTGTTAGGAAAAAGGAAAGGCCAGAAGTGTGAAAAATTATTGGAAAATGCATAAAAACTCTTGCAGTCTCACCCAGTGGGAAGAAAACGTTGGCCGTGATTCATTCTAGCATGTAAGCACAAAATAAGCAAAGTCTTACAGTCCTCTGCAACAACTGATCTTCCTCCTCTTTCTCTGGTGACTTTCTACAGTGGTGGCCCCACCATCCAATCCATGTGAAGACGGCACTCATACTTGCGCCTCTGCAGATCGGGCACGGTGTGTGTACCATGGGGGTGGCTCGTTCAGCTGTGTGTGCCTCACTGGTTTTGTTGGCAATGGACACAACTGCACAGGTAAGCAGAAGAAAGGCCATTGTTGGGTTGTTGAGCCTTGTCCTTCTGCAGTGATGCCATGGAGAGTCTTTGTGGAGAGAAGCAGAGTAGAATAGCGGTGAAGGTGTTGGGCTGGGATTTGGGAGATCTAAGTGCCAGTATCTTCTAAGCCAGTGGTCCTTAACCTTTTCTTCGCTGGGGAACCCCTGTAAATGTAATTTGTTGCCAAGGTCCCCTAAGACTTAACTCAAGATTTAAATATTTCAGTTTAGATGTAAATATTCAAATATTTACTTAAATATTCATTCGTTCATTCGTTCGTTCGTTCGTTCGTTCGTTCGTTCGTTCATTCATTCATTCATTCAAGGCTTCTGGAGATGAGGATTCAAATCCCTGCTCAGACACTGGGTGACCTTGGGCAAGTCGCATTCTCTCAGCCTCAGAGGGAGGCAGAGGCAAACCTCCTCTGAAAAAATCTTACCAAAAAAACCCAGTAATATTTTCACTTTAGGGTTGCCGTATGCCAGAAGTGACTTGAAGGCACACAACCTCAAAATGCCGCTGACAGGAGGAGGTTCTTTCTAGCTACCATCTCTCTCCCCTTTGAAAACTGACTTATGGTGACCCTAAGGTGAACTTTTCATGGGGGGGTTTGGAGCAAGATTTGTCGCCTTTGCCTTTCTCTGAGGCTGAGAGAATGTGACTTGCCTGAGGTCATCCAATGGGTTCCCATAGCTGAGTAGGGATTTGAACCCCGGTCTCCAGAGTCATAGTTTGGGTGCAGACACATGCCTGCTGCCATTTCCCCTTTGTCAGGGATGTGTAACCGGGAGGTGTGAGAGCTGAAACTTCTCCCTTTGTGAAACTGCTCCCTCGGCATCCACACTCTGCTGCTGCCACATCCCTGTCGTTGCCGCTGCTGTTAGTCTCCAGAAGCAAGGCTTTACGGACCTCCTGTCAGGGCTCCACGGACTCCCGGGATCCCCAGACCTGAGGTTAAGAATCACTATTCTAAGCCATGGAACACACTGAGTCATCTTGGAGCAGTCTCTCTCTCTCTCCCTGCCTGAACGGCTTGTTCCAAAGATAAAACTGAGGAAGTCATTTTAGATATTTCAGGACTGAAAAGGGAAGAGTTCAGTGGCAGATGAAAGTTTATGATGACAGCATTTCCCAGCATTTCAAAAAGTGGGGATATTTTTTTTGGATCAGTTTCTCAGAGTCAGGGCAAGCTATATCACCTTCACTCTGACTTGACTTTAAGCATCATGTAGTGTCACCCTGAAGCCAATCAAGAGTGAGGGCAATGCTTCCCCTCTCACTCTGGGAATGCTAGGAAGCAGCGGTTGTCATGTGCTTGAAGCAGGCAGCAAAAGAGGTAAATGGGAGGGGAAGCTGTTTAGAGCCAGTGCTTGGAAAGTGACTTTTAAAAAATAATCAGTTTCTATTAGGTATTAAAATGTTTTTAAAGTAATTCATTCATGTTACTCATTGCTGTGTCTTACAGTGAACTTGGTGAGTTGTTCTGCATTGCTCATCAATGTGTTACCGATTAACTTTCATTACTCATTAATGTTTGCATTATTCATTACTATGACTGGTTTTCTTTCTTCTCTCCCCTGCCCCCTTTTAACCAGAGATTTAGGAAAGGTAAGAGAATGGCATATACCTTGGTACATTCAGGACAAAATATCAAGTCCTCTGCTTTTTAAAATCACTGTTTGGTTTTTATTTTCTCCCCTTGGGCCATTTCTGCACCCATGCTGTGCTTGCTGTCAGATTTGCTTGATGGTTTCTTACCTTTTTGTAGATGTGGATGAATGCGCGGAAGGGAGATGCCACCAAGCCGCCACCTGCCACAATTCTCCTGGCTCCTTCTCTTGTCACTGTCGGGCTGGCTATGAAGGTGATGGTTTCCACTGCTCACCAGGTATGGGAATATTCAACGGTTTGGCTATTTCACTTTGGCCATTTCCGCACTAGACTGTTATAGCATGATGATTCCACTTTCAACCCCCTATGGAATCCTGGGGTTTGCAGTTTCGGGAGGGGCCAGCTGGCCCCTCCCGAAACTGCAAACCCCAGGATTCCATAGGAGGTTGAAAGTGGAATCATCGCGCTATAACAGTCTAGTGCGGGTATAGCTTTTAAATGTTCTATACACATAACAATCACAATAAATTTGTTTTCACTGAAGAATTAATTTGTAATTAACAATAGTAACTGAGTTATAGAAAACATAAAGGAGGATGATAATAATAACAACCAAAAACAAATGCTACAGAACTCTGGTTCACTAACTTAATTCACTGTAGTTTGGGTGCCTTATATCAGCTAATGATTTGATCTCTGTTTGGACTGCTTGTGTTGTCTACAAACATCAGTGAACTGTGAAATTTTGAACTGAGCAGCAGCACATTCTTTGCTAACATCACTTATTAATGAGTTTGGAAATTGGCAGCTGCTTATAGAATCATAGAAGAGTTGGAAGAGATGCCAGGGGCCATCCAGTCCAACCCCCTGCTTTGCAGGAACACCCATCAAAGCATTCCCAACGGATGGCCATCCAGCCTCTGCTTAAAAGCCTCCAAAGAAGGAGACTCCACCACACTCCATGGAGGCAGCAGATTCCACTGCCAGACAGCTCTGACCATCAGGAAGTTCTTCCTGAGGTTCAAGTGGAATCTCCTTTCCTGCAGCTTGAATCCATTGCTCCTTGTCCTAGTCTCTGGAGCAGTGGAAAACAAACCTGCTCCCTCCTTGACATGACATCTCTTCAAATATTTAAACATGGCTATCATGTCCCCTCTTAACCTTCTCTTCTACAGACTAAACATCCCCAGCTCCCTAAGCTTCATAGCCTCATAGGGCTTCATGGCTTCTAGACCCTTCACCATTTTGGTTGCCCTCCTCTGGACACACTCTGGCTTGTCGATGTTTTTCTTCAGTTGAGGTGCCCAGAACTGGACACAGTATTCCAAATGAGGCCTAACCAATGCAGAATAGAGTGGTACCATCACCTCCCTCGATCTAGACACCATACTCCTATTGATACAACCAAGAATCGCTTTGGCTTTCTTGGCTGCCGCATCACACTGCTGACTCATGTTCATCTACCAAGACTCCTAGATCTACCAAGACTCCTAGAGTTCATGTTGAGTTCATTGGAACTGAATTGGGCTCTTGTCCCTGACAAAGTTGGCCCAAGTTGGAGCCCGTTTCTGGGTCTGCCTCTTGCTTTCTGACTTAACCTATCAGTTGGCCTTTTAGCTCATGTGAAGTCTTTCATTGTAGGCTGGTGGGTGTTGTAGTTTTAACCCTGCTCTAAAACCTTGGACCAAACACTCCTCTCTGTCTTCCTCTGGCCTCCAGTGAGTGTGCCGCCAACAATGTCCCGCTGTCAACACGAACGACTGTATGCAAGCCAGCAAGGCCCATCCCGCCCGGGGGGACCCCACGTACCCGAGTGTGATGACCAAGGGAAGTACCGTCCGCTGCAGTGCCACGGCAGCACGGGGATGTGCTGGTGTGTCGACCGAGATGGCAAGGAGATCCCTGGGACGCGGACACCCCCTGGCACTTCACCGCCACATTGCAGGGCTCCAGGTAAGTGGCCGCCACTCCCAGCTCACCTTTTGTGCTCTCAGCACTAGACAGCGTTGGCTCCATCCTTGGAGGCAGAGCTTGGAAAATTCCTTTTTTTAAAAAAAAATTATGTCTTGTCATGGTGTTTCAGAAGTAATCCGTTGTCATTATTCATTGCAATGTTTTTAAGAATAACTTGTTGAATTCCCATTGGTGTTGCTCATTACTTTTTCTTCCTTTTTAGAAAACCCTTGGGTTTGTTAAAATGTCTCTAAAGGCTTTATCACATGAGGAAACTAAATCTCAACTGCAGAAGGATGATAGGGTCTCTCACCAGGATTTATCACATGATGCCATTCCTCTTTGGTTGTTCTGGTGGGAGATCATTTGGAAAACATTTCTTTTACAAAGGAGGTCATTAATTTTTTTCCTCTTAATAAATGAAACATTTCCAAAAGGCCCCCCCCCCGAGAACAGCAGAAGAGGAATAACATCATGTGATAAATCCTGGCCAAAGACACTATTATCCTGCTGAAATTGCAATTTAATTGCCCTTTGTAATGAAGCTGTAAAATGCCTCTTTTTTAATAATAATAATAGTAATAATATCATCTATGAATTCATACAATGTGTAAACTACATTACAATTCAAAATGCTTTTCTAAACAGTTTTGAATTAGTATTCATAATAGGATTTAATTAATTTTAATTTTTATTTAATTATTTTTTCCAGTACAACAAATAGATGTATTTTGTTTTTAAGTTATTTATTCATTTCAATGCTTATATCCTGCCCTCTATCCGGAGATTTCAGAGCAGCACACAGAAAAACCTGTCTGGCAAATTTAAGCAGTGCAAATACTTTATATGCTGCCTTTCTCCCAGAGTGGGACACAAGGCAGCTGGAGGGAAGTGCCTATGAACAGACCTTTATAGCTATGAATGTGCACGTTATATGTGTGAATGTGCACGTTATATGTGTGAAGAGCAATAGAAATGCAAAAGTTGCAGGTATAGTGGTGAGGTGACAAGTCCAGATTTAATAATGGTCACTGGGAGACAAAATTTATTGACTGTGTAAATAATACTACGGAGTTCTATCTTCTTTATTGACGGGCCTCTTGTTAGTGATCGACTCGTGTGTCAGTTTTCCTAGAGAAATGAGGGATCATTTTTGTCTGAAGCAGAACTCCATATTTTGCTGATAATTGCAGAAAGAGAGTTGCACATTGTGTACTGTGCATTGCACATTCAGTTGTGCGGTGTTGCAACTGCACAGTGTTGCAGTTCATTTAATGCAAAAATGTCAGGTAACTGTGAATGTAAAGTGTTCTGTCTCCTTAATGGAGCATCCGGTTATCAGAGAAAATACTGGAAGGACTCACTCTAGGCCATTTGGTGCAATTGCTAGTTGAAGATGCAATTGCAAGTTGCCATGACTGGTCCAGGACTTGTTCACTTCAAAAGGAATTCAGACCTTGCTGGTATACTATGAGTTTGGCATCAGGGGCAACTGGTGGCATTCCTGTCAGTTGGGGCAATTAATCTGTTTTGGGTTCTGGTGGTGAACTTTAAAGGAGCTATCCAGGGTGCTAAGCCCTATCCCCCAAATAGGTTCAGTACCTTGGAGAGTTCCTTTAAAACAGAGTGGATTCTTCTCCTCATTGAAGTGGAAGACCATTGCTGCCAGTGTTTCACATTTATAGCTGGCTGGAAGCAAAGAAGCATCAACCGTCATATAAAGTGATTAGTAAGAGAGCTTGCCTGACCTTCTGTTTCACATCTCTGTTTCTTTCTTTGATCTATATGCTCAAGCTTTTTTGCTTCCTTCCTGCCTGCAGAGTCATTTCACCATCTTCCAAAAATTACTTGGTCCTTTTGTCTCCCTTTCTCTGGGAAGGGAGCATCAGTGACACTCTTGTCTTGGGATGGCTTATGTGCACAGATGAGAGCCAGCTTTTAGGGGCTCCTCTACTGAAATTTAAGCAATCTTCTTTTGCCTACCTCCTTTCCTATCGCAAGATGGATTTCCTGAAACAATAAATGTACGTTTTTCCTTTTGTAACCTTAAAAGAGCATCCCAAGTATTTTTGTCCTGTTTCCTATCACAAGCTCATATTGCTCCCTACTTGATATCGGTACCGGATATTCCTACACAGACAGCATCTTATCTTGTGTAATTGCTTGTGTCCTTTAGAGCCAACCCGGAGGCCACAGACCATGTGTGAACGCTGGAGACAGAGCCTTCTGGAGCATTATGGAGGCAACCCACGGGATGACCAGTATGTGCCCCAGTGTGACTCTCTGGGCAATTTCAACCCCTTGCAGTGCCACGGGAACAGTGGCTACTGCTGGTGTGTGGACGAACATGGCCGTGAGGTTCAAGGCACGCGGTCGGAGCCTGGGATCCTTCCACCATGTAAGAGGGCAGCGGTTGGGCTGCAATGCTTGCTGGGAAAATTAGAGCTTGAGCAGAGCAGCGGGGGCATGTAGAGGCAGGCTGACTCCCCATGCAGGGGCACAAAATGAATGGAGATGGATGTGGAGGAGACTGGGGGGTTCTGAGAGCTGAAGGGCTGATGTGGAACTGAGAAATGAGTTGGAACTGAGAGAGAGGACTAGAACTTAGAAACACAACTTATGTGATCCGTGCTAAGGCAGGGGTATCTGTATTACTTTGGGTGCAAGTAATGTTGTCATTCTTCCTTGTGGTTTTATTTTAAAAGGCACCATCATTTTACTCTAGTGGCTTGAGTGTTGGACCAGTTATCAGAGCAGGGTTTGAATCTCCATTCAGCCACGGGGGGCTTGTTGCACTCTCTCAGCCTCAGAGGAAGGCAAGGGCAAACCTCCTCTGAAGAAATCTTACCAAGAAAACCTCAGGATAGGTTTGCCTCAAGCTGGAAATGACTGGAAGGCACACAACGGGAAAATTTGTTTTGTTCATTAGTTGGTTTGAAACTACAGCTCAAATCTTGTTGGTTTCTTAGTTCTCCTGTGATTCTGTGTGTGGTGTGTGCATGTGTGTGTGAGTGTGTGAGCGCGTGCACACTGGGCACAGTTGCACATAGTTCAGTATGTGCTATTCTGCACTGTGGATGGACGCACAATGCCCTTGGTTGCGCATTGAGTTGTGAGGCTTTGCAGTTGATTCACGAGGCTGCGTTATGTAACTGCTGCATAACTCTGTGAGCCTAAAGTTACACTCCATCTCTTTGATTGTTGGATCTCTGTGATTAGGGAAGTTTTCAAGTTAGTCTGTTCCAGGATAACAAGGAAAAAGGGAGCAGGGATGAAAGAAGGAAGGTAGCATCACCTTTATAAAATAAGTGTTTCGTATGCATATACACAAACACTTATATACACACACTTACATACAAACATTTATATACATACATTTATGTATATACATGGGTTGAGTATCCCTTCTCTGAAATGCTTGGGACCAGAAGTATTTTGGATTTTGGAGGTTTCTGGATTTTGGAATATTTGTGTATGCATAATGAGGTCTAAACACAAAATTCACTTATGTTTTGCATACACCTTGCACACATAGCCTGAAAGTAATTTTATACAATATTTTTAATAATTTTGCGCATGAAACAAAGTCTGTGTACACTTAATCATCAGAAAGCAAAAGTGCCATTTATTCAGTTACCCAGGTAGACAAGCTGTAGTTGGTTGGCATCCCCATCTTTCCTAACTTAAAAAAAAAAATCAGATTTAGGAGTGTGCTGGATTTCTGTATAAGGGAGGTTCAACCTGTAACATCCCAATAATGAAAGGCAATTCAAAGGAGCAAGCAGAAGGAGTACTCCCTCAGTAAATTGATACCATGTTGGAAAAATGCATCAGTAGTGGATGGGTGCTTTGGTGGAATGCAGATAGATTTCTCCAGAGTGGGACTTCTACGTTCTTGGGGCCAAAACAGAAAAGACCCTCTTGAGCAACACCCTCAGCCATGCCTCAGAAGGAGGTTGGATATATGCGAGAGGACTTCAACCAGCCAGCCATCGCAAGGAACGGGCAAACTTGCATGGTTTGGGGCTGGAGGTTATCCTTTAAGCCTCACCTGGGGTTACCAGGCATCACATATTATAAGGGATGTCCCTTATTGGAGGGTTGGAAATCTTGCCCTATTGATCTGGGAAGTGTCCCTGCCCCTCTGCTGGAGAGCTGGAAGGCTTTTCTTTTGGGCCTAGGGCCTTCATAAAGACAGAAATGTGTGCATAATGTAATTTATGGGTGTGGACAATGTGTGTCCACATCCGTAAATTACTGTGTCCAGCTCTGGGCACCGCAGTTCAGGAAGGATATTGACAGGCTGGAATGTGTCCAGAGGAAGGCAACCAAAATGATAGGTCTGGAAACCATGAAGCCCTGTGAGGAGCAGCTTAGGGAGCTGGGTATGTTTAGCCTGCAGAAGAGAAGGATAAGAGGCAACAGGATAGCTATGTTTAAATATCTGAAAGGATGTCATATGGAGGATGGAGCAAGCCTGTTTTCTGCTGCTCCAGAGACTAGGACTCAGAGCAGTGGCTTCAAACTTCAGGAAAAGAACATTAGGAAAAAATTCCTTGATGGTAAGAGCAGTGGCATACGCTGCTTCCTGGGAGTGTGGTGGATTCTCCTTCTTTGAAAGTTTTTAAACTGAGGCTGGATGGCCATCTGTCAGGAATGCTTTGACGGTGTATTCCTGCATGGCAAGGGATTGGACTTGATGGCCCTTGTGCTGTCTTCCAATTCTATGGGTCTATGATTTTATATCAGTTTCCCAGAGAAACCCATGGCTAAGTTAACTTGATACTTTAATTTCATATGAACTTTGTTAATAACTGCATCCCTTTTTTTAAACTCTGCATGCCATGAATTTCAACAGTTCCTTATTGCTGTTTTGAAAACCTGACAAGACTAGTTTCGCTCCACCCACTGCTGTATAACACTTTCATTTTGCTTTTGCCCCCAGGCCTGCCCAGTGTGGCCCCTCCGACAGTTCTTCCGTCTCCTCGCCCAGACGTTGTTCCGCCTCCTACTGGGACATTCCTCGTTTATGCTCAGGGCCAGCAAATTGGGTCTTTGCCCCTGAATGGCACCAAACTGGAGAGGGAGGCTGCCAAGACCCTGCTCTCCCTGCATGTAAAGTATTCTTTTGTTCAGCGGGACAGCCAGAGAAATGGGGGTGTGGGGCAAAGATTTTCACAAAGAGGTAGGGAATAATCAGGTGTGTCCTGGGAGGGTCGGCAGCCTAGTGGTGGAGCCCCTGCTTTGCATGCAGAAAGTCTTGGGTTCAGTTCCCAGTAACTCCTTTTAGGAGAGCTGGGCCAAAACTAACTGAATGAATTTCAACGGAGAGAAATGTAAGGTACTACAGATGTAAGGTACTACAGAAAAAAAAAATGAAATGCACAGGTGTAGGATCGGTGACACCTGGCTTGACCACAGTACTTGTGAAAGGGATCTAGGAGTCTTAGTGGACCACAAACTGAACATGAGTCACCGGTGTGATGCAGCAGCTGAAAAAGCCAATGTGATTCTGAATCTATAGGAGTATAGTGTATAGTCGAAGGAGGTAATAGTACCACTCTGTTCTGCTGTGGTCAGATCCCACCTGAAATCCTCTGTCCAGTTCCAGGCACCACAATTCAAAAAGGACAAGTTGGCAAATATCCAGAGGAGGGTGACAAAATGGTGACCCTTTGAGAAGTGGCTTAGGGAGCTGAATATGTTTAGCCAGAAAAAGACAAGGTTAAGAAGTGACATGATAGCCGTGTTGAAATATTTGAAGGGATGTCATATGGAGGATGGGGCAAGCTTGTTTTTTGCTGCTCCAGAGACTAGGACATGGACTAGGACATGGAGCAAAAATACAGGAAAAATATTCCACCTAAATATTCCACCTAAACATTGGGAAGAACTTGCTGACAGTAAGAACAATTTGACAATGGAATGCGCTGTCTGGGAGTGTGGTGTCTAGGGCGTTCAATGCCCCCTCATGGACATACTCACAAAAGGCATATGCACACTCTTTAAACATGGCCACAGTTCTAGACCAGCTAGTTAGCTATGCAACTGCTTTAGTTACATAGCGAAGTAGCCCCTCCTATCCGAATTTCCCCAATCCCCAAGTACTGGGCAGCAGTTGCTGCAAGCAACAGGGATCTATTCTCATAAACCAGGAAGCAGCTGACTGATGTTTCCACCCTTCCCCTCATGCAAGTGCTCTCCAGTGCATCAATCAGGAGTGGGATCCTTGCCGCAATTGTTCCTTGCACTGCAGATCGCTAGCAGAAGCAGATAGAAACATTCGTCAGTTGTGCACTGATCAACAGAACAGACCCCTGTTGTTCAAAGCAGCTGCTGCCTGGTAGAGCAGGACTGGGGGCTTCTTTGTTCCCTACATATACGTAGGGACAGTGAATATGAGCCAGTCATGAATATGTAACTCTAGGTTACACATTTGTAGCTGTGACCATGAATTCCAATGAATGAAATAACTGAATTTCTAACCTTTTATTGCAAAGAAGGGGTTATGAATGGGGTTGCCCACAGATGATTTTTGGGGGGCCCTTGGCATCCACAGTTTTTTTTTCTGAGATCTGTTTTTTCTTTGTCGTGAGATCTTTCAGTCAGTATATAAACTGAAATTTGATTTCTGGCTTACTTCTTGGTTGAAAATAAGGTCTCTTCTAAGCCTAAAACAGCCCAGGAAGTTCTAACATGATGGTAAAATTGTCCCATGCTCCCTAGGGGGCATTGGGGGATATGCTTCTTCATCAGTGAAGTAACTTTGCTTTTGTCTATTGCGCTGCTTATGAAATGTAACTTAGTTGTACCTTCATTACTCTGTTTCTCCTCTCCAGCTACAAGTTAACAGGTAACTGCAGAGGGGTCAGTAGATCCCCATCTGGTACCTGGCATTGGTCCTAGATGGGGATCTGCTTTCTAGCAGTTCATTTTTTTTTTAGAGATCCTACTTCACTGCAGAGATTTACTGGAGCCCCTTTCACCCACAGCTAAACACAGAAATCTTTCTAACTGGTTGCATGTGTCTTCCCATAACACCTCTCCAGGGTTCCATTGTAGTGGGAATCGACTATGACTGCAGAGGGAAAATGCTGTACTGGACGGATGTTGCAGGACGGACCATCAGCCGGGCAGGACTTGAGCAGGGGGCAGAGCCAGAGACCATCATAAGCTCAGGTAGGTGACTGACAGCTGCTGGGTAGTGGTGGCTTTTGTGCCAGCTGTGATAATGGGGCTTCCCATTATCTAGGCTTATCAAAAGGAGATACTTCTCTCTTCAGGTAAACCAAGTGTTAATGAGATGTTAGGATTACATCAAAGGTCACAGGGTGAGAGTTGACCAACCAAAAGGAAAGGGTCAGCATCACAGGTCACAAAGTGAGAATTGACCAACCAAAAGGAAAGAGGCGGGCATCTTGGAGAGGCTTCCAGATCCTTCCAAGGAGGAAAAAATAAAACTTCTGAGAGGCCATGTGGCCAGAGAGAGAGAGAGAAGAGAGAGAGAGAGAGAGGAGAGTGCGGCCAGTTGAGCTGGCAGCATGCCGTGTCTCCTGGACCCCCCCTTCTCCTTTAGACCATCTACGCCTATAACCTAATTGTGAGTAACTAGAAATAAGTAGTTAGTCGCGTTAGGGATGTTGTTATTTTGGGAATTGGCTGATCTTAAGAATGTATCTGTGCTGTTATATCTGTTTTGTAAATTCTTGTAACTAAGTGTACCTGGGAGAGGAGAGTCTCCCAAGTGTGATATTGTTTATTTGCATGCCTTGATTAAAACACTTTTATAAACCTCCGTTTCTCTCCATTTCCACGCCAGGGTTGGCACACGCTACATAGGACCTCTCACTCAGGGGAAGGGGGAGGTGGAAGTTCCTTACGCTTAGAGATTGGGCAGGATCCCTCCTGTCCTGTCCAAATGATTCTTAATTCAGGGGGGTGGTGGCAGCATACCTGATAGAGTTGGGGAGATTGCCAGTCGTTCCATGCGTGGAAGTCAGCTTTGGAAGGCTGGCAAGAACCCTAGTAAAACACTGGGAGGGAATTTCCAGTCTTGCAAGGCTGGAAGTTAGCTTAAGAGACTGGAAATAAACCTACAGTGTCACACCAGCTAAGCATAGAATTGTCTTTTGGCTTTGGAGCTATCCGGCGTACTGAACCTATTTTGGACATAGAGTCCAGCACTCTGGACAACTCCTTTAAAGGCATGGCTTTTGGTTCTGGAGCTACCCAAGGTGCTGAACTACTTTGGCCATAAGGCCCAGCACCCCGGAGAGCTCCTTTTGCGTTGGTGAAAACCATCCCATATCACCAGACTGCATAGTTCATTCCAACCAGAGTGCACTCGTGGAATCAAGTGTTGAATGGTGAATCAACACGTATTTATATGAGTCAACATCTATTTTATTCAGTAGGTCCACTCTAGTCAAGACTAACAGTAGGATTCAGGCAGCGGATTGTGTTTTTTTCCTAATTTTTTTTTTATATTTTATTAAAGAAAAAAATAATACAATACATAACAGAATAACACAAAAACACCACGTGAATTAACATAAATGTGAAAAAAAGAAAAATTACAACACAAATGGCTTACATTACTATTGCTCTCCAAATCCTTTATCATCGTATACTTATTCCACATATTTTATATCACATTAATTATATATTTTTATTTCATGTATCTAAGTCTCTTTCTCCTTATACTCATTATTACTATAATATCATTCTTAAGTCTATTCTTTTCAACTATATTTCTTTAGAATTTTTTTTATTATTTTTTTTATTATGAAATAAACTTGAACAATACAAATGCAAATAAACAAAACCCCACATAATAACAAAAAATAGTGAATAAACCCACCCCCTAGAGCCAACTTTTTGTTTACTCCACTTTCCAAAATTGCCATTCTTCTTGTGGAAGAGTAACTTCACCATCTCTTATCAATATTTTTTCCAAAAATATTTTCCAAATTTCTTCAAAATCATTCCCTTTTACAAGACCTTTCATAAATCTAATTCTACAAGCGGATTGTGGCATCACCTTTCATGGGCTGCAGCTCACTTTGTCACGTGCATGAAATTATACATTTGCCAAATGGCTTGTAAGGAGAGAGAGGATGGGTTTGGCTACTGTTGTAGTTCTGGGAACAAAACAAATGTGCTTCTTCTAAACTTAGATGCTTGAATCCCGATTAATCTTGATTAGAGTAAACCTGTTGAATCAATTGTTAAATAGCGTGTCGAAACATAGGTAAACCCCATTGATTCAATGGGCCTACTCTTGTTGCAACAGAATTCAGACCATAAAGAGCTTTGCTGTTCTCCAGACAGTGGCCAGGATCCTTATGGTGGGGTAACTGGGGATGATTTTGGTGCAGGAGACAGAAATGTATGCCTCAAGTATGTCTCTTCCCATCAGTAGCAGAAACACAAGAACCAAGTAAATAACAAGGTGCTTCCTTTTCCTGATATCCAATGGCTGCACTTCTTTTATTGGCTTGGGGAAGCATAACGTAGGGGTTACTGTAAGGCAACTCCTTTTCTTGATATTTTGCAAGAACATAGCCAGTACCTCCTTACACAATAATTCTTTTCTCCCTGACTGCACAGCATGTTTTTCCCAGGCTCCATCCCTCGGTCTAAACAGCTGTCAGTGTCAAGGTAGCAGCTAAGCAGACTTGGAGGCAGAAGCTGGGTTTTATAGCTTTAGTAGCAATAAATCAAAGAGGTTACTTCACCAAATGACAGCATAAACAGGCAGCAAAGTCCCTGGAAAGGCAAACTCGGGCAGCTAGGTCGGACTGGAACAAGAGCCCCTGACACGGGCTGCAGATTCACGGTTGGTAGATGGTTGTTGCCCCGTGCCCAACCCCAACCGCGTCTGGCTTAAATAATCAGTTCGAGTCCAGCTGAGGCCGATCGAATGTCCGTTGGCTCAGCTCGCAGCTGGAGCCTCTCAAGACTGCTGGGCCGATTCATCAATCGCTTGTCCCCCAGTTGCTGAGACCTCCGGGCTGCCCTCTTCTCCAGTTGCCTCTGGAGGAACATGGGGGAGGGTCCGCTGCAAACTCCGGACTGGAGTCAGAAACACAGACCTCTGCCTCTGGAGCGCACATGTCCGCCGCAGGTGCTGGCTCAGGCTCCGCGCCAGGGACGGCTGTGGGGTCGCAGTCAGACTCCTCCCTAGGCTCTGGAGGAGACCCCTCTCCAGAAGACCCCTCCAGGGGATCCTCCCCAGGCTCGGAGTCCAAGTCCGAATCGAGAGCGAGATCAACCTGGCTCATGACATCAGCCACTGATTGGAGGGAGGGATGGGACAACTCTGTTGTGCTTTCCCCTCAATTTCTTATCTCCTACGTAACTACAGCTGGCAGAGCTTTGCATTTCATTACCATTAAAGGGGGTCTTATCCGATATTTTCTTTCTGGGTTTCTGCTCTCGTAGGACTAATCAGTCCCGAAGGCCTGGCCATTGACCACCTCCGAAGGACCATGTTTTGGACAGACAGTGGTTTGGACAAAATTGAGAGCGCTAGGCTGGACGGTACGGAACGGCGAGTCCTTTTTGCCACGGATCTAGTCAACCCACGTGCAATTGCAGTGGACCCAATCCGCGGGTAAGTGGCTGGTGCTACCTTGCTACTGGATGCTCTTTTTCTTTTTAAACTAGAGAAACAGTGGAGGCATTTCTAAAATAATTCTTCACAACCTACTTAAAAGGTTGAATTGTTGCTCCTACAGGCAACCTATTTTGCTGTCAAAATGCGTGTTCATGCACTAAGACACAATAAAACCATGATGCAGGTTGAGTATTCCTTATTGGAAATGCTTGGGACCAGAGGTGTTTTGAATTTTAGATTTTTCTTGGATTTTGGAGCACCAGTATACAATTCTCCTGATGCAGGATCTGCTGTTTTGTCAGTTCTCCTCCTCTTGCCTTTCTTCCTGTAGGAAACATGAGGGAGTTATGGAGACTTGCTTGGGACCGCATGGGCACTGCTTGGGACTGTGGTTCAGATCAAGCCAACTGAAAGATTTTGCGAGCAGCATCCACAGCACGCATGCAGTCCCAACAAGCCTTCATAATTCCTTCATGTCCTCTCCAGGAAGAAGACTGGGCTCTGCTTTTCAGAAGTTCTGGGTTTTGGAGCATTGCGGATTTTTGGACAAGGGATACTCAACATGCAATAGCGTGTAAATCAGGGGTGGGTAACTGTGGAAAGCGAGGGGGCCACAGTAACCCTCCCAGTAGGCTGCAACCCCCACAGCCTTGGGATGCTGCAACCCCCTGCCACATCTGCTCTTGCAGAAGACAAAACAAACACAACAACCCATTTCCTTTTTTGCCTTCAGATGACCACGAGGGGACAAGGGGGCCATTTTCACTATGTTTTGGGGCCTTCCTGGACCATTTTGAACAGAGAGAACTCTTTCTTTTAACAACAGGGAGTGATCAGAAGACACTTTTTGTTCATTTCTTGTTTCAGAAAGCCTCTTTTAGGCCCAGATTGGTCCGAGGCGGGCCCAAAATGTCCTGATGATGCCCTCTACACCCCTTAGAGTGTGTCTTGAGGGGGGAACCCCTTTTTCTTGACCCCCTGGTGGGCACTGGTAGGGCACACGTGGGCCGTGGGCCATGGGCTTCACTTTGCCCACCCCTGAGGTGAATGATAGTGATACTGTTAACTCTCTTATGGAAATGTATGTAAATCTCTAGCAAGGAGTAAGGAGCTAGGGGGACCTGTCATACTGGAATGGGAATTCCAGCGTCATAGTGGGGTTCTTGCCAGCCTCCCAAGGTTGACTCTCATCCTTGAAAAAGGCTGGTAATTTCCCCAGCGTTATTAATTCTTGCTGCCGCCACCCGCTGAATTCTGAAGTAACTGAGCAGTGCAGCGGGAGCCTGTTCAGTGGATTACCGATCCCTGTGTTTAAGGACCCTTCCTTCCCTCTCACCTCCCCCCTTCTGAGTGAGAGAGGTCCTAGCTAGCGTGTGCCAAAGACTGGCGTGGGAATGGAGAGAAACAGAGGTCTTACAGAAAGTGTTTATTCAAGGCATGCAAATAAACAAGACAATCATACACATGAGAGGCTCCCCCCTCCCAGGTACGCTTAAGTTACAAGTCGTGACAAAAACAGATATAAAAGCACAGATACGTTCTTTAGATCAGCCAACTTCCAAAATAATAAAAAGCCTAACGCGGCTAACTACTTTATTCTAGTACTCACAGATGTTCCTAGGTTTAGATGTTCTAAAAGAGACAGGAGGGGCCAGGAGACGACTGGCCCAGATCCCATTGCTCTTCTTTGTTCTTCTCTGTTCTTCTCTCGGCCAAATGGCCTCCCAGAAGTTTTATAACTTCTCCCAAGAAGCATCTCGAAGTATCCCGAAGATGCCCACCTCTTCCCTTGAGGTTGGTCAGTTCCCACCCTGTGGCCTGTGATGTTGACCCACACTAAAATGTAATCTAATCCCAACACCTCATTAACCCTTGGTTTACCTGGAGAGGGAAGTATCCCCCTTTTAGCTAAGCTTAGATAATGGAAAACCCCATTATCACAGGACCCAAGGACTTATTTTCTGCTCCTAGACCCTATATGTGCAGCCTCTACATTTTGACACCCCGTTATCTGATGACTCGCTCTTTTGACGCTTCCAAATTAAGGACAAGATCTATTAATTTGATGGACGTTTTGCTCTTTCATCCGTTCTTCTTGCCTACGGAGGCTTGCTTGGAACCTCTTGCACATGTAAAGCAAGCTGAGTTTGGGGAAAAGGGTGCTAAGCTGGTTGAGAGATTTTGCAATGCAAGCAGAACATGCAGTCAGTCCCAAGCAAAAGTCCTCTGGAAGTCCTTCATACTCCCTACAGTACAGTACATGGGATGTGCTTTTCTTTTCTTTTTTTATAATTTTTTAAAATCAATCCATATTTACAAGTATTATAAAAAACTGTCTTGCTTGTTTTTTCCATTTCATAAAAAACTTGTGTATATAAGAAAACAAAATATATACAGTTCTCCTATGATTTGCTTTGTGTCAGCATTTTTACAGTAAAGGTTTTTCTTTTATACATTTTCAAAGAAATTCGGACAATACATACTACATTTCCGCACGACACTCTTATAGCGCGATGATTCCACTTTCAATCTCCTATGGAATCCTATGGAATCCAGCCGGCCCCTCCCAAAACTGCAAACCCCAGCATTCCATAGGAGGTTGAAAGTGGAATCATCGCGCTGTAAGAGTGTCGTGCGGAAATGGCCATAGATTCTATTTTCTTTCATTTGCCCTTATTTACATCGAAACTATACTATACACATTCCACTTCCATCCATCTTCTTGTTTGGTTGATTATCTTATTTCCTACTGTTTCCTCTAAAACTTTTCTACCTCTGCTGGCCTGCCTGCTTTTCTTGTAATATTTCAAAATTCATCAACAGTTTCATATCTTTGCTATATATTTACCCTTTCTCGTTCCCTCTTCGTTTTTATCTTTCTTTAATTTTGTACTGCCCATTTTTGTTTCATGTAATTTTTAATTGGCGCCATGACATGGGATGTGCTTTTCAACTAATTCCGTTTTCTGACAATGCTCTGGTCCCTAACCTGTCAGATAAATGCGGGTAGCCTGTGATGCCAAAAAGCCAAGTGGATTGAAATCTACTTCTGGTTTGGATGTTAAATAACAGAAGTGGTGGTTCATCTCATTGTAGGGTTTTCAAGGTAAAAGATAATCGGGAGTGGTTTAACCATTGCCTGCTTTCTGTGCGGTTTTAATTCCTTTAGAGTTAGCTAACGTAGACTTCCAAGAACTCCAAAGAAGACAAAGACCATTTCTGCACTACGCTATTACAGTGGTATTATTCCACTTTCAACATCCTGTGGGATCCCTGGGGTTTGCAGTTGAGGGAGGGGCCTTTAGAATTCTCCACCGGAGAGCTCTTTGGCCTCAGGAAACTACAAAGCCCAGAATTCCACAAGATGCTGAAAAGTGGAATAAGAGCACTAGAACAGGGTAAGGCAGACATGGGCTAAGACTTGGAAGGACAGCTATGAAGGAACTAGATAAGACCCTCAAGTGTAAAGTCAGAATCATCCATGAGAGAGTATTTTTTCATTTTTTTATTGAGTGTAAAAGCTGGACAATGAAGAAAGCTGAGAGGAAGAGGCGAATCAACTCACTTGAAATCTGGGACCGGAAGAGAGTTTTGTGGATCCCATGGACTAGTAAAAAAACAAATAGCCCTGGAAGGCCTGGAAACCATGAAGCCCTGTGAAGAGCAGCTTAGGGAGCTGGGGATGTTTAGCCTGGAGAAGAGAAGGTTAAAAGGGGACAAGATGCCACATTTAAATATTGGAGGGGATGTCATTTGGAGCCTGTTTTGCTCCTCTCTTGCCCTTCTTGGTGAGAGAAGAGGAAGCGTGGCAAGCAAAATGAAGATCGTTCCATAGAATCAGAATTGGAATATTGTGCCCAGAACTGGGCACAATATTCCAGGTGGAGTCTGACCACAGCAGAGCAGAGCAGAGTGGTACTATGACTTCCCTCAACCTAGACACTATGCTCGTATCAATTCAGCCAAGAATTGCATTAGCATTTTTAGTTGCCACGTCACACTCCTATTCAGCTTGTGGTCTACTAAGAGTCCTTCCACATGTACTGTGGTCAAGACATGCCTCTAGTGTTCTCTTCTGGTTTGCTTAACCACTTTTACCACATGGCCAAACTTCTCTGCCCTCCAGAAATCTCTACTGGACAGACTGGAACCGTGACGCCCCCAAAATTGAGACGTCCACCGTGACTGGAGAAAACCGGCGGATTCTGATCAACCAAGACATCGGGCTGCCCAACGGTTTAACCTTTGACCCCTTTTCCAAATTGATCTGCTGGGCAGATGCAGGTGACGTGGATTTCATGGAAAGGAATTATAATCATTTTGTGTGTGTAGAACAGAGAGTAGCAACTAGTGCAGAACCAATTTCTGCTTAAAAGTTTCCGAGCAGTCCCAGTGGAAAGAGAGAAAGCGACTGAGAACTGTGGGCCAGGTTTTGGATTAGGCCCTAGCTTTGACTGTCCCCAAGTTTCTAGCAGTGCATCAACTTCAAATTTTAGCCAAGTATTTAGAAATACAGTTGAAGCATTCGAAGCAAAGAAGTAGGAAAAGGAGCCAGGATGTCATGCCCTGGATAACCTGTGGAGGGATGGTGGATGATAGGATTTATGGAAATCATGATAAATCTTCCCTCATTCCACTGAGCTCTGACCAAACGTGGCTCAGAGTGAAGTGCAAAACAAAACACATGGAGCAGAGTTGATAAACACAGCAACAAAAGCGTGTGCAGCAGAGTGTGATATGCAGCACTGCTCTGACCCCAAACTCACCCACTAAGGAACACTATCACACAGTGTTGTCTTCCAAGGATACCTGGAGGCTTTTAATCTTCTGTTCCAATATATACCTATGTACAGGATTCGCAGATCCTCCAACAGAGATGCAGCATTCCATCATCAACACATCAAGTGGAGGCGCGCTCTGGCAAAGCCTCCGGCCAACGATCAGGCAGACGGAGAGAAACGTTGGCCAGATCCCATCTCCTTGTATACACGGGGACTAGCTGATGTAACCCCAGCCAGGATTTCATGTCCCATGGCTGATGTAACCCCTTGTCCTGGTTACATTGCACTGTGACTTAGCTTTTTGTCCCAAGGGGATTACCTCATGACAGGCACAGTCTTTCCCCCAGGTGCTTCCCACATGCACATCATAAGTATTTTATTGGACCAAGGGTCAGAGCAAACCTTTTCCAACATAACCCACGTTGCACAAACTTCACTCAGAGTTAAACAGCAGTGTTTATTTGCAGCAAAGTAAGCAACACAGCATCCGAAGTCATGGGAATCCATGCCTCCCACCATTGCATAGATCCTTGTGTGTATGCGTGTCTCTCTCTCTCTCCAGTCTCTCTCCATGGAGCTCACCAGCTGCCCATTTCCACCTTGTGCAGGAGTGCTGCAGTTGCTGTCTTGAAGGCAGAAGTGGGTGGCTGGTGGCAGAGGAAAAATTCAGTTTTTTTGAGGGTTTCGGATTTCAGTTGAGGGAGACTCAGTCTGTATTTGCCATTATGCACAAGAGCAAGAACAGAGCAACTGACACCATTCCTCGGTTTAACTCTCTCTATTTTCAAAAGGAACCAAAAAGCTGGAGTGTGCTTTACCTGATGGAAGAGGAAGGCGTGTCATTCAGAACAACCTCAACTACCCTTTCAGCATTGTCAGCTACGCCGATCACTTCTACCACACAGACTGGAGAAGGTATGTTTGTGTCTCCTAGCTCAGTAGCTTGAAGCTAGGTAACGGGTGAGAAAAGCCTCTTTTATGAAACAGTAGCCCACCAGCTTCAGTGGTCTGCAAGCTGTAAGGGAGATGGTCACTTTCAGCACCATTTTGAATTTGAATGGTGAGTTTCTTCCCTCAGGTTACACGTAAAAAATGGGGCTGTGGAATGACAACCTTGAAGAAGGAGTGAGCAAAGTGTGGTCTGTGAGCCCCATGTGGCCCCCACATATTGCCTGCCCACATTTTGGTTTAAGGGTGGGCAGTGGGGAGGCAAAATGGCAAAAGTGAGGCAATTGGACACATCATGAGATAGCATGACTTGTTGGAAAAGACGATAGCGCCAAGCAGGCTGGAGACTTCACTACAGGTGGATTGATTCAGTCAAGGAAGCCACGGTTGCCTTGAGTTTGCAAGACCTGAGCAGAGCTGCTAGGACAACGGTTGGTTGGGTGTGTTTCATACATAGGATTGCTGTACGTTGGTTTCAGGGCACATGAAGGGAGGACGCATGGGGGAGGACTCCCATATTCCAGCTCTCTAGAAGACTTCCTTTAGCCTTTCTTCAATCCAGGAAGTGGTTGGACTTCCTGCTCCAGTCTCTTCCTGTTTGAAGAAAAGCTTATCTAGGTAGAGGAAAGAAATGTCAAAAGCATGGTGAAATGGCAAATAGCTACCCCTTTCCCAAGGCTTGGGGCTGTTACTGGCTATCTTTGGGCAGTGTGTATATTTGTGTGGATGTGAAAGAAAGAGAATCTCTCCCAGGGTCTTCTTGGTGGAGCAATGCAGCCCCCTAACCCTTGGCAGCTGCCTGACCCATCTTGGAAAGTGCTCATTTTTCTGGTGTTTGATGTGACCGGTCAGTTGAGGGAAACAGACCAAATTGCAGCCATTCCCACACTCTGAAAGAGCAGAGGAGGGAGTTAATGCTCATGTGTGCCAGAGTCCTCTCACTGGCTGTTTTTAACAAAATGGTGTGCTAGGAGACCTTTGGTCTTATCCATCACAGTTCTTATGTCCTCATAATGTCTATCAGTCATGGCCAGTCTTCTTCTCTGCACATCTTAATCTAAGTAGAGACAAAACATACTGGAGTTAGCTTTTCTTACTCTGCCATACCCAACAGGGACAGTTCTTAAAACGGAGGTGTGTTGAACGAGGTGAACACTGTTTCCCATTTCATTTTCTGCCCAGGGATGGAGTAATAGCTGTGAACAAAGACAGTGGCGCTTTTACAGACGAGTATCTTCCAGAACAGCGGACGCATCTCTATGGAATAACAGCCGTCCATCCTTACTGCCCAGGAGGTACAAATGGGGGCATAACTAAATGGGCAAGGGGGGTGGGGGTGGAAGAAAGGACAGCACTTAGCACAAATGCTTTTTTTGGTTCTCCCTTCTGTTTTGGGCGAGAGGGGCACGTGCGATTTTTCTCAGGAGTGCTGCAAGGCTGTTTGCACTTGGGTGGGTGTCAGGGGCAAAGAGGGAGTGTGCCCCATTGTAAAGGCAATCAGGAGCTGTCAAAATTGGCCAGGGTGATTTGGAGAAGTCAAAAATCAGATCTGAGCACAGATGCAAAAATGACACTTAAAACGTGGGTTTTGAACATGCTACTGAAAAGGAGGTGGGTGGGGTAGATCGTGTCCGAAGGTAGGATTTTCATGAAAACATGTTTCTTATCCTGAAAGTGTTTATAGAAACTTAACAGTTGGAAGGGATCCCAAGGGCCAATCACTTGTCATGCAGGAATCCAGGCTTAAACGAACCCTGAGATGTGGGCAACCAGAGTTTCAGAAGCTCCCTTGAAAGAGAGGCCGTCCCCTGCCATCTCTCTGACAGCACTTACTGTCATTTAGTCTTCCTGATGTTTAGCTGGTGTCTCCTTTCTTGTAATTTGAATCCATTGTTTTTATCATAACCTCTGGAACAGCAGAAAAACCGCTCCCTTCCCTTCCACATTTTCACATGGGACAGCCCTTCAGACATTTGAAGATGGCTGTTAGTCATATTACCTCTCAAATCTTGCTTTCTCCAAGCTAAACATACCAGCTCCTTCTCATGTATTGCGAAGAAATGTATTCTGCATGTAGGGTCTGGAAACTGTGCCCTACGAGGAGTGGCTTAGGGAGCTGGGTATGTTTAGCGTGGATAGGAGAAGGTTAGAGGCGACATGATGGCTATTTTAAGTATCTGAAGGGCTATCATATGGAGGATGGAGCAAGTCTGTTTTCTGCTGCTCCAGGGACGACGGCACTGAGGAGCAACGGCTTCAAACTTCAGGAAAAGAGATTCCACCTGAACGTTAGGAAGAACTTCCTGATGGTAAGAGCAGTTTGATAGTGGAAAATGCTACTGCCTGGCAGTGTGTTGGAGTCTTCTTCTTTGGAGGTTTTTAGAGGTTGGATGGCCATCTGTTGGGAGTAATTTGGTTGTGTCTTCCTGCATGGCAGAAGGGGGTTGGACTCAATGTCACTTGGGGTCTCTTCCAACTCTATGATGCTGTGATCGCTGGAGATGCCTTTCTTGCTCTCCCAATTGCTAACTAGCTTCTCTCTCATCTGGTGTGGATACACACTTCCCCACCTCTGGAGAGCCTTTTTTTCGCCTTCTGAGGTAGCAGTGGGGACCTTTAGGCCTACAAATGGTTTGGCTTACAATTCCACTCAGGTCTTCCCATCACAGTCAACGATAAGGAACTTGAAATTTGCAATGCAGGGCCCTAAATTAAATTCTTACTCCTAATCTATATAATCTATAGCATCTGCGATTTGCCTTCAGCAAGTGATTCAATAGGTCTATACCAGTTGTCACTGGGAATTGGATTTAGGCCCAGGACTGGCAAACCATCTTGAGTTTGTTTGTGGAAAAAGGCAGCAATAGGGATGATGATGATGAGCTCAGAGTCTTAAAGAGTTGGAAAAGACCACCAAGCTATATGTAACAAAAGTGCTTCTGAAAGATGTCCATCCAACCTGTTTAAAGACCTCCATAATGAAGAGTCCAGGACCCTTTAAAGCAGGTCATTCCTCTGTCAAACAGCTCTTATGGTGAAAGTTTTTCCTAACGTTTAGGTGTAATCTTTTGTAATTTGAAGCCATTGCTTCACGTTCTAGTCTCCAGAGCAGCAGAAAACAAGATTGTTTCATGATCTACATGACATGCCTTCAGATATTAAGGATGGCTGTCATGTCTTCTCAGTCTTCTCTTCCCCAAGCTAAACATACCTAGTTCCCTAAGTAACTCCTCATAAAGTTTGGTTTCCAGACCTTTGACCACCCTCATCTGGACATGTTCCAGCTTGTAGATATCCTTCTTGAATGATGACGTTGACAATGATACAGCATTCCAGGAGTGGCTGGACTGCAACCACTAGCATTTCTCATTGCTGACTGGGCTGCTTAGGTTTCTGGGAGCTGTAGTCCAATAACATGTGGAAGGGTGCATGATTCTCACCCTTAGAGAAACGAGAAGAAGAAAGCTCTAGGTGAGTCCCACACCTGGCCTGAAGTTTGCTTCTTCTTATGTTTGGGACTTCAGCTTCCAAAAGTTCAAGCCACCATGACTGATAGTCAGGGATTCTGGGAGCTAAAATCTCAAAAACTTGGGGGATCCAAGACCATTTCCACACTAGACTGTTATAGTGCTATCATTCCACTTGCAACCTCCTATGGGATCCTGGGGTTTGCAGTTCAGGGAGGGGCCAGCCCTCCCTGAACTGCAAAGCCCAGGATCCCATAGGAGGTTGCAAGTGGAACCATAGTGCTATAACAGTCTAGTGGAGAAATGGCCAAAGTTTGAGAACCACGGGCCTTTGTGGGTGGTGGGTCTCAACAGTCCATTCCTAAATCTCCCCACATGAAGAAAGATGTGCATGTTGATCAAGTGGGAAAACGTCTATGGAGAAAGGGTTTTTACAAAGACTATTAGGGGCACCAAGTGAAACTGGAAAGGGCAGGCAGGAACTTAACACTTTCCCTGTTCATCAGTCGGTTGTGTGCCTTCAAGTCATTTCTGACTTGGCCACCCTATCACCCTATTTCTGACCTGGCCACCCTAGATCGAAGGAGGTACTGGTACTACTCTACTCTGCTTTGGTTAAGCCTCATCTTGAATACTGTGTCCAGTTCTGGGCACCCCAATTCAAGAAGGACATGGTCAAGCTGGAGCAAGTCCAGAGGAGGGCGACCAAAATGGTGAGGGGCCTGGAAGCCATGCCCTATGAGGATAGACTGAGAGAGCTGGGTATGTTTAGCCTGCAGAAAAGAAGGTTGAGAGGGGACACGATAGCCATGTTTAAATATCTGAAGGGATGTCATGTTGAGGAGGGAGCCGGCTTGTTTTCTGCTGCTCCAGAGACTAGGACAGGGAGCAATGGATTCAAGTTGCAGGAAAGGAGATTCCACCTGAACCTCAGGAAGAACTTCCTGACGAGTCTGGGCTGTCCGGCAGTGGAATATGCTGCCTTGGAGTGTGGTGGAATCTCCTTCTTTGGAGGTTTTTAAGCAGAGGCTGGATGGCCATCTGTTGGGATTGCTATGAGGGTGTTCCTGCATGGCAGAGGGTTGGACTGGATGGCCCCGGGTCTCTTCCAACTCTACATTTCTATGATTCTATGACAGGATTCTCTTGGCAAGATTTGTTCTGAAGAGGTTTGCCTTTGCCAACTTGCCCAAGGTCTCCCAGTGGGTTTCCATAGCCAAACAGGGTGTTGAAACTTGGTCTCCCAGTGTCCTGGTCCAGTATTTACACCATGTTGGCTCTCATCATCATCTTCTTGGCCTCTTGACAAAGATTTGCCTCACACCTAAGTACTGCAGCCTTCCAAAATAAACACGGCTTTCTCTTTTGTCAGGAAAAAAGTAAACTACTGGGTACGTGGCAGGGGAGCAGAGGGTTGAAGTTCCACTATGACAGCTGGCAGAAGACTCCCACATCCTGATTTTATTGTACCTAATGGAAGAGAGGCCTCAAACTGCGTCTGCACAACCAGTGATCTGTTACTGAAGGGAATTAAGCTTAGAGCAAAATTATCCAGTATTTTTTTTAAAGTTATACCTCAAATTTGTACTACTGTATTTTTTATTTTTTACAAAAACGAGAACTTTATATATATTGCCAAGAAGAAATGGTGCTATGGATGATGGGGCTAATCCTTTTTTGTTTTTGTTTTAATTAATGGGAGCAACTTTGTAAATGAAAACTATGACGATATAAACATATCCTTACTCCACAGTTATTTTATTGGAAAACACAACAGACTCTACATGCTTTGAAATGGAAAGGAGATAGTCTACCTTAGCTCAATAGGGAAACTCTGTAGACTGGCCTCTCGCAGCGGTGCCCTTAACTGCTCAGTGTAAACACTCTGACCGCAGCAGGAGGACAGAAAGAGTACTCTGTTTCTGTTAAGAGCCATGCAAAGCTATGAAGGAGTGTTTTGGAAAACTCAGTGCCATACCCACCTCTCGTTGCTTCTGCCTCTGTGCATGTCTTTTTAGTATTTATATATATATATATATATATATAAAAATTATGCTGGAATATAATTGGTTCAAATTTATCCTGCTGCCTCAGCCTTCAGGGACCGTGTGAGTGAGTGTGACTGTCAATACCCGACTGTAGCGTCTCATGTTTTCTAAGCTATTCCACGAATTAAATAAACAGAAATTGGACTTGTTTTTTGTTAGGCCAATTCTCAAAAGCTTTGTTTTGGACAGTGCATAGGGATGTTTCCAGGCCCCAGGCCATCCAAAAACACTGCGGTGAGAATAAAAACAAAGAGTGGGAGGGGAGGGAGTGTTTGCATTAAAAAATCCAGGAATATCTACCTCCATGGGCCTGCAAGAAGCTCTCTGAGGACAAATTTAACTCCAAGTGGAGAACCAAGACGCTATTGTACTTGGCAACCTCTTGCTAAAAGGATAACAGTTTGGATCTGCTTATTCCAAGCTTTATTTATGCAAAGGAAAATGATATTTAGGGGATGTGCTGGGAGCTGCCCTTGTTTTCTTCCAAACGCAGGAGCTGCAGCCTTTCTGAATCGCATGCTAGGTTTGGACAGGAGTCCCCACATTGCGTGCCCGCCACGGGAGGGCCGGAAGGCTTTTCTTCCCTCATCTGCCAACTTTGCCCAGTCTGTGATCAGTTTTTGGATCGGCAATAATTGCCTGAACGGCCACGATGGCTTCGTTGATCTTTGTCTGCAGCTCACGGAGCTCTTCTATATGCAGCAGGCGGAGGATCTGAGCGGCTTCGTTGAGAACAGCGTCTTCAGGGCAGGAGTTGGTGGGAAGAAGGTTGGAAGAGGAAAAGAAACAGGGTTCAACTTTGATTCACCATACCTTCTAAACAACAGGCCAAGTTTCCAGGATAAGCCAGTTTTCTCCAAGTACACTCAGCTTAGTTTCCTGGAAATCTTTTGTACACCGATGAGTTTAGCCTTGTTCCCAAAACAAGTCCAAACTAAGGACCCCTAAGAGTGCCACATGGAATTAAACCAGAGTCTGAGGATGAAAGACCAAACTGCTCTCCCTACCCTTCTACACCAGCAGAGTTAGTTTTGGGGCCCTCTTCCACCACTTTTCAGCTCACAACACTACAGAGTTACTAATTTTTAAGCTAGTACACCATATCTTGTTGGACCGCAAGTCCTAGTAGTCCTTGCTAGCTCAGCCATGGTGAAGAATGCTGGGAGCTGCAGTCAAACAACAGCTGGATGGTTCCCACCCATCGGTTAAAAATAACTTCCTAGCTCTCAGTTCTGGAGATACACTGAAATGTGATATTTGGTTTGGAAGTCAGTTCAACGAAGATGTGAAGCTGCCTTATAACTGATGGCTCATGGAAGTCTAGAACTGTCTACCCAACCCAGTTAAGAGATGCAGAAGTCACCTGGTGGTCAGAGAGCCTCTGCCCTAAAGGTGCCAGCAAGAAGCATCCCTGGGAGCTTCAACATGCAAAATGTGCTCCACGTCACCAAAGCAGTGGGCCTTCCCAGCTTCTGGTATTTTTGCCAACCAAACCCTCACATAATTAGATTACAGTGACTTCAGTAATGCAATAACTCCTACAACTGAGAAAACTCAAGAGCCTGGGAAAGCTACATTTTTGGAATACAACTTATAAGACCTTCCAGTCAGCACAGACAGCAGCCATGCTGGCTTGGGGATGCTGTGAGCCGTAGTCCGAAAAGGAAGAAAAAACAGCACTCTCAACTACTTTGGCTCAAATCATGGGAGAAGAATGTCCACTACAAATACCATTGACAGTACGTTAAGTGCAGGGTTGATTGTGATGAGCCATACCTGGGCACACACAGAGAACCGCAATCATCACAAATATATTATTGAGCAGTAGCATAACGTTCTTCTCCTGGCCAAAATTACAGCATTTTCTCTACACACTGACAATTTCTCCCAAAAGAGAAAGTTGCAGGAAAGTTGATGGGATTGCACATCAACTGTGCAATAAAGCAAGAAAGGTTCTGAAAAGAGAAGCTGAAAACTGAAAGAGGCTCTCTTACCTCCTGTGTCGAAGCCAAGAATGTGCTTGTCCAAGGAGACGGGCAAACCCTAAGAGAAAGAAGAGGCAGCTCATCACTGCAAAGGCAGTTACATCCCAAACTGATTTGCCCAGATCAAGCCAGTGATTCTTGCTCATTACTCAGGTAAGACGATGTAGTTCCCACTTACTGAACCAGGAAATCCTTACAGATGCTTAGGTTTTTCCTGAATGACTCTAGTTTTCCTTTCAACAACATAAGCCACATGCAGTTTGCAGGACTGGGGCACGAGAAATTAAAGCTCTTGGAAAAGACATTTAGAAGCTGAAGAGTCACTTGTTCTATACCAGGTTCGCTGAACGATGCTGGAAGTCCTGAGTCTCTGATTCACTTGCCTTTCAGTTCATTCCTTCTAATTTATCAGGAACCAACCAAGTTACCCTAGGTGCCACCAGAACCATGCTCCATTTTTTTATTAATGGATTAAAAACTACCAATCAATCTTCTGCCACTCTAGGAGGTTGTGCAGACCTGTGTCCCATCCTTACTAACTTTGTGAACTGTTATCTTGATTTCTGTAAGAAATATCCTTCCCACCTTAAGAAACTTAAGGCACTGAAAGCAAAACCTAGCATCACCTTACACAATTACGAAGTAAGAAATATCAGCCAAAATGAGAAACATACAAAAAAAACCTGAACAGCCAGCAGTACACCAAGCAGACAGGGTGGTGGTCTCTGCCCAGCTGAGGGGCACTCAGCTTGTTCTGGAGGGGGCTGGGTTCTGCATACAGTATCAGTTCCCCAGTTTTGGGAGGGAGCTGTCTCTTGAATGCAGTGTTCTCACGGGAGGCACAAGGGATCTCTGGGGCTTGGAACCCTCTTTCTCAACTTGGACTGGTAAGGCACCTGCAACTGCGCTTAGCTGGAGAGAGTCTGGTTAGAGTTATTCATACCCTGGTGCTAAATACATTCTTGAGATTAGTACCACACATTGCTTTCGAGGGAAACACTTTCGAAAGCAGTCTGGACATTTCAGTTAGTCCAAAACAGGGTTGTGAAACTGCTCATTGGAGCTACATCATCTAAATCAGGATTTCTCAACGAGGTTCCCTGAAATTCCAGAGTTCCATGGCAGATTCTGATATAGTCATCCCTCCACATTTGCTAGGGTCGGGGGCACAGGACCCCCATGAAAGTGAAAAAAACATAACTCTAGGCCCTCCCAAACAATATTTAACACACAAAAACACACCGTGGATTCCTCTGAGGCATCAGGGTTCCTTCACAAGGCAGAAGTGAGGGGCTGGTGGGGCTGACTGCCACCTCCACTGCTGTCCCACACCATTTTTAATAGGGACTTACAGGCCTCGTTCACAGCTTCTCAGCCTCATGAAGCTTGCAGTCCCTGTTAAAAATGGCACAGGGAGGCCGCAGGGGTGATAGCAAATAATCTGTGGATAATCAAATCCACAAAAGTGAAACTGGCAAATGTGGAGCGTGACCGTATATTTGATATATAAACATATTTTTGAGCCACAGATAAAATAATCTGTATGTAGAGGTTCCTCAAAACCTAGAAATTATTTCAGGGATTCCTCCAGGGTAAAGAAGTTGAGAAAGGTTCACCTAAAGACATTAGGTTGTGTTCAGTCAACTAGTTGCACTGCATCTCAGTCTGTTTTTGGGCCTCTTTAAAAGTCTCTTTAAAACCCGAATGGCTTGGGATCATTATCTGAAAGACCTCTTCCTCTCCAGTTATCTCAGCCAAAATCTGAGGTCATCATCACTCTACTCAGTATGACTCCAGCAAGTGAGATCTTGTGAACAGCTACCAGGGAAGGGAAATTTAGTAATAGCTCCCCAACTACCAAAACCCTTCCTCAAAGAGGGTCACCTGGCACCTACTTTGCATTATTTTTTTCCCCCACAAAAGATCAAGATTCCATGCCTTTTAGGGCACATTTTTTGGACTTTTTGTGCATTTTGAGATTTTCTAGCTTTTAAAGCTAAGACTTGTCTTTCTTGATTTCACTGATATATCTCTGCTTTATTTTTTTTTAGTAGTAGTTTTATATTTTCAAACATAACTATTATGTACCATGTGTTAGTGTTCCTTAAAACCTATTTATTCAGCAGAAAAGAAATATCACAAATAAATAACAAAAACAACCCTGAAGACACAGCTTCCGCTAGTGCCAAAAGCCTTGTGGAAAAGTCAGGTTTTCACCTGGTGCCTGACAGCACAATGTCTGGGCTCAGGCAGGCCTCCCCGAGCAGAGCATAACACACCATTGGTGTCACCACCCAATAAGATTCCCAGCACAACTCAGCCAGAGCAAAACTTCAGGCTCTGAAGAGAGTGCACAAGAGATGGTAAAAATAGTCCTTGTGGATATATGGGTCCTGTGCTGGTTACAGGTAATTATGGACAGTGGTGATCAAACCCAAGAGTTCAAAAATACTCCAACACTCAGTTACATCCTCAGTCTGTATAAACTTGCACATAACCAAAACAGAAGTGCGCAGGGGGATTTGGGGGAGGACCTAGCAGTCACATGTCTGCTTGGCTTGCCTTCTGTCCTCCATACCAGTTCTCTCTCACTTGTCTGGCAACTGAAGAAAGCTTCCAGGGAAAGCTGGGCTTTTTTTATTTTGCACTGTGACATGAAGAAAACAAGAAGCGTAGAAGTCACTGCCCCCCCTTTTTAAAGCACCCTTTCCCAAAATACAGTGGGAATGAAAAGGACTCTACCTTCCTTCCAAGCCCCCTGGGAAGCACGCAGAGCTTGGAAGAGTGATGGATTCTTGTTGGTGCACAAGGAGGCAGAAATACGATAGGAAACAGTAAGAGAAATGTCTGCTGTTTCTTATGTAATCAAACCTCACTGCAAACAAACCCTGTCAGATTCTTTGAGGAGGTTACTGGAGAGCTGCGTTAGGGTCACCACTGAAGAGCAGTGGTGATTTTTAGAAAGGTAGGAAGCCTAGTCTGTTCCACAGGAAACTTCAGAGGAGGGCCAGGAAAAGTTGGCAAGATGTTCACTGGATGTCCAAAGCAAACTGCAACTCAGAGGACTCTTTGCCAGTTATGCAAGTCCTCCAGAAAAGGGAACAATGATGATTTACCCATTATGTTATCTTCTTCTGCAATGGATGACAGATATCCTTAGCTGATCTTTGCAGGGCAGCCACAGGGAAATCAGGTGTCTTCCCTTGTAGGCAGTAGGTGGATGCTTGATATGATTTCTCCTCAGGCACTTGTCATCCAACTGAGGTTCCGAGGGAGGCAAAGGTACCCAAATTGTATTGCCTAACAGAAGATACAGATTTCAATGTGTCTTTCCTGCATGTATCAACCAAGGACATCCTCCTTTACTGCAGAAAAAGCAAAGTTCCAGAGGAAGAGGTGAGGACTTCCAGGAGTTGAGGAGAGACAAAACTGGAGGTTTTTCTGCTGCTCTTTCTGTCCTTTTCTCACTTCATGAAACTTTGGGAAGATTCCAGAGTTATTTCAAATCCTGTAGCACAGAAATGGGGCTCTCACTTCTCTTGTATGGAGGCACTGATGGAAAGTCAGCAGGAGGTACATTTCACTTATCAATATGGGGACAAAGAAACTGTCACTCGCTGCTGTCAGTCTCCTGTAAGAGGAAGAACACTCACCCCTGGTGATTAAACAAGCAGTACTGCTGATCCATGCTAAAACCTATGCTGTTAGAAAGATCATCTTTACTTGCAGGCCAAAAGGCAGAAAGGAGCCTTTAACTCACATAATGACTCATTGCTGGTTAAGGCTGGTTAGTTCTGTGGACTGATACACCACCAGCTCATCTGCCTATTGGATTCAAACAGATGACAAGAGCAGCACTTCTTACACAGTACAAGTTGCCACAAGGGAAAAAATGACAGGAAGGATTAATAGGCAAGGCAAACTTGGAGCACAGCCAGCTGCTCAGCTGCCCAGCTCTGGATTCTGTGTTGCCTAGAAAGGGCTTGAGAGAAAATTATCCACTGACCCCCATTTATAATGCCAGGAGCACAAGATGTTAAAAAAACAGAACATGCCTATTTCATCTGCCTACGACCCATTTTGGGCAGCCTCTTATGAGTCTGAGGAGATTTTTGTTTTGAATGAACAACGCTCCTCCCTTGTTTCATTATTTTTGAGACCACAGGAGCTGAGGGAATTTGTATGTTCACTTGAAGAATGGTGAACATTTAGCTGGACAATTCCGCAGAAGGTTCTTGAGCCTTGCCATGGCTAAGCAAGTCAGGGAATGGCTAGAAGCTGATTCCTCCAGATAAGTTTTGGGCCACTTCCGGCCAATTCACGTTCATCTCTCCAACAGTACAATGGTGCTAGAACGGTTTGTCACCAAAGAGATGCCTTTACTCATGTCAACTGTTCAGCACTTGTGACTCCTTCTGAAAAGTGACCCTTGTTTGCACCCCAGGTATGACCACCTAGATTCTTGCTGATTTTAACTTCTCTTGGTGTCTTTCCTGCATGTGGACTCCAAGCCTCAAACTTCTGCTTAAACAACTGAACCATATTACAGTAAAGTCATAGACAAAGGCCATAATTCAAGTGAATAATTCATACACTGGATAGACATACCTCTTTGGACTGATTTGCCTTTGCAATAGCATCCTGACTCAGGCGCTCTTGAACCAAAATACGAATTGCCTGGGAAAGAAAGAAGACAAGCACACAGATAACTCGAAGCCTAGCAGAAGCTACAAACCCTTGTAAGATCTACATTCGGGGCAGTATTGCCAGGAAATGTGGCTTTTTTCAATGTACTGTATGGGAAAAGGAGAAAGACCAGCTGCTGAGAAGTCTACAATCTAGAATTTGGCAGCACCCTGGCATCTTTTAAGACCCTCAGCCAACATGGCCACAAGCTTTCATTATGTATCTTCCACAATCTGGACCAGTCTGTACTTATACATCAATGGAAGTCTTCGCCAACTGACCACTAACCAACTTGCTGGCCTAGTTGTCATGACCCAGGAATCATTTTATTTCTGGTATCAAGAAACTGATAAGAGAAGCCATAGTAATGAGAGACACCAAAAGCTAAGAGACATGTAACCTACCACCATTTGAAAAAAATCATGGGAAAGGAAACAAAAGTGAGCAGATGCAAGGCCAGAATGTATCTGACTTTGTTTCTCTCATTATCTTATTGGCTTGTACCCTTCTAGGCAGTGACCACTTTCATTCTATTACAACTGACTCAGTACTCGGACACAGATTACATTTCTACTGAGATTTTGTAAGCCAGTTAACTTCAAGGGGAGATCTTGTGTTCATTTCCACTAGTTTGCAAGTATTCCTTTTTCATTTCAATTATGAAAGAGGAATGGAAGTGTTAACGTTCAAGATTTATAGCCTTCCACCCAGCTGCTGGCTCCTCTCAAGGCCACAGAAGATGCTGCAAACAAATCTTTGTTTTCAAATCCCAGTGGCTGGTCTGTTAATGGAATGACAACTGTAGGATTTTGAGCGACAAAGCCCTGGATTGTACTTGCCTTTTCTCATCTGCTGCTTCCCCAGTCACCTCCAGAGAGAGAGAAAACCAGCTTGCCAGGCAGTGGGGGGTGGCGGATTTAAAATGAGAAAATAGTAGGCAGGCAGGCAAAGGATTGTGTACTCGGTGCAATCTCTCTGTTCTCAACATTAGAAATAACTTCCTGATGGTAAGAGCAGTCTGACAGTGGAATATGCTGCCTGGGAGTGGGGAGGAGTCTCCTTCTTGGGAGGTTTCTAAACAGAGGCTGATGGGCTTTGACTGTCTATTCCTGCATGGCAGAATGGCCCTTGTGGTCTCTTCCAGCTCTGTGATTCTATTATTCTATTCTAAGCCAGCTCTCTCAAAGCTGTTATGCCAGTGATTAGAACTGAAAAGACACACTGTTTGCATGACGTTGTTTCCTTTGGCCCTCTGGTGATCTCCACACAGGGTAATGCAGAATCACACAGAGCAACTGGAGGGATACCCAAAAGGTGTCTGGGCACAGCCTCCATATGGGTCTGCGTCACAGCTGCCACCCAGCTCAGGATGCTGCCTCTGATTTCTGGATTTCAGTAAGACTTATTTCATGCATGTATTTCTTTGGATTCTTGTTCAAGTACAAATGGAGAAAGAGAGTTCTTAAGATTATACAGCAACAGAGTGTTGACTTCACCCCACAGAGCAGCAGCTTTGTAACACTCTAAAAGCCAAATATAACTACTCTGCATCTGATTCTTGAGACCAAAAGCATCCTCATTATTTCAGAAGGGAGGGAATCAATGTTCCGTTGCTGTATAACCTTGAAGACTGTCTTTCTCCATTGGTACTTAAAGAAGAAAGTTGCTGAGGAAGCATACATATGAAATAAACCTTACCCATGTCTTGTGATGTCTATTATACTTGTTCTCTTTCAAAAGCTGTATAAAGCCATACCTCCATTAAAAAAGCCTCTGACAAAGAAGCTCCTTTTTACAAAGTCTTTTTCTGCCTACCCAGCCCTCATTCCTCTTCATCCTCTGTCTAGCTGAAAGTTTTTTTAAAAAGCACCAGCACTGGGAAAATGGTGAAGGAGGGCTGGAGAAACAGACTTCCCATGTTAAGTGATAGCAGGGGGTCTTTGGTAAATAGTGCAATAAACACAACTTGAGCTGCAAAAGAGTGGAATTCTATTCTGGCTGATTCTAATGTAGCTGCATATGCCTGCCTACAACAGAAAAGTAAAACAGCAGCTGCCTCCAGAATCTCTTCCTGAGCTGGGCAGCAAAACAGAGCACAGGAGCAGATAGACCTGCCTCACCAGCTACCCCCAGCATGTTGAATAAGCACAGATCTGTAAAGTTTGGCCACTAAAAGGGAAATCCTACAAAAAGTGGAGGCTTGAGAAACATGCATTTTTGAAGAAGCTTTCAAGTGGTCTCTAGAAGGTTCAAATGTTTCTATTTACTTAACCAAGGCTTGCCTGACCTGCATGTTTCATTTCATATGTTCTTGTTGTTAGCTTTAGATGAAATGTTTGCTGGAAAAAAAGAAGTTTTTTTTAACTAATGTAGGAACCTATCCCTATTCTTTTCATATTATTTCTACTTCGGTACCAAGTTTTCTGTTGAAGAATATCCAGGACCACATCAACTTCATTAACAGAGGAATACCTGTTATTCTATTTCATTCTGTATTCTATATATGTCCTCATGAAATCTGAGAACCCTTACTATTCACTGACACATCTATTCACTGACACATCTTGTATAAGCCCCAGTCTGTTCTTGCAACCAAGGTGGAATTTAAAGATTTGTTACTAGAAATGGGATGTTTGGCCGTTGCCATGTTCCCTGTCCTCAAGAAACGGTCACAGCAATTTTGAAAAATACATATCTGGACTTGGAATTCCTGGAATCTCCTAACAAGCATGATCACTGGCCATGTCGGCTAGAGGAGGTGGAGAGGTGTAGTCCAATGATGAACTTTTCTAAGCTCTCGACTACCAAGACAGGAACTGACTGCCAATGTAGGAGAAACAGCCACATTGAAACGTATGCCTGTTTCAAAAACTATACAAAATCTGTTACATTGCCACAATCTGTGCCACTGTCATGGCAAAGAGGGCAGAAGCCCCAAAGCAGGAGTCATGTGCCTTTTCCTTCAAGCCACTGTGCCATCTGATCTATGAAATCATCAGCCAAAATGACATCAAGGCAATTGAAAGCAAGCACAAGCCTAAATTTACTTGAAATGGGGATCACTATGATTCTAGCGGCAACCCAAAGTGCATTTACATGGAGACACACCTCACTGGCCCAAGTCAGTAGGGCTTATTTCTGAATAAACATGCTTTTTAGGAGCTGCACAATTCTTTTCTTTCAAAAGAGTCTCTTTGAACACTCTTGAAGTTGTCCCTTAGCTGAACTGCTCTAAGAGTTGGAAGATGCCCCCCATGTTTCAGCCAAGCTGATAGCAGATGATAGGCTGAGATGAACATTAAGGAAGCTTCCCTAGATCCCTAGAAGAATAATATCCTTTCACACAAAGGTATGCTTCAGGAGAAAAATCCTCTAACCATAAAGATGAACTAGAAAAGGATGAGGGAAAATCAGTGACTTCATAGAAACCAAGTTTTCTTGAAAAGCTTTTTCAAATTAGTGCAGTATGTATTTTGCATAATGGTCAGTAATAAGCTCACCTTGAGCATCACCAAATAGTCATCATGACGCTGGATCTGAAGAAGGTTTGCCAGAGCCATGACGCCTGCCTTAAAGTCAGGATTGTTCACTACGAAAAAGCAAATGAAAACATACAAGATGGTTCCAGATGGAGCAGCCTGAATTTCTCATCATTTTTGCTTCAACAGGTACCACCATTTACAGAAGGACTGAAAAACATCTGGCCCTCCAGATGTTCGGGACATCAATTTCCAGGAGCTCTAGCCAACATAGCAGATGATATAGAACTGCTGGGGTTGTAACTCCCAAAGTGTGTGGAGGGGCCCCAGGTTCCCAATCTTGTTTCAGAACAAGAACAAAAAGTTGGGCCTTTACTCACCATCCAAATTTATTAGAGGTTCTGCATTTTTGGCTGCATTATCGGCATTTTTCGCTCCTTCAGGCATGGCGTCCTTATATTTGTCAGCTGTTGAAACAAAAGACATTTGGGTCCATGAACAGAAGAGCCCAGAGAATGAAGAATGAGTTAAAAATGAAAGGGAAGCCACACGACAAAAAAAAAGGGGAAAAAAAGGAAGAAGTACTAAGCCATTATTCTCATCCCTGAGAACAGTACATACTACAGAACTGAAGCAGCTGCCCAAATTGTCCAGAGAATTCATTCTGGATGCTTGTCAATTACTAATAACAACAATTAAGCTTAAGCAGCAGCTGACGCAATAGTCAGTGAAAGAAAGTGGGAGTGCTGGAATTGTTATGGAAATACAGGAGAATCTGAGACCAAATCTGTACACTCCATGAAGAATCAACTGAGCATTTCCAAACTAACGAAACCAAGCAGCAGTCTCTATTGGAGGAGTGGTGTCCAAATAGTTCATGTCTCATGAGTTTTACTTTAAATAGTAACAGAGTGCTAGAACAAAGCTAGTGTGCAGTGATTCAGGAGCAAGGCCTCAAATTAAAACCTCTTATTCTAAAACACACTTCCTTTAGTACTGACCACACTGATCGGCACACAACTTAACTGACTTCCAAAGCATCCCTGATCCGACGAAAACTGGCTGGAAAGTGCATCATTATGGCCATGTATCTTCATTTAAAATATTGTTTTTATATTCAACACAATAAGTCTCAGAAACTGTGAGGCTGCACGCCTAGAAATAACTGATCCTCAAGGATTGTCACTTTTACTTAAGGAAACTACCAGAAGGGCAGCCATGTTAATATACTGCCAATTAAACCATCAAGAGTGAAAGGCTAAGGCCATTTCTGCATGAGACTGTCATAGCACTATTATTCCACTTTCAATATCCTATGGAATTCTGGGGTTTGCAGTTTAGGGAGGGGCCTTTAGAATTCTCAGCCAGAGATTAGTCTGGTTGCTATGGAGATGAGGCCTGGCAGCAAGGTGGAGGGTGTGTATTTCCTCAGGAACCCAATCTCTGTATGCTAACAACTATGAATACAGATTGGACTGGGGAATATGGGGAACAGTTACAGGTACTGGACAAGACAATTTGAGGAATAAGAGACACAGGATCTCAAATCTAACAAGTATTACTTATGAGAAAATAAAATCCTGGGCAATGCTGGGTATATAAGTTAGTAGAATAAAGTAAATTATCGTGTTAACTTTTGCATACCTACTGGTTTTTGGCTCAATTTTAAAAATAAAACTAGATCAAAGGAACTCATCAATCTTCTATTGAGATGAGAGAGGAGGGAAAGCCAAACGTACCATTGTCCCCATATTCCAGCCGAACTGCCAATCCCAGAAGCCAATCAATGGTTTCCTGCCGTTCTTGTACAGTGAAGGGACAATTCACATCTTTAAGGTACTGTTAAAAAAAAAAAATCAAACAGGAACATGGAAGAATGTATCTAAAACTATCAAAGCTTACAGTTTTTGTTTAAGACAGCAGCTCTGCAGACAAGCAGTGATTGACTTGAAACCCATCACTACGGAATTTTTGAAAGGTGAGCTCAGGAGGAAACAGACATAAACTAGCCCAGTGCTTTTCAAATCAAGCACACTCTAATTCTTACCATCCTGTAGGGCAGTGGTTCTCAACCTGTGGGTCCCCAGATGTTCGTGGACTTCAGCTCCCAGAAGCCCCAGCCATTATGGTCAATGCTCAGGGCTTCTGGGAGCTGAAGTCCATGAACATCTGGGGACCCACAGGTTGAGAACCACTGCTGTAGGGCTTCAGCACATATGCTACATGTTGAAAACCCCCAACACATGCTCGCCTCACATGTGATCTGAATGCACAGGATGTGAAACTTTACTGCAGTGACACCCAGACCATGAATGGAAGACCACCTGGGAGTTCCATGTATATCTCCTTGAGTTTAATCAGGAGCAAAAAGTAGGTTATAAATCTAACAAACTAACAATGAGACATGGAGGAGTTTGCCTCTGCATGTAATCAACAGGTAAGGTGTAAAACATGCTGCCATGGGCCTGTGACACTTCTGTTCATTTCAAAGTACTTGCAGCAGGAGAAGTAAATGAAGGATAAGAGCCAGGGCATTTCCAAAGACCAAAAACAACATTTAGAATAGTCTTCTACTCTCTTAGGCAGTCAAATAATCCAAAGAGCAAATATTAAGTAATCTGGCTCACACATGACATCAAAAAAAATCTGATTAAGACTCCTAAATACAACAGAAAGGCCATCTTCCAAAAAAGCCTTTGAGGAAATGCCTCAAAACCCACCAAAGAGCGCTTTGCATTTCTCTCCGATTACTTATGAGCAGTGGGGATTTTTGAAAAGAGGAAGACAACACAGATAGTAACAGCTGAACCACTGACACAGCAGCAGTGACAAGCAAATCTTTGAACTGTCTACATGCACAAAATTTACTGGAGGAACAGGAATATTATTTATGCTAATTAATTTTATCACCAGGATGAAACTGGTGAGAATGGAGAGCAGAAAATAACAAAAAAGACATATTTAGATCACCTTCCTACACTCTAGTTTTGTTGAAATATACAGGATGCCTTCATGTTTTACTGCAGCAGGATGGAACATACCAGTGCATGGCTTGCTACAAGCTGCACTTATACTGTTCAAGCAGGATGCATCTTTTCTATCCTATGGTCCTCTGGGTGTGATGGAAAAGTACCAATAACATAGCACATTATGTCTGGTATTGTTGGCTCCTGGGCTCCAGCATCTCCTCTTTTATTGTTGTGGCATGGGCTAACACCACAGTAGGGAAATTCCTACCATGCTGATGTGACGGTCTCATGAGGCCACCAAGACCAAACAAACAAAAACAAAGAACTTCTCATTGAACACCAGGGCCTGTTTGCAGGAGCAGAGCAAGAATCTACCCAGCTAGCTCCCTTAATCCCCAACAGTGGCTAGCCAGGGATTTCTGGGAAGCTCATAAACCTGTACACTGTCATTTTTAAAAACGCAAATATTGACCCTATTAATGGCCAAACCAGGTTGCCAGGCCAGTTTCTGCAGCTCTGTCACTGCTTTCCCAGTCCCTGCAGTCCTATGACTCACCAAACAAGTGGAAGCAGGCAACAGCAGTATCTTAACTCCCGTCCTTATACTGTAATTGAGAAGGAGTTTCCTTAGCTCCTCTCTCACAACACTGATAATTTTAAAAAAATCTTGATCATGGTTTGCATATCCTGCAGTGGAATTTTTCCAAATTAACCTGCCCTAAACTTTTAACTCTTTAGCCATTTCCCATAGCAGAAGCTACTCCAGCCACTGGACAGTTTAAGCTGGTTCTTCTGCACCTTTCCTGATACCTCTCTGGAGGCAATGGTGCTTAATGTGTAGGAGCTGTGATGCAGAAACAGTACCCAACAGCAGTATGTAAGGTTCAAAATAATGCTACCTTTTCAAAGGACTTCGTCCATTCTGCGGCATTGTGAATGTTTCTTAAATTCCCTCTGTCTTCAATTTTGTAGTGTCGGATTTTCTGATCTTCAAGCCAGACAATAAAATTTCGGAATTCTGTTTCATCTGTAAGGAAAGAAAAATGAATACATGTCACGCAGCAGCTTTTGAAGCCTGTTCAAAAGTTATTCAATCGACATGAGACTATGTGGCTACAGAGCAACTGTCTATGTAAAACTAACCAAATTAATGGGTGTTGTGTTATATCATCCAAAAACATAAATGCAAACAGAAAAACAAATTATTTACATCATTGCACTATTCTGTCATGCTGCCTGTTAAACCCATATTACTTATGTACTGACATTTGAGTTTTGCACTTAATGTCTGGATTTCAATTTGCATGCAAACAGAAACACCCTTCTTGGACTGTTAGGCAAATGAGCATAAAACTATTACCTCCATGAAATAATTAGCACCACAAAAAACTTGCTGCTCTGTTGAAAAATTGCATCCTTTCATGTTCCAAATGTCTATTCAAGGGTGTGCATGTGAGCATTTAAAAAAACTTTCCTGTGTTTTAGAAGCTTTCAACAGGCACCGAATCATCATGGTGGTGTTAAGTATATGGTAGACCTTTACTGTGAACCAGTCATCACACAACAGATGGGTATGTGCAAACCAGGCCTGTAACTAAAGGCAATTCATCTTACACATATGTGAATCCTTCAGAGGTGCACAGGGGGCTGGTAGAAAGAGATTTTGAAACGGCACAAAACTCACAGAAACCCTCAAGTGAACCTATCATGAGGTTTCCTTGGCAAGTTTCTCTTCAGAGGGGTTTGCTCTTGCTTCCCTCTGAGGCTGAGGTGGCATGACTTGCCCAAGGTCACCCACTGGCTTTCCTGGCCGAGTGGGGATTGGAATCCTATTCTCCAGTCTTGGTAAAACACTCGAACCACTGCACCACACTGGCTCTCTTTACACAAATACATACAAAGACAAAATAAAACATGAATGGAACAGGGCTTGTAAAGTTACTTCTTAGTTATTCCCGATAGTTAGCTGCTGCAGTGCTTTGGTGTCCCCTTACTGCTACTCATTACAATTTGGAAAGTGGTGTTTTATACAGCATTCTTTTATTGACATCCAGATAGAACCACATGCATGCCTATGCACACAGGTGTCAGGCCATGAAGCTTCCCTGTTATAGTACTGTATGGCAACAGAGAGAAGGAACCCTGGTTTCATATATACAGTCATCCCTCCACATTTGCTAGGGTTAGGGGAATAGGAAAGTGAAAAAAGCATGAATAACTCTAAGCCTTCCCAAACCATATTCAATATACAAACAAGTGTGATTACCATATTCAACCCACCATGGATTCCTCTGAGGCATCAGGGTTCCTTCACAAGGCAGAAGTGGGGGGCCGGTGCGGCTTCCTGACACCTCCACTGCTGCCCCACACCGTTTTTAAGAGGAACTTACAAGCCTCATTCACAGTTTGAGTCTCATGGGGCTTGCAGTCCTTATTAAAAATGGGATAGGGAGGCAGCAAGAGGTGACAGCAAATAATCTGTGAATACTCAAATACGCAAAAGTGAAACCTGCAAATGTGGAGGCTGACTGTATGCTTAAGTACATAATGCACAGCATACATTCTTCTGAGTGCAATCTGCACGGTCATGTATAAGAGTCTACTAGCAAGTTACCTGTATGTACAGAATGGCTCTAACGTAACCAGACAGGTGAGATGGGGCTGGAGAGCAAAAGCGGGAAAAGAAGAGTTAAGTGTGCTACGAGTACAAAGTGTTGTTGACACAATGGAGAAGACTAATGGTGTGAGTTGACAACTGGTCAATGTCAGGGAAGTTTGGGAAAAGAACCAGCCTGGGAAAAAGAATGGGATGCTATGCTAACCCATGAAACTTAGTGAATTTATGATGGGTGGCTTGTAAGAAAATGTAATGTTGCTGTACAATTCAGTTCTGGCAACTTCTGTGGAAGTGTGCAACTCCTACCCATGACTATCCTTTGAATAAACGACTATTAATTTCAGGGGGCCTTTCTGCCCTACACTGTTATAGTGCTATTATTCCACTTTCAACAGCCTGTGGAATTCTGAGGTTTGTAGTTTACCCAAGCTGAATTGCTCCCTAGCTGAGAATCTTAAAAGCCCCTCCCTAAACTGCATACCCCAGGATTCGACAGGAGGTTGAAAGTGGAATAACGGCACAAGAACAGCATAGTGTGGAAATGGCCAGAGTATGTTCTTTGGAGCAAAGGATTATCCTGTACAGGACGGAGAAGCCAAACAGACATCACTGCATAATGGGCAGCATGTTTGTCTGGGGATTGTGTGTTGCTGTTGTGCACTGTGCATGTGCAGCCTACGCTTTGGATTGTTAGTGGAGCATCGTGTATCACACACTGGTACCTACATACATACATACAAATGTAGAGCTGGAAGACACCATCCGGTCCAACTCCCTGCTATGCAGGAACATCCTCAAAGCATTCCCGACAGATGGTCATCCAGCCTCTGCTTATAAACCTCCAAGGAAGGAGACTCCACTACACTCCGAGGCAGCCTATTCCACTGCCAGACAGCCCTGACTGTCAGGAAGTTCTTCCTGAGGTTCAGGTGGAATCTCCTTTCCTGCAGCTTGGATCCATTGCTCCTTGTCCTGGTCTCTGGAGCAGCAGAAAACAAGCCCTCTCCTTCCTCTACATGGCATCCCTTCAAATATTTAAACATAGCTATCATGTCACCTCTTAGCCTTCTCTTCTGCAGACTAAACATACTCAGCTCTCTAAGTCTATCCTCATAGGGCATGGCTTCCAGGCCTAATCACTGGCATGTGGTTCTACAATGCTGCCATTCTGCACGAAAGTTCTGCAGTATTCATGCAGCTTACCTCCATGTGTGGATACCTGCATTCTGCTGAGACAATGGCCAATTCCGCCCTACACTTTTCTAGTGCTGTTATTCCACTGTCAACCTCCCGTGGAATCCTGGGGTTTGTAGTTTCCTGAGGCCAAAGACCTCTCTGGCTGAGAATTCTAAAGGCCCTTCCCTAAACTGCAAACCCTGGGACTCCACAAGATATTGAAAGTGGAATAATCGCGCTATAACAGCGTAGTGCAGAAAGGCCCAATGTTGGATCGAGGCCCTTGTTACCTTCCTATTACTTTCTATTTTAAGAGAAAGAAAAAAAATCAGGATTGATAAGGGAATGTCATAAGGAGAGCAACATAAAACTTGGATTTTTTTTCCTGGCCAAATACCTTTAAAAAGTAACTAGAAACTGATACTCATTGCACCAATGCAGCAACCCCGTCCTTGCCCGCTGCGCGGTGCCTCACTGCGCATCTGTCACCCTCCCCAAACTAGCTCGCACCGTTGGCTTGAGGGCACCGTAACTCGTTACTTTGAAGCTCCGTGGAAAGGAATTAACGGGGGCGTTGCCAAGACAAGCATCGCTCGCTGGGGGCGGAGCAAAGACGTGCGCGCGCATGCGCATCGCCGCGCCAACAGCAGCTGCCGGCCACGAATGACGCGAAGGGAGAGCCCGGCTACGGCCTAGTCCTACTAGCATGGCTTCACCTCACCTCGGCAGTTGAACCCGGTTGGGTTGTGGTAGTCCAGCGCCGACAGCTTCCGTCGGAACATAACGGCGGCGAGGCCACGCCTCAGACGCCACTCCGCTCGACCTGGTCGTCGCCGAACGAGGAGCGCCTCAGCCACGAACAAACGGCCCGAAGTAGACAGCGAGGGGCGGACTGCGCCTGCGCAACACAGCCTGGGAGGCGGGGCGCTGAGAGGAGAGTTGGGTGGAGTGACCAATGGGCGCTCATGTTGGGCTGCTTATCTGGGATAGGTGGAGCTTCAAGCTGGAGAGAGAAGAAAGGGGCGGGGCGCCGCAGGAGAGTCAGGTGCAGCGACCAATGGGCGCTCAAGTTGGGAGGCTCATCTGGGATGGATGAGTCTGAAGAGAGAAGAAAGGGGTGGAGCGCCGCGGGAGAATCAGGTGTGGCGGCCAATAGGTGCTCAAATTGGAAAGATTTGGATGGGCGGAGCTTAAGGGGAAGGGAGAAAGAGGCCATCGGGGAGATTGACGAAGTTGACTGGCAGGCACAGTGGCGAATGGAGATAAGAGAAAGGCGGGGCATCAGGGAGGAAGCGCTGTGACGCAAGGAAAACCATAGACATGTTGCTGTCAGGGAAGGGACCTCTTTCCGTTTTCAATTGAGCTTTTTCCCTCTGCCGGGCGGAAGTTGCGTCTGCCCATAGAAACCAATTGAGAAAATTAAACGTTTCAAGCAGCTGTAGTCGGAATCCATCTTCTTCCAAAGAAAGCCAGGAGCCGTCGGTGGGCATGCTGTAACGTTCTGCAGGTTGAAATCTAGATTCCCCTAACAGGAGAAAAATTGAATACAAGTTTTAACTTACTTTAATTGTTTTAATTATGTTTACTCTTGGCACAGGCAGCCCTGGCAAATGCTGGGGGGAAAGCGTTGGTTTATTTCACCTGTCCATGAATTTCAGGGACGAGGGAAGGACAATTAAACCAGCTGAGCCATGTAGGGCAGTGACTCCCAGATCTTAAGCGGAGGAGATGGAAATTTGCAGTGGTGAAGTTATGCTGCTCTTGTGCCACGCTGCTTCTTCCTTGGTGAGTTGTGAACCTGCACATCTGAATGTGTGCAACAGACCATGGGGTTGCCAGGGTGAAAACTGGTCAGGGCTCCTGTGCCTTTAATGGTTGTGTAGCAGGGGGACTTTCAGCCTGTGTTGCTTGTCATCTGGTTCTGTGGAAAGCAACCCTGGCTGAAAAACGCAACCACAGGAACACAGGAACCCTGCCCCGTTTTTACTCTGGCAACCCTAGGCAGTCATGTCCAAGGTGCGTGTGCAGCAATGCACAATGGCACCGTAGGTTCAGCTTCATTTCCGCAGCCTTGAACTCGTTGTGGCCTTTCCACGTTGGACAAAAATACCCTCCTGCTGCAGCATGGGTCCTTAAGTTAGGATTCTTAAGTAAGAAGAAGGGAAGCATAGCTCCATCCGGCCTAGGCTCAGAAGCAGGTGGAGGGCCCTCCCTCCGTCCCAACTGCCACTGCCCTGGCTTTGGAGGGAAAAAGAAGAGGCAAGCACGATGCCATCATGCCTAGACCCAGAAGCACACAAAAGGCTTCCATCCCAACTGCCACTGCCCTGGCTTCGGAGAGAGAGAAGAAGAGGAAGACACAGCTCCATCATGCTTAGGGCCAGAAGGAGATAAAAGGCCCTCCCCTCCTGTTACCCTGTTCTCTCGGGGTCCCGGGAGGGACTCCTAAACAGCCAAACAATATAACACAACCTTGGGGAAAATTAGCTGGAGCATTCACTTAAGCTAGGGAGATGCAGGGTAACTCAGCAGGATCTTGCAACCCAGCGTCTACGGGGCCAGGTCAGTCAAGCAGCCAGAGGGGTTTAAAGTAATAAAAATGATGTTTTATTGAGTGCAAGCAAATATTAAAGACACCACAGTCACACAGACAACTAAGGAATCAGAAATTGAGTTAGAGAGAGGGATTTTCAGGGGGAAATGGGTGATATGACACCTGTCTCGTAGTCCTGGACCTTAGGAGAAAAGCCGGGGATGTGGAGAAGAAGCTCAGCTGGATTAGCTGAGGGGAGCTCGAAACGGCAGCAAGGCGGGGTGGAACTCTGGAGCAGGTTGAGCAATCCAAGGAAGGTCTGGGAATCGGGTTTTTATAGGGTGAATTGTGACTGTGGGTTGTGTCTTACTCGAGGAACAACAATGAGTTTTGAGTGCGAGACAATGTCTCGGAGAGGTCACAACTTTGCATGATGGAATCAGAGCCGAATTAACAATAGTGTGGCCAGTATGCAAATACGCAGCGCTTACCAGTGGACGGCACAACCTTTGTCCGGTAGCCTGCTTGGGGCAGGAAGCCTTTGTTAGTATCGCGTATATGTAAGGAGGTGTTTGCCGGAGAGGTCCCTGAAGTGACGAACCGGCTGTGTCTGGCCTGCCTGGGTGGAGAATGGAATGTCCAGCAATTGTTGGCCGTGCCTGTTTGCGTGCTTGTCTGGTGGCCTTGCAAACATGTGGAACGGGGTGGCAGGGGAAAGCCGAATGGTTTGATATCAAAATGTTATCTTAGGGGTGTCCCCAAGGAGGTCTAAACTGCAGTAACACTCCATCCCAACTGCCACTGCCGTGGCCTTGGAGGGCAAAAAGAAGAGGTGAGCAGGATGCCATCATGCCTAGACCCAGAAGCACACAAAAGGTCCTCCTTCCATCTCAACTGCCACAGCCCTGGCCTCAGAGGGTGTGATAGATGAGGGATCAGAGAGGTTGAGGAGCAATTTATCTTGCCAGAAACAGAGATCTTACAGCCAATACCTGTGATAGAGCAATCTGTCTTGCCGGGGCCTCAATCTTCTGAAAGGCAAGCTGAGACAGAGACTTTACAGCCAGAAGGAGAAGGGGTCAGTGATGACTTAAGGGAATTAGGTTCACCTTTGCCCCCCAGTCCGAAGTCTCAGAGGACGCAAAAGAGGGCGGCTCAGAAGGAAGCTGTTTTGCTGAGATTAAGAAGACAGGATGCTAGTTAAGGACGCCTCTTCTCCCTATTATTTAAGTCTGTCGGCGTGGCTTGCTTTTTTGCTTGTGGCAAATTGCTACACAAGCTCCCATGACCTTTGCATCCCGGCACTCTTGATGTTCTTGGACTGACCTTCCGCATTCTTGACGTTCTTGGACTGACCTTAATTTTGGATTCCAGCTCAGTGTTACTACTAATTTGTTAGCACTGGACCCTCCTCACTGCCTCTTCCTCCTTGGCAAGTATTATCACTTTCCTTCTCTTGCTGGCAGATAAGCACGTGCTGGGAGCTAAACTCTGACAGAGGAAGAGGGGAAAAAAGCAGGCACAGCTCCATCATGCCCTAGGTCCAGGAGCTGAGGAAAGGCCCTTCCATTCCAGCTGCCACTGCCCTGGCCACGGAGGGAGAAAAGGGGCAGTATCTACTGGACTTAATTGCTTCCTCCACTGCCATCCCCTTTCCACTATGTATGATATCTTATTTAGATTGTGAGTCTGAGGGACTGTCAAATTAACAATAGGTAAGCAGCTCTTGAGAGCATTTGTGGCTGAAGAGCAGAATATAAATATTCTAAGTAAATAAATGAATAAAATGCCATTTAGAACTAGGTTAAATCCTCAAGTGTAAAGACCTGATTAAAAATCAAAGTCAGAATCATCTGTGCATGGTATATCCAATTTCTGTGTATGTGCATAAAAGCCAGACAGTGAAGAAAGCTGATAGGAAGAAAATTAACTCAGTTGAAATGCGCTGGAAGAGAGTTTTACGGATACCCTGGACTACTCAACAGTCCATTGAGGTAGGTTAGGGCACAGATAAGGGCAGACATAGGTCAATATCAGTGATATATGTACATTTAAGTGCAACTTCTTCTGTGCCTTTAAGTCATTTCTGATTTCTGATTACCCTGAGGTGAACCTATCATGTGGTTTTCTTGCAAAGATTTGTTCAGATACATGTTGCCTTTGCATTCCTCTAAGGCTGAGAAAGTGTGCCCAAGGTCACTTGTCTCTTTGAACTATTGCAAGCTATCTTGAGTTCCAAACAGGAAAAAGCAGGATACAAAGAGGAAGAAGAAGAAGTTGCAATTATATTATTGTTGCTCTGTTGCTTTATTGTTGTTGATGTTATTATTAATTATTATTATTTTCACTCTGGCAACACCAAACACCTGTGAGACACACCGTCTCTCTGCGATGACACCACCGTGCCCTCCCTCCCTGTTGGCTTTCTAGCTGGCCAGCATTTGCTTCAGCTATCCGGCAGAGGGCTTCGTGGGAATGAATCCCTTTTGCGTCTTTCCATGGCAAACTTTCCATATGGAGATGAACATTCCACCAATTATAATAACAGATGCATGGTAATAAGGTCACGGAGAAGGGCTAGTGTAGCTCTGAGGCACAGAACAGCCTTCTTTTGTAGAGGTCTTACTTGGAGAGCAACTGAGAGGCGCTTGGTGACAACATGCATTCAGATCAGAATATGAGATAGCGGTGACTTAACGGGGGCTGAGTCACAAGCCAAAGGCGGCTGCTTTTCAACAGCGATTGGAATCCTGCCAGTGTCATATAGGCATGTGGGGTTCCCTTATGTAAGTAGCAGGGGGTGTAGCTATGGGGTTGTGGGGCAATAAAAGTTCTACCCCTCCCCATGAAATTTTCCTTCCATCTCCACATTTTTAGTATTGCAGTCACTTCAGACTTCATTGAGATGAGCATTTAGAAACACAGATTGGGCCTCCAGAGCCAATGAGCTGGCAGAGTGACCAAAGGAACATGAACACTGCAAATGCAAGAATTCTAAGTATGAATGATTTTCAGTGTCTCATTTTCTGCAATGCTGGAAAGTTGGGGATTGCAGAAAAATGTCGTTAGGAGGACAGAATTCTTATTTGTGGGGGACGGTGCCCTTATTTTGACCTCCCTGTGGCTACACTCCTGGCGTGTGGTTGTACTTCTTTGGATGTTCACTATTGCCGTAGCCGAGTTCCACAAATGTAACCCTCTAACGTGCAAAAATATTCAGGGGTGACTTTGTTGACCATGCAGCAAAATACAACAAAATCCAAAATTCACAAACTGGTGATACTTCTATCAGGCCAGATGAAAAAGCACAAAATACATCATGCCTTCTTTCACGGCTTCACTGACTTCTTCAAAGGGCAAAGGTGTTAAAAATCAAAGAGGAGAAGAAAAGTGACCATGTTAGAGTCACAGCCCCCCGTTTGGTCTCAAATTTTACTTATGTTGTCAGTTAAGATGGACTAGAGCAGTCATTCTCAAACTGTAGGGCGAGACCCTGATGTGGGGCATGATAGTTGCTCCAGGTGGCCCCAAGAAAAGTCAGCCTGCAAGTGCAGCAAAATGTGAAAAAGGAAGGGCAAGCCTCCCTGTGTGCACGCGCATGCAGCGTTGAGGACTGCCGGCTCTCTGTAAAAGAACAAGACAAAGCATCTTCCCCTATTAGGCCTTCCTCAAGCCTCAGGGAATAATAAAAACTGGCTTCCCTTGTTATAAAAATTGATTTTCCCACCCAGCTTCTCCAAATGTTCCATTGGTGCAGCAGGCGCATGCCCTTGAACAACCATGAGAACTCTGTGTTAAGACAGAGGGCACGAGTGAGAGAGTGGGTAGGACAGGACACAGAAGAGGGGGTGCAATGTGGAGCAAGTGGGTGCAACATCCTCCTGTAGATGTAAAGGAGGTCACAGGACTAAAAAGTCTGAAAAGCACTGGTGTGGAGGGCTCTCAATGCAGGTGGAGGCCACTTCTCTTCTTGGACATGCAGGGACGAAGGGCAGTAAATGACGAGCAATAACATTCCAAATCTATTAGCAGCATTGCCTAGCATTGTCATGTCATCCTTCTCCCGTATGATTTTCAACGTCTTTTCCTGGTGAAGAATGCAATGAGGCTTCCGTGTATTTTCAGTTGACCCAATAAAGGGATCACCATTTTGTGGATTTTGAGTTTTGTTTGGCTGCATGGTCAACCCAGTTACCCCTGAATACTCTTTGAAAGGTAAAAAAAGAGACAGAGAATCTCACCCTGCTTTGTCTGCAAAACAGATGATCAGAACCCATCCCAACCCATCTTAGAAGCTAGGCAGCTGCACCAACTGAAGCGGTTCTGGGGGTCTGGCATGCAGGGCACTGAACAATGACATGTCCAGTCCCCTCCTGCTAGTGAGGTGCAGTTCAAAAAAGCAGCCTGGGTACCACTGCAGGACCCTGTCACTGCTATTTAGAGCATTGCACTTTGCTGTGGGAAAGAATTGGTTGCATCATTGGGCATTTCCACACTAGAATGTTATAGCGCTATTATTTCATTTTCAACATCCTATGGGTTCCTGGGGTTTGCAGCTTAGGGAGGAACTGTAAATCCCAGGATTCCATAGGATGTTGAAAGTGAAATAATAGCGCTATAACAATCCAGTGTAGCAATGACCACATGTGCCACTCTATTCTGCATTGGTTAGGCCTCATTTGGAGTACTGAGTCCAGTTCTGGGCACCTCAATTCAAGAAGAATGTCGACAAGCTGGAACATGTCTAGAGGAGGGTGACCAAAATGGTGGAGAGTCTGGAAGCCATGAAGCCCTATGAAGAACGGCTTAGGGAGCTAGGTATGTTTAGTCTGCAGAAGAGAAGGTTACGAGGGGACATGATAGCCATGTTTAAATATTTGAAGGGATGTCATGTTGAGGAGGGAGTGGGTTTGTTTTCTACCGCTCAGAGACCAGGACAAGGAGCAATGGATTCAAGCTGCAGGAAAGGAGATTCCACCTGAACCTCAGGAAGAACTTCCTGAGCTGTCCGGCAGTGGAATCTGCTGCTTCGGAGTGTAGTGGAGTCTCCTTCCTTGGAGGTTTTTAAGCAGAGACTGGATGGCCATCTGTTGGGAGTGCTTTGAGGCGTTCCTGCATGGCAGGGGGTTGGACTGGATGGCCCCGGGGTCTCTTCCAACTCTATGATTCTATGACCCTTGTTCCGTACCTGGCTCTCTGGCATGCTGGAACTCCTTTGGATTGTGCAGCTTGCCTTGCTTCTGAGGTGGGTTTTGGGGAGCAGTTGTGGTCATTATACGACCATAACTGTGAACTGCATTATGGACAATGGTGTAAGTCCAATTTGGGACATCATAAATACCGAAGAGGACACAATTCATTTTCTTTTGAATGATGTACAGCATGCAACTGTGATCGATGCGTTATGTATTATGTTTCCTAGCACCACTGGGGATCATCCCTGGGTCTTTGTGATATAGTAAGATTTTACTGTTTGTTTTAAAGCAAGATTCTAAATGGTTTTAGTCTTGTTTTAATCTCATTTTTGCAGGTTTTAACTGTGCGTGTTTTATTGTAATTTTCTTTTGTGAGCCGCTTTGAGTCCCAGTCTGGAAAACAGGAGTATAAATCAAGTGATAGATGGATGGATAGGAGGCTGGGAGGTCTAAGGTCTCGACTGTGAAATCTCAGAGCCTAGGGTGGTCCTAGCCTGGCAACCTTTTGGTCCATGGGTATGAACGGAGGAGCTGGGCAAGCCTGGCTGAAGGCACCAAATCACAGGGAATGCTGTGAAGGGGGTCCTACAGGGGGAAATGCAACAAAAACTGAGGCTTGTCTCTGTCAGAAAGCATATAGGGAAGCTGACACAGAGGCCATTTCCACACTAGACTGTTACAGCGCTATGATTCCACTTGCAACCTCCTATGGAACCCCAGGATTCCATAGGAGGTTGCAAGTGGAATCATAGCAGTGTAACAGTCTAGTGCGGAAATGGCCAGAGACAAGGAACAGATTTTAGAGAGATAGGAACAGATGGAACAGAGACAGGAGAATCAGAAAGAGGAAAGGACTGACTCTGGTTCTGGGATCTGTAAAATGATTTAGTAGTTCAGGGGTTGATGTATTACTTTCTTGTGTCGTAATAAACCTTCCCCTTGTTTGTTCTTGCCACTGTCTGCTGAGGGCCAGGTCATGCTTTCCATAGCAAACCCACCAAGACACAGCCACTGGTCCACAATAGGAGGTCGCCTAGAGGCCCAAGTACCCAATCCTGGAAGGGATTAAGGAGAGAAAGGGGCAAGGGGAGTGACAGGAACCCCGGGTTGGAACTGTGGGGCCAGCCTGGCAAGGGGATCCATTACAGTGGGGTGCAGCAGGGAACAGATTTGCCTGCCATCCTTCCATTTTGTATGTCCCTGGCTCTGTGGGTAGATGTTAACATTAAAGACAATGTTAGGCTTGGAAATTTAGCGAAGAATTCATAATTGTTAGTCGTTTAATGTAATGTCAATTGATAATTCGGACAATTGTAGCTTAACAAACAGCCTTGCTTTAGAGTTGTTTATTATATTCTGCTTTTGTTTCTAATCGGTATGTGCAAGTGAAGGACTCTTGAGAATGACCGAGGATGTAACAGGGTCATGTAGACTTAGGAATGTTAAAGATCGGATAAAATGCAATACGTGTACAAGCTGTGACTCTGCTAAATGCTGATGCACGAATCTTCCCCCCCGGTAAGCATTCTTTAATATAAACATAAAAATGGTATAAGAAGGGACGCTTGAAAGAATAAATCATCCTACCTGAAAGTACTGGTGTGTATTTTGTGATAGATGCTGCTGCTGTGATTGAGGAGCAACTGATTGTGCAAGGGGCCGAGCCAGTGAGTGAGCAAGTCAACCTGCAAACATCCCCAGCACTGGAAGAGACTGAGTTGCCCCGGCCAGCTCAGGACGGAGGGGGAACCAGCAGCGATGCAGAGGAGTTGCAGCCGGCTGGGCCCATCAGCCCTCAATCACGCAGAAAGCTGAAATGGGCTGCGGAGAGGGAGGCTGCTTGGACTAGGCTGAGGAGACAATAACAAGCAGCACTTGCTCACAGAGGCTGTTTAAGTCTGCCGGCGTGGCTGCTCCTTGCTTGCAGCAAATTATTAGCAAGCCCTCACAACCTTTGTGTCTCCTGCTCCCTGAAACCCTCCGGAGGGATCTCTGCCTCCTGAACCTCTGGACTGGACTTGACCTGGCTTGGCTTGTGTTTTCCTGGTGTTGGGTATATTCGGACTCCCCAAGTGTTCCTGACCTCTCTCCTCCCTTGCTGGCTGTGGCCTGGCAGGGAGAAATTCCCAACATTGGTCTGCCTTTCTTTCTCTTTTCTACCTTCCTACTTTGTGTTTGAGGTTCATATCAGCTCTGTGTCCATTTGGGATACGGTAAGGTGTGGTCTGTTTATCCACCCTAACAACAACAGTGGGTCCCACAACCATAAAATCTGCCCACCCTGTGCCCTAGAGCAAGGCATCTCAAGCTATCTGGTGTACGGGACAGACACTTTTTCCTCCCAGTATGACAGGGACTGGTACCATATCTGTGACCATTGGCTTCCATTTTCTTCTTTCCTTTTCTGGGATGCTTCTCTGGGACGGGTAGCCAAGGACCCAGGGACAGGCACTGGTCCATGGACCACCACTTTGAGTAGCACCACTCTATAGAGCCCAGAATCCTGGGGAAACGAGGCAACAAAGAAAAATGAATCAAAATATTCATCACAACAGACAGTTTACTTGCAGAACAAAAGCTACCAAATACAAATGTTAGAAAACAGAGGTACTGAGTATACTAAGAATGCACAAGACAGCCCTCGGAGGCTGTTCAAAGCTATGACACGTTCTCAGCTAAGTCCTCCATCAGAAAAGTTGTTTTAGACCGACGTGGCTGCAGATTCTCACCCCCCATGCTCCCTGCCCTCGTGGGGGCATGACTCTAAAATGCTAAATACACACAAAGACCCCACATTAAGAAACGTCATAGTAAATCCAACCTGTCACAGTTATTTTACAATTCAACATAAATAAAAGTGACATTTACGGAAAAGCAAGGGGAGGAAAAAATTCATAAGGCTACAAACACACACACGTTTGCATCATTTGCAGCTTTGCTCTGCACCCCGTCTTTTAATATTTTATTTGGAAAAAAAAAAGACAAAAGGGGTTTGTTTGGCAGGAGCAAATTGGACATTAAATCAACTCTTTTACACATTTCCCCCTCCCTCTCCAGGCAACTCTGCAGATGTCAAGATCGTTAGCCTCATGACGTAGTTCAACATCATCAATGCCTTCTCCAAAGAAGGCAGACAATTCTCTTTTTTTTTTTTTTTGATCATGCACTTACTTCCCTGTAAACTTCCTGGCTGTTTGAATTTTTTGTTTTTAATTGCGTGGACTCTGGAAACATGTCCACAGTGCTGAAAAATCTCTACATCAGTGTCCAGGGTAGCCCAAATCGGAGTCAGGCTCCTCCAGGGATTACAGAATGGCGCAGAAGAACTTCTTCTCTCTAAACGGGTTTTCTGAAGCCGGGACGGGAGTCAATAGCGGGTCCTCCTTGGCATGAGCTTCACAGTAGGCCATCAAGTCTGCGGCTGCTTTGGACACCTGGAAGGAACGATGCAAAAAATTGAAACCAGTAATAGGAAAAGTCAGCCCTCCGAACTGTAATCCGGTTGCTTAAAAAAACCTATGTGCTCCATGGATAAGGGAGATCACGGTATTCCATATTCCTCCTTCCTTTTTTTTGGCAGCTTAGGATGGTGGTAATCAAGAAACTGAGCATCACATATAAAGTTTTTGGGGCCGTATATGTCCCTTGGGCTGTATGATGCCCACTTCTGCCCCACATTGTGGCTACATTCATGGGGGCAGGTATGGCAAAGTGAATTTCAACAGAGAGAAATGTAAGGTCCTACACCTGGGCAAAAAAAATGAAATGCACAAATATAGGATGGGGGACACCTGGCTGGACAAAAGTAGATGTGAAACGGATCTAGGAGTCTTAGTAGACCACAAGCTGAACCTGAGTCAGCAGTGTGATGTGGCAGCCAAGAAAGCCAACACAATTCTTGGTTGCATCAATAGGAGCATGGTGCCTATATCGAGGAAAGTAATAGTACCACTCTATTCTGCTTTGGTCAGACCTCCTTTAGAATACTGGGTCCAGCTCTGGGCACCTCATTTCAAGGATACTGACAAGCCAGAATGTGTCCACAGGAGGGCAACCAAAACGGTGAAGGGTCTGGAAGCCATGAAGCCCTATGAGGAGCGGCTTAGGGAGCTGGGGATGTTTAGTCTGCGGAAGAGAAGGTTAAGAGGGGACATGATAGCCATGTTTAAATATTTGAAGGGATGTCATGTCGAGGAGGGAGCGGGGTTGTTTTCTGCTGCTCCAGAGACTAGGACAAGGAGCAATGGAAAAGAGATTCCACCAGAACCTCAGGAAGAACTTCCTGACGGTCAGAGCTCTCTGGCAGTGGAATCTGCTGCCTGGGAGTGTGGTGGGGTTTCCTTCTTTGGAGGTTTTTAAGCAGAGGCTGGATGGCCATTTGCTGGGGGTCCTTTGAGTGTTTATTCCTGCATGGCACGGGGTTGGACTGGATGGCCCCTGGGGTCTCTTCCAACTCTGATTCTATGAAGTCTTTGAACTTGAAGGTTAACGTTTGGCAAAGTCATTGATTAATCAGTCAGGTCCCTAATCCATTTGGACTTCTGGCACCATGTAAGAAGAAACAGGACCCTCACAGTCCTTAAACATGGACAAATTGAGACTGGGGGAGACTTGTCTTCAGGTATTTGGGGTGCAAGCTGTTTAGGGCTTTAAATGTGAAAACCGGCACTTTGAATTGGCCCCGAGAGTAAACTGGCAACCAATACAGTTCCCTCAGACTTGGACCAGTCTGGTTCCCAAGTGGCTGTGCCTATCAGTGTCTCCGAAAGGAGCACTGCGCACTAGTTAAAATGTCTAGATGGTCTTCAAGGGCAGTTCCTAGTACAACATATTCCAGTATCCAATGACTAGAGCAATGAACACTTGCGGCCTGATTATTCCCACTCGTGAATGGACACAGTTGGCAAGCCTAGATGAAAATTATAAAAAGTACTCCAAGGTACATTTGAGGCCTCAAGTGACCCTTCGGGACCAAGGAGTACCCCAAAGTTATTGTTAGGATGCACAGCTCCTGTCCCAAGGGACAGGATGGGTGTGCTGGATGTGGCTTAAAATGTGCATTAGAATTGATCAGCTAGCTTAAGCATTGCTTGAGTCAACTAGAGCGCTACGAAGTATTCATTGCCAACTGTTGATTGCAAATGTGTATTCGTTGGAAGCTTGGCAGTGTATTCCAGGGTATCAAATGGTTAATTGCTTTATTGCCCACTGCTACAGTGTATCCAGTCAAGGGGGAGAAGATGGGGGGCAATGGAAGTATTGAAAGGTGTTTTGCGAACTGGAAATGCTTAAAGAAGGACGGAAGATGTGTAAACAGTTGAGGGTCTGGGAAAATGTCTAGTCTGGTGGGATGATGTGAGGGTTATGATCCTCCCCAATCACAGCTTTGCGTGCCTAAATTTGTGTAGAAAGGTATAAAACCTGTAACTACCATGTATGCTCAGCAACTTCAAATGTTGCTTTCTTAGCAAAAACGAACACTGCTGTTTAACCTTGAGTGAAGTTTGGGGAGTGCAAGTTATCCAGGACATGACAGCTATGTACCTCCTTTTTCAGGCTGCAAATCCAATTCCCAGAGATCAGAACGCCCAAAGCATCCATCTTAGAAACACAGAATTGCAAGGAGCCTCATGGGCCTTTGAGTCCAACCCAGTGCCCAATGTTAGATCTTCAGCATAGAATCATAGAAATGTAGAGTTGGAAGAGACCGCACAGATGGATGGGAAAGAAGGAGAATGAGAGGGGCCAGGCCCTGATACGGTGCCTTGCTGTCTTTCCTCTGCTTCATGTCCAACCCCCTGCCATGCAGGAACACCCTCAAAGCACTCCCGAGAGATGGCCACCCAGCCTCTGCTTAAAAACTTCCAAAGAAGGAGACTCCATCTCACTCTGAGGCAGCATATTCCACTGCCGGACAGCCCCGACCATCTGGAAGTTCTTCCTGAGGTTCAGGTGGAATCTCCTTTCCTGCAGCTTGAATCTATTGCATCCCCAAGAGGTAGCTTTGAAGATGTCCAGAAAAGGAGACCTCACAGCCTCTCTAGTCAGTTGGGTTCCACTCCTGAACCACTCTTACTGTCAAGACGTTAAATCTAGCGTTCAATAGAAATCTATCCTCTTGTAATTTAAAGCCATCAGACCTGGTCCTCAGATCCAGGCTGAGTGTTCTCAACCCAGCCTCTTAATAAGCCCAGATTCTGGCTCACCCCCAGCTCAGCCTCATGGGGCAAAACACAGCTGGGTGTCATCAGCGTACTGACGTCACCTCACCCCCGTCTCTGATGACCTCCCCCTGCAGATTTACATAGATCAGGAACGGGAATCCTCTACGGGCCAAGACCAAGGAGAATCAAAGGGAAACCTAGATCAAGAAAGTGACTGAAGTTGAGATGCCACCAGCTTCCTCAGTTACCAGCAATGGACAGCTGTGGCCCTCCAGATGTGGCTGGATTGCAGCCCCTCCGCTGTAGCCAGAATAACCAGGGCTGAGGGACAAGGAGAACAACAGACCAACAACATTTGGAGGGTCACAAGTTGACTCTAACTTATGCTAACCTTCTTCTAGGGTTTTCTTGGCATGATTTATTCAGAGGAGTTTTAGCCATTGCCGCCTTCTTCTTCTTCCCCCTTTTTAATTTCCCCCCCTTTTATTATGAATTGCATACTAAATATACATTAATATATACTGTATTACAAGGAAAAAAATTTTTTTAACAGCAATGCCTTTACAACCTATCCACCCCCCCAAACAGCTAACAGAGGATCCAGACCCCTTTTGTATCAATTTATGTCAGAAAGCTTTTTCGGAAATATGGGATATAATCTTAATCAAATTAATCACATCCTCATGCCCCGATTTTTCTTTTACTTTCTCAATCGTTACTTTCCAGTCATCACTCCATGATTCTTTACAACAACGTCCACTATACTTTAACCCTCTTTCCCTAAAAAAGTCAAATAATACAACTTCTTTCCATTGCCCTCTTCTGCGGCTAGAAAGTATGACTTGCCCAATGCCACCTGGGCGATTTCCATGGCTGGGCAGGAATTTGAACTCTTATCTCTCAAAGTCCTAGCCCAACACTCAAATTATCATCCAGGTTCTCAAAGAAATACAAAGCCACTTTGTCGCTCTTGTTGTGAGATAATGTTGTTGTTGTTGGGTGCCTTCAAGCTGTTTCTGACTTATGGTGACCCCAAGGCAAACCTATCATGGGGTTTTGTGGGGCTGAGAATGTGTGACACACCCAAAGTCACCAGTCGGTTTCTGTGGCTGAGTGAGGAATCGATCTCTGATCTCTGTGGTCATAGTTCAGCGTTCACGATGCCGTGCTGGCTTGGGAGTCAGAAAATCCTGGCTGATTTGTTCAAAATGACCAAGAGGTCTAGCTTTAAACCCAGATTCAATTTCTGGCTCCACTCCTTTTCTGCAGTTGTTGTTTTTATGTGCCTTCCCGTGGCTCCTGATTTATGCCAACATGGGCTTCCTCTGAGGCTGAGACAGCAAAGCTTGCCCAAGGTCACCAAGCAGGTTTCCACAGCTGAGCAGGGATTTGAACCCTGGACTCCTAAAATCCTACTCCAACTTTCAAGTCACTAGTTCTCAAACCAACTAGAGCAGATTATGCCTCTCCAAACTGATTGGGGATTCAGCTGATGTGTCAATGAATGAATGAGACTGGGCTCCGTATTGACCTCACCAGTGATTGGTTTAATAGATCTACCCTAACCAACAGGATTGAGGTCTCTGTTCCCAGAGCTTTCACTCGTTATGGAGCTTCTCGTGAAGGAAATCTTCACGGGTAGCTATCACCCAGAGAACAGGATCAGAATTCAAAATAATCTTAACAGATTAGAAAACGGGGGCAAATTTCAACAGGAAGAAAAGTAAGGTACTACATTTGGGCAGAAAAAAAAATGAAATTCACAGATATACAGTAGAGTCTCGGTTATCCGACCTAAACGGGCGGGCGGAGAGTCGGATAACCGAAATGTCGGATTAGATGGAGGCCCGTGGCGGCCGCCATTTTGGGGGTGTGTCTGGGGGCGCAGAAATGCCTACAGCCACGCCCCCAGGCAGCCGCGACATCGGTTAATCCGGAAGGTCGGATAACCGCATGTCGGATAACCGGGACTCTACTGTGATATGGGTGACACCTGCCTTGACCACAGTATGTATGAAAAAGAAGTGGGGGTGTTAGTAGAGCTCAAGCTGAACATGAGTGTGATGCAGCAGCTTAAAAGGCCAATGTGATTCCGGGCTGCATCAACTGGAATATAATGTTTAGGTCAAGGGAAGTGATGGTACCACTCCATTCTGCTTTGGTCAGATCCCACCTGGAATACTGTGTCCAGGTCTGGGCACCACAGCTCAGGAAGCATATTGATAAGCTGGAATGTATCCAGAGGTAGGTGGCCAGAATGAGAGAAGGCCAGGAAGCCCTATGAGAACTGGGTTAGGGAGCTGGAGATGTTTAGCCCAGAGAAGAGAAAGTGAAGAGGGGACATGGCAGCGATGTTTAAATATTTGAAAAGAGGTCATACGGAGGATGGAGCAAGCCTGTTTTTTGCTGCTCCAGAGACTAGGAGACAGAGCAATGGCTGCAAACTACAGGAAAAGGGATTCCATCTGAACATTAGGAAAAACTCCCTGATGGTAAGAGCAGTTCGATGGTGGAATACGCTTCTGCCTGGGAGTGTGGTGAAGTCTCCTTCTTTGGAAGTCTTTAAACAGAGGCTGGATGGGCTTTGATGGTGTCTCCCTGCATGGCAGAAGGGGGCTGGACTGGATGGCCCCTGGGGTCTCCTCCAGTTCTATGGTTATAACTCAGAATATGGTCCAAAAACCCCTGATGCCATGAGCGAAGCATGAGCTCACTGGGTTTTACCTTTATCCTGTCAATGTTGGCCTCCATTTTGAGCTGTTCTACCAGTTTTCTGGCTTGGGCTATGCTGGTGGTGTTGTTGCTGGCCATTGGAGCCTTCTTTTGTCCGTACGCGTTTGTTTCTTTTTCTTCTCCAAATGTCCTGCTGAAGACAAGAGAATAAATTAAGGCGATCCATCAGGGAAGTAATAAACTGCCAGGCTTGGGAACCAAACTATGGGGGTGTAGAATCTAATAAAGGAGACAGGGGTTACTAGTCATGTTAAAAAACAAAAACGAAACCCACCTACACTTTGGTTTTACGGGAAGCGAAATCCCAGGGCACACACATCATCACCTCTTTAAAAAGAAATCTTAGCTAGTTCAGAATAGGGATATAAATCTTGGTATTTTTTGTTGCCACATGCAAGAACCTAAAAAAATAAATAAATCAAATTTTCTCCCTGCTAAACGAGTCTTCGAGCATTTTTTAAAAATATATTTTTCTTCATTTTGTGGACTTTTCTGTAAGATTTTCACAGAAATGGCGTATGTATATATATATATTTTTGTTAGATTGAAGGTTGCACAGAAATGCCTTTTTTTGGCAGCAGTAATTTTTAAGAAGCACTGAGTTTTTTGCCCCTTGTAAAGGTTAGAAAAATTACTCAGTGGCTCACCAGTATTTTCAGCAGGGAGTCTCAGCTGGTTCAGACACTTTCTCTTTGAAAACAAACAAATCAATGAACATTCTTTGTATTCCTCATTCAGAACAATGCTGCACCATGAAATAAATTAGTTTACTATGAAGGTGACTGGAACACAAAAGTGGGAAAAACAGTAGAACCAAAGCCTGTAGGAGAATTTGGCAGGATCAAGAAATGAAGAAGGAGAGTGACTGATTTAATTTTGCAAGGCCAACAGTTTGTTCATTGCAAACACATTCTGCAAGCAACCAGACAGGAGACTGTATACATAAGCATCACTTTGATGGTCAATATAGAAATCAGACTACATTATTGGAAGCAGAAGATGGAGAAGCTCCATTCTCTCTGCAAAAACAAGACCAGGAACAGATTGCGGCACAGCCCATGAACTACTAATAAAAAGTATGAGAGTAAAGCTAGAGAAGAACACTAAACCAACCATCACGCCGAAACACAACCTGAAAAACATCCCCATAGAATTGAAAGATAATTTAAAAAATAGATTTGCACTATTAAGGCTATTGACCAGGAGCCAAAGACTCTGGACTGAAGCCGGGACGTTGCCAGGGAGGAACGCAAAACAACACTATCAGCAGCCAAAATGAAAGAAAAGCTTCACTGGATGACAGAAGAAACTCTTCAGCAGTTAAGCACAGATGAGACGCAGCAGTAAAAGAGGACAGAAGCAGGGTCAGAACCCTGAGTGCAGCTACAATGGCCTCTCTACTTTTGCAAGGGTTCAGGGTGCAGAAGCCTTGCAAAAGCAAAAAATTAGGGAATAACTCCCCGCTCTGCCCAAGTGAGGAAGCAAGGGAATGCACTATGTACCTTCCTTCCCCAAGCTCCCCCACTCATTCCCTTCTGGGTCTGCTCATCATTCCCTTGCCTTTTGCTCAGGTATGCATGCCTTCCTCCTCTGCATCCAAGCAAAAGGCAAGCAAATGGGAGGAGGGTAAGGCCCTCATGCAAAGAAGGAAGGCACATGCATGGCTCCCTCCACCATTCTCCCCAATGCTCACACCATTACATCATGCTGGCTCATGGATTTAGAATCACAGAGTTGGAGGAGACCCCAGAGGCCATTGAGACCAACCCCCTACTATGCAGGAACACCCATCAAAGCATTCCCAACAGATGGCCATCCAGCCTCTGCTGAAAAACCTCCAAAGAAGGAGACTCCACCACACTGCACTAAGGCAGCATATTTCACTGCAGGACAGCTCTGAACATCAGGAAGTTCTTCCTAAGGTTCAAGTAGAATCTCCTTTCCTGCAGCTTGAATCCATTGCTCCTTGTCCTAGTCTCTGGAGCGGCAGAGAACAAGTCTGCTCCCTCCTCGACATGACATCCCTTCAAATATTTACACATGGGTATCATGTCCCCTCTTAGCCTTCTCTTCTGCAGACTAAACATCCCCAGCTCCTTAAGCCATTCCTCATAGGGCTTCATGGCTTCCAGAACCTTCACCATTTTGGTCACCCTCCTCTGGACACGTTCCAGCTTGTTGACATCCTTCTTGAATTGAGGTGCCCAGAACTGGACACTGTATTCCAAATGGGGCCTAACCAATGCAGAATAGAGTGGTGCTATTATCTCCCTCGATCTAGTCACTATGCTCCTACTGATGCAACCAAGATTTGCATTGGCTTTCTTGGCTGCCGCGTCACACTGCTGATTCATGTTCAACTTGTGATCTACCAAGACTCCTAGATCCTTTTCACACATACTGCTGTCCAGCCACACGTCCCCCATCCTATACTTATGACTTTCATTTTTTCTGCCCAAGTGCAGGACCCTACATTTCTCTCTGTCGAAATTCATTTTGTTAGCTTTGGCCCAGCTCTCCAATCTGTAAAGGTTGTGTTGAAATTTGATCCTATCCTCTGGTGTGTTAGCAACCCCTCCCAGTTTGGTATCATCTGCAAATTTGATCAGCATGCCCTGCACTCCTTCATCCAAGTCATTGATGAAGAAAGATGTTGAATAGCCCTGGGCCCAGGACAGAAGCCTGTGGCACCCCGCTAGTCACTTCTCTCCAGGATGAAAAGCAGCCATTGGTGATCACCCTTTGGGTGCGGTCGGTCAACCAATTACAAATCCACCTAACAGTAGCCCTGCCCAGCCCGCATTTTACTAGCTTCTTTGTAAGAATGTCAGTGGGAACTTTGTCAAAGGCCTTACTGAGGTCAAGATATGCTACCTCTACAGCATTCCTTTCATCTATCAAGCTTGTAACCCTATTGTAAAAAGAGATAAAATTAGTCTGGCATGTGACTAAATTTCTGAGAAATTTAGGAGGGAACAAAAGGGCAAAATATTTGTAGTGGAATTTCTATATTCCATTTGCACTTATTTTCTATCTTTTATTTAGAACTTTATTGTTGCAACCAAATATTTCAATATGAAGGATATTGACAAGCTGGAACCTGTCCAGAGGAGGATGACCAAAATGGTAAAAGGCTTGTAAGCCATGAAGTCCTATGAGGAGAGGCTTAGGGAGTTGGGGAGGTTTAGCCTGGAGAAGAGAAGGTTAAGAGGTGGTGCAACAGCCATGTTTAAATGTCATATGATAGACATATTTAAATGTCACATGGAAGATGGGGCAAGCTTGTTTTCTGCTGCTCCAGAGACTAGGACATGGAGCAATGGCTTCAAACTACAGGAAAAGAGATTCCACCTAAACCTTAGGAAGAACTTCCTGAGGGTAAGAGCAGTTTGGCAATGGCATAAGCTGCCTCAGAGTGTGGTGGAATCTCCTTCTTTGGAGGTATTTAAACAGAGGCTGGGTGGCCATCTGTTAGGAATGCTTTGATGGTGTATTGCTGCAGGGCAGAAGGGGGCTGGACCGGATTGTCCTTATCGACTGTTCTAGCTCTATGACTATAAGATTCTACTAAGCATCACAGATGGAAGAATCCTACAGTGAAGTCCCATACTGGCCCTTCATTGGATGCATGGCACTTTTGGGACAGTGCTAAAATATATATATTGGACCCTAAATTATTATTGTGTTTGCAATACTCAGTTGAGTTGGGTCATTAGAAGCCAGAAAGAAGTACAATAACTTTGCTCATGGAAGCATCTGCGTTCAGTTGCACATTTGTTGCCTTGGTTCAGTAGCGCAATGCTGGCTTGAGCAACACTGTTCAATATCTTCATCAACGACTTGGATGAAGGAATAGAGGGCATGCTCATCAAATATGCAGATGACACCAAATTGGGAGGGGTTGCTAATACGCCAGAGGACAGGATCAAAATTCAAAATGACCTGGATAGATTGGAGAGCTGGGCCAAGGCTAACAAAATGAATTTCAACAGAGAGAAATGTAAGGTCCTACACTTAGGCAAAAAAAAAAATGGAATGCACAAATATAGGATGGGGGATGCATGGCTGGATAGCAGTACGTGTGAAAGGGATCTAGGAGTCTTAGTAGATCACAAGCTGAACATGAGTCAGCAGCGTGATGCAGCAGCCAAGAAAGCCAACGCGGTTTTTGGTTGCATCAATAGGAGTATGGTACCTAGATCGAGGGAGGGAATGGTACTGCTCTATTCTGCCTTGGTTAGGCCTCATTTGGAATCCTGTGTCCACTTCTGGGCACCTCAGTTCAAGAAGGATGTCGACACTCTGGAGCGTGTCCAGAGGAGGGCGACCAAAATGGTGAAGGGTCTGGAAGCCATGAAGCCCTATGAAGAACGCCTTAGAGAGCTGGGGATGTTTAGTCTGCAGAAGAGAAGGTTAAGAGGGGACATGATAGCCCTGTTTAAATATTTGAAGGGATGTCATGTCGAGGAGGGAGTGGGCTTGTTTTCTGATGCTCCAGAGACCAGGACAAGGAGCAATGGATTCAAGCTGCAGGAAAGGAGATTCCACCTGAACCTCAGGAAGAACTTCCTGATGGTCAGGGCTGTCCGGCAGTGGAATAGGCTGCCTTAGTGGAGTGTGGTGGAGTCTCCTTCTTTGGAGATTTTTAAGCAGAGACTGGATGGCCATCTGTCGGGAGTGCTTTGAGGGTGTTTCTGCATGGCAGGGGGTTGGACTGGATGGCCCCTGGGGTCTCTTCCAACTCTATGATTCTATCACAATTAATATGTAACTCCACGGCCAGAGATAGGCAGTATGCAACCACAATGTAGGTTCCCAGCCGTAGCTGATTAAGAGGAAAACAGACAGCAAAGGATGCTGAACATGAGATGTGTGTTCTTCCATTACTGCAAACTTCCATGTCTGTTCATACTGCTTTCCTACTAAGATTATTTCTGAGGACTGACTCATCTACATAAAATGGGAGTGGGCAAGTTCCTGGATATAGGGCTGACTGTACACCCACACCAAGATCCACATAAGCAAAAAGCTGAATTTTTTTTTATTAACATTTCAGCCACGCCCCTGAATTTTGGCAATGCAGTAAGAAAAGAAAACTCCCACCCACTGTCCTTTTAAAAAAAAGGCAGACAAGCAGCATGGAGCTTGTATTAGAGAAGTATACCCTTCTGATCTGGCAATGATTTCAGGGGGCCGGGGCCGTGCGCGGCCTCTGATGTGGGAGGGAAACATGCGGCAAAGTTGTGATGCAATTGCGTCTGGTGCAAAACACGATGCAATGTCTGGGGGAAAAGAAATCTGAGAATATGCCAGCGGATACAAAGAATAAAAATTATAATCAGTTCCTGGACCAACAGTTGTTTGGGGTTGCCTGGGTGAAAAGAGGAGAGGAAACCTGAACCATTATGGTTGTATGGAAGAGGGAATTTCAGCAGGTGTTGCTTGTCATACAAGGATGTAACAACCATCACATGCCAAAATTCCCTTTTCTAATTAACCATTCAAGTTAGAAAAACCCTCTCTTGTTTTCACTCTGGCAACTTTAGTTTTGGATGAGATGGAAGGATTTCCAAATAGGAGAGACCTTTGAAAACATTAAGCACTGGGAGCCTTTAAGGAGCATGAGTCAACAGTGTGATGTGGCAGCTAAAAAAGCCAGTATGATTCTAGGCAGCATCAGTAGGAGCATAGCGTCTAGGCTGAGGGAAGTAATAATATCACTCTGTTCTGTTTTGGTCAGACCCTGGCTGGAATATTGTGTCCAGTTCTGGGCACCACAATTCAGGAAGAATATTGACAAGCTGGAACATGTCCAGAAGACGACAACCGAAATGGCAAAAGGCCTGGATATTCTGCCTTGTGAGAAGTGGCTTAGGGACCTGGGTATGTTTAGCCTGTAGAGAGGGTCAAGAGGGGACTCAATAGCCATGTTTAAGTATTTGAAGGGATATCACATGGAAGACGGGGCAGGCTTGTTTTCTGCTGCTCCAGAGACTAGGACACGGAGCAATGGATTCAAACTACAGGAAAACCTACTGTTCTCTACAGATGTAGATGGGCACTGTATTCCACTAAACCTTGAGCGTACCACACTGGGCATCACTCTTTTGTCTGCAAAGGGTCAGGTGAGAGCTCAAATCCATTGTCATGCTGGCACATGCTCTAACAAATGGATAGGCAAAATGTAGCAAGCTCATGGATGGTTTTTGTAGCCCTCGAGACCCCTAGTGAGATTGAACTTTTTGCCCCCAAATGCCCTTGGGGCCATAGATGGTCTTTTTGCCCTTGTTTGGAGGCCCAGATCATTTTAAGGCTAGAAGTACCCTTAAAAAACAACAACCAAGGAGTGTTTTATAGTGCTAAGATTCCACTTCCACTGAAATGGCAGTAACCTACGAAATCCTAGGATCTGTGGTTTGGTGAGGCACTAGAACTCTCTGGTTCTTGAAATGGCAAATCCTAGGAGTCCACAGGATGTTGCCATGGCAGTTAAAGAGGAATAATGGCCCTATAGTGGTTGGCATGAAATGGATCTCTGTAGTACCACACTCAGACACTTCTTAATAACTGTCCCCTCTGGGTCACTACATTTCCCTTCCTGCCCATGTTCAAGGTCATATTTTGCCCAAATCTGCCCTAAAGTGCGGCTCACTTAGCTGGTGCTGATGGAGAATGATCACGGGGGGAAATAGTTAGATGCTGCAAAGTTAATTAAGTTCTAAGGAATCTCAAGAAAAGGCAAATTAAGCATTTTGAGAACATTTTGATCCTACCATTTACTAATTTTGATGCTTTCCCATTAATAATAGTAACTATCTGAAAAGGGAAAGGTTTAACATGAATAGTTTTCACTTGGTGCTAGCTTGGCTGTTTTTGATGATGGCTGAATGACTGCTGTTGAATGCCTGTTTGAATATGCCTGGGATACTCCTGTGATTCTCCTGTGATTTGCTATACGGTGGTCCCTTGGTATCCGCTAGCGTTTGATTCCAGGTATCCCCATGGATATTAACATTTGTGGATGCTCAAGTGCCATTATATTATCTAGATCAACGGAGGTAATGGTACCACTCTATTCTGATTTGGTTAGACCTCATTTTGAATGCTGTGTCCAGTTCGGGGCACCTCATTTCAAGAAGGAGATTGACAAGCTGGAACGTGTCCAGAGGAGGGTGACCAAAATGGTGAAGGGTCTGGAAACCATGAAGCCCTGTGAGGAGCAGCTTAGGGAGCTGGGGATGTTTAGTCTGCAGAAGAGAAGGCTAAGAGGGGATGTGATAGCCATGTGTAAATATTTGAAGGGATGTCATGTCGAGGAGGGAGTGGGCTTGTTTTCTCCTGCTCCAGAGACTAGGGCAAGGAGCAATGGATTCAAGCTGCAGGAAAGGAGATTCCACTTGAACCTCAGGAAGAACTTCCTGATGGTCATAGCTGTCCAGCAGTGGAAGATACTGCCCAGGAGTGTGGTGGAGTCTCCTTCTTTGGAGGTTTTTAAGCAGAGGCTGGATGGCCGTCTGTTGGGAGTGCTTTGATGGGGGTTCTGGTATGGCAGAACGGGGCTGGACTGGATGGCCCCTGGGGTCTCTTCCAATTCTAGGATTCTAGGATTCTATGTGCAATGAGGTAGTAAAATGGCATCTCATATAGAAAATGGCAAAATCAAATTTTGCTTTTTGGATTTTGTTCTTGAATATTTTCAAGTCATGGTTGGCTGAATCCGTGGATGTGGAGGACTGACTGCTGTTGCCTCCCATTGCTGGATAGGTTTTCCAAAACTGTTATAAATGGTAAGGTATGTTTGCTTTAGTGCCAGTTTGCCCACACAGACTGCTAACATCTGGACTGGCATGCTGTCTCCATTTCACTAACGCCTCAGTTCTGGAACCCAAACAAGAAAGGGGATAAGTGCCCAGTACAGTGCCTCGGTCTGGAGCTCCCTCTGTCTCAGAGAGTTTTAGGCAGCAGGGAAAGATCCTATGTTCTGCAGCTTGTTTGGCACACAATTGTGCATAACTCACCGGTCGTTGACCTTGGACAATCCTGTGTGGTGCTGAGTGTGCAGCAGAACCAAACCCAGAGGCCGTTCACTTCAAGAGCAGCCGGGGCCCTACAGAGTCAAAGAAAAGGAAAAGATGAGACACACATCCTCAGTGATGTATTTAAGCCTTTTACTCCAAGTCTCAAGTCTCTGCCTTCAAGTCTCAAGTCCGAGAGCCAACTTTATACCCCAACTTATATTCCAGAATTTTTGGACAGAGTTGAATAAAATCAGTTTTAACAATTTAAGCGGAGTTGGCCCTCCACATTTGTGATTTTGCCATCTGCACCTCTGGACGTGGGGAATAGGATCCTTCTTACTTCCCATTTGGAAGCGGGAGGATTTTTCAGAAGTGGGGAATAGGATCCTTCTTACTCCCCACTTCAAAAGCTTTAGAAGGAAGGATCCTTCCTCCTCAAGCTTGTTGCCCAACACATTTGCTGTTCCCCTTGAGAAATGCACCCTGCAGTCAGGGGGCAAGTCTTGTCATCTGCGCTTAGGAAAAGTTTTAGAAGGCTCCTCCTATATGCATTGAGGACAGGCTGCTGAGCAGACCTCAAGCCTGCCTCAAGCCCATTGCCTACCTCTTTTGCTGTTGCCCTCTGAGAAATACACCTGCACTTTGGGCTTGAGAAAGACTGTCATGTGAACATTAGGCAAAAAGGGATGGAAGAGTCGTCGTAAGGTTTCTGTTACTGAACCAAGGGCAGCAAGTCAGTCACTAAAAATATAGAAGTCTCAAGTCGAGTTGAGTCAGTGCGTCATTTATTGCCGAGTCGAGTCACTGAAGCGACTTAAGTCTGACTTGAGTCCTAGTCAATCAACTTGAGGCTACATCACTGCAAGTTCTCTCCTGAGCCTTCAATAAATGCACAACACCCCACAAAAAAACAAGTTTTTCGGTATCACAAATAGAAAAACGACTTCATTAAATCTTTCCACGAGAGGAAAAAAAGACAGGCCTGATCTGTCAGGCAGACTTCGCTGTGGGTAAGTTAGAGGAACCAAATATAGCTAGATTGTTCTTCTTGTTGTTGTTAGACTCATAGAATTGTAGAGCTGGAACAGACCGCAAGGACCATAAAGATGTGTGCCTTTAAGTCAACTCTGATTTATGGCAACCCTCTCATAGGTTTTCTATGAATTTGTGTGAAAGCTGGACAGTGAGGAAAGCTGATAATAAAGAATAACACATTTGAAAAGATCTCTTTTGAAATATGGTACCAGAAGAGAGTTCTACAGACCCCTTATCCAACATGCTTGGGACTGGAAGTATTTTGGATTTTGGAATACCTGTATTTGCATATATGTACATAATGAGCTTTGTTGGAGATTGGACCCAAGTTTAAACATGGAATTCAGTTATGTTTCATGTACCTTATGCACATAGCCTGAAGGTAATTTTATATAATATTTTTAATAATTTTGTGTATTGAACCATCAGAAAGCAAAAGTGTCACTATCTCAGCCACTCCGGCAGACAATTTCTAAGTTTAGAGTTTTTTTTGGAATTCATAGATAAAGGATGCTCAACCTGTATCATGGACCATTTCTGCACTAGACTGTTATCATGCTATTATTCCACTTTCAACATCCTATGGAATCTGGGGTTTGCAGTTTAGGGAGGGGCCTTAAGGCCCCTCCCTAAACTGCAAACCCCAGATTCCATAGGATGTTGAAAGTGGAATAATAGCATGATAACAGTCTAGTGTGGAAATGGCTATGGATTGCCAAAACAATAAACAAATGGATTTTAGAGCTAGTCTGGCCCACACTCTTCCCTAGAAGCCAAGATGACCAAGCTGAGACTGTCATCCTTTGGCCATATCATGAGAAGACATGACTCGCTAGAAAAGACAATCAGACGTGGTAAGGTAGGAGGCAGTAGGAAAAGGAGAAGACTACAGATGGATGAACTCAACCAAGGAAGACACATCCCTAAATCTGCAAGACTTGAGCGGGGCGGTTGAGGATCGGGTGATCCAGACGACTCCCATTCATAGCATCACCATAAGTTAAAGTTGACTTGATGGCAATTAACAACAACTCCTCATAGGGTTACCTTGACAAGATTTCTTCAGAGGAGGTTTGGAACTGTCTTTCCAAGGCTGAGAGGATGTGACTTGCCCCATGTCACCCACTAGGTTTCCATGGCTGAATGAGAACCTGAACCCTGGTATCCCATAGTCCAGTGGTTCTCAACCTGTGGGTCCCCAGATGTTTTTTGGACTTCAGCCCCCAGAAGCCCTGAGCATTGACCATAGTGGCTGGGGCTTCTGGGAGCTGAAGTCCACGAACATCTGGGGACCCACAGGTTGAGAACCACTGCGCATAGTCCTTGTCCAAGATGCAAACCATTACACTATGCTGCTATATAATTTAAAAAAAGAATCCCAAAAACAGAAACCCTGAACACATATTAGCTTTGGAATCTTAAATGAAACAGTGGTGCTCTCAAACAAGGATACTCCAGATCTTGTTGAGTTTAGGCTTCCAGCATCCTTGACCATGGAGCTAAGCTGGCTGGGGATTCCAGGGGTTGAAGGCCACAACCATCTCAATCTCAGAGGTGAAAAGACTGAACTGCATGCCTCTGCTGGAGACTACTGTTTTATAGAGGCAGGGAACCAATCAGTGACTTGCTAGCAGTCACCTGACCATGTCTCCTTATGTCTTTGCAAACATGCAACAGAAGTGATAGGGAACCAAGTTCTAGGAGAAGAGATGTAGCAGCTGCCATAAGTCATGCAACCTGTGGGAAAGAGGCCCACAGGCAGAGCTTGCAAAAGTTAGTTGCTTGGATAACAACTCCCAGAATCCTTCAACTGAGCTCAGCTGGGGGATTCTGGGAGTTGTAGCCCAAGCAGGTGATTTTTCCGGGCTCTGACCGTGAGATTGACTCCAACAGGTTAGTCCTTGAAGCCCCTGGAGACAAGGCTGTTGCCATCAAAAGGTTTTCTAGGAACTGTGAATTTACCGAGAAGGTGTCTTGAAAAACCTGCTATCTAAGGTGAATATCATTCTTCCCATCTCCCAAAATAGCACATACTTACATTGGCAAGCTAGAATCACTTAAGATCTCCCACACTGGAAGTTTTAATGGCTCACTGAGATCCTATCTGTGGCAAACTAATCCATAACCTCCTGAATTCATTTTTTAAAACGATATTATTGAAAGAATTTATAACACGCTTTCTGTTTGTGGAAATGGCCTTGCTCAATGCAGGTTGCACAACGCAAAATCAGAAGACTGAGCACCAAATTATACTAACATATGGTAAAAGCAGAAAGACAAAAATGCAAAGAGCTAGAACAAACGACCAAGTACTAACTACTGTTGCTGGTAGCAAAGAAGAGAGTAAAATCAGGCACAATGTTTGCTTCTTCTAGATCAGTTGTTTTTACCATTCTTGGCATGCAAGGCATGACCACATATGCAGATGAAATTGAATTACAAGGTGTAAAGCAAATCTTCCTATAAGATTTACATTGTTGGCCATGCCCTGACTTAGAATAACATGCGGTGAAAGCCAGCATAGTGTAGTTGTTCCCTATGGACTATAAGTCTGGAGGCCAGAGTTCGAATTCCCATTCAGTCATTGAAACCCACTGGATGACCTTGGATGAGTCATACTCTCTCAGCCTCAGCTGAAGGCAAAGGCAAACCCCTTCTGAGTAAATCATAGCAAGAAAACCCCGTGATGTTTGCCTTAGGGTTCTCGTAAGTTGGAAACAACTCGAAAGCACACAACAACAGCAGTGTCTGCACTGCACAACTATAGTAGCTTGGTACTCATTTAGGGGTCTATCCTATGGAACTTTCTTAAGGATCTCTGCTAGAGAGCTCCAGTGCTTATAGTGCAGCTGAGTGTGCCAGGACTGTGGAGCAGAGAATTCTCAGTACCACCCACCGAACTACAAATCTCAGGATTCCATAGGAGGGACCCTTAACAATTAAAGGGGCATCAAGGTCCTGTAACTGTGTAGTGCAAGCACCCATGAATAAGAAGGGTAAACTGTGTCCATGTTATCCTTTTAATAAGTCTGTCCTATATCCCCAAATATCCCATTTTAGAAGCAACAGTTCATTCTTCACAACATCCCTATGAGGTAGGTCAAGATGAGACAGGGGGCTTGATCATCTCAGACCCACTCAGCAGAGGGCAGAACCTGGAATTTCCAACAAGAAAGACTCCAGCTCAGGATTCTTAACCACTACACTGCACTGCCCTGCAGACACACACACTCCATATCCTAAGACCAAATGCCTCTGAAGGCAACAAATATGGCATGAAAACCACTTTTGCTACCCCACAGGCTGTGTGAGTACCAGGGATCCTATCCTCCCTAAATAATAAGTTAAGAGGATAGTGGGGACTGTAGTCCAGCACATCTGGAGGGCGGCTTCTGGGGAGAAGACTGGTTTAGAAAGGCTCTTCTGTCACTACCCATAGAGTAGTACCTAGCTCGCCCCTAAAAGCAAATATACCACAATACTTCCAGATACTTCTTAGAGAAAAGCTAATTAATGGCATAAGATAAGAGATAAAGCAAACCTTCATTTTTTGGGGGTGGAGTGGGTCTTCTTCCAACTACAAAGTTCACATGCAGATGCACAGAGGAACTTGTATAGCAGGCTAAGCCTGTTTGAGATTTACAAAGCACTTCTGCATCCCCAAGTTTGCATACTAGATTTTGCTCACGGCACAAGTGCATTTTAACTCCTTTCCCCTCTCTCTTTCCAGAAGAGAGCTGGGCCAAAGCTAACAAAATGAAATTCAACAGAGAGAAGTGTAAGGTCCTACACTTAGGCAGAAAAAATGGAATACAGAAATATAGGATGGGGGACACGTGGCTGGATAGCAGTACGTGTGAAAGGGATCTAGGAGTCTTCATAGACCACAAGCTGAACATGAGTCAGCAGTGTGATGCGGCAGCCAAGAAAGCCAATGCAATTCTCGGCTGCATCAACAGGAGTATGGTGTCTAGATCGAGGGAGGTACTGGTACCACTCTACTCTGCTTTGGTTAGACCTCATCTTGAATCCTGTGTCCAGTTCTGGGCACCCCAATTCAAGAAGGACATGGTCAAGCTGGAGCAAGTCCAGAGGAGGGCGACCAAAATGGTGAGGGGCCTGGAAGCCATGCCCTATGAGGACAGACTTAGGGAGCTGGGGATGTTTAGTCTGAAGAAGAGAAGGTGGACATAATAGCCATGTTTAAATATCTGAAGGGATGCCATGTAGAGGAGGGAGAGGGCTTGTTTTCTGCTGCTCCAGAGACCAGGACAAGGAGCAATGGATTCAAGCTGCAGGAAAGGAGATCCCACCTGAACCTCAGGAAGAACTTCCTGACAGTCAGGGCTGTCCGGCAGTGGAATCTGCTGCCTGGGAGTGTGGTGGAGTCTCCTTCCTTGGAGGTTTTTAAGCAGAGGCTGAATGGCCGTCTGTCGGGAGTGCTTTGAGGGTGTTCCTGCATAGCAGGGGGTTGAACTGTATGGCCCCTGGGGTCTCTTCCAACTCTACATTTCTATGATTCTATAATTCTAAGACAGCTTAACACCACCTGTGCCTCATCCTTGCTCTTATTGTTCTCATCTGGAACTTGTTGGCAGGTGCACAGTTTAAGACACCCCACCCCAACATTTCACAGATGAAAACTGGGCCATGTGTGACCAAAAGCAACATGTGGTCAAAATGGCAAAAGTGATTCATGAGGAAGAACACACGAGCAAGTAGTTCGTTTTTTGCCTGAGCTTACTGGGAAGGGCAAGACTCTGCCACCTTCTCTTCTCTCTACCTCTTTGCTGAGTTAAATGGAGCACAAGCTCCTTTTGCACTTTGAACTCAGTTTGCAGGATCTGAAGCAAGCTGAGGACAAAGGGGGAAAGGGGGCAATGGAGAGAAAAACCGGGACATTTGAAAAGCAGCTGAAAGAATGGAGTGACAGAGTATAAACTGAGGCTGTCCCTTCCAAAGTGGGACAGCTGGAGCATATGGGTTTAAGGCCTGAGTCTGGAGAAGAAAAAATTGACAGAAGATATGACAGCCATTTTTAAATATTTGAAGGATGATTATGTGGAAGATGAGCAAACTTGTTTTCTGTTGCTCCAGAGATTAGAACACAAACCAATGGATTTAAATTATGAGAGACTGAGAGTGACTCTCTTTGAACATAGTAGACTCTCTCTCTATATATATATTTTTGGAAGCCTTTAATGGTGCATCTACATTGCACAGTTGCGATAGCGTGATGCCACTTTAACGGCCACAGTTTCATGCTATAGAATCCTGGGATCTGTAGTTGGGTGACACACTTAAAATTCTCCACTACATTTCCTTAAATTACAGCATTAGATTTTCCTAAGGAAGAATTTCAACTATCTCAACAAACTACAAACTCCAGGATTGTGCAGGATGGAACCATGACAGTTAAACTATAAAAACAACTAATGCCAAGCTGGGGTGGTCATTTCTCAGAAGTACTTTAGCGGTGAATTCCTGCATGGTGGTGGAGGTTTGGGCTAGACTGAGGATCCTTGATTTCTCTTTCAGCTCTGTGATCACTACCCTTGTTCTCAAGACAGAAGCGTTTTTGCTTTTAGCTCCCTGCCTTGTGGTTTGGCAGGCTGCAATTCAGCTGCTGCAGCTTCACCTCTTGCATTGCTGCCTGCCAGACGGCTATTAGCCGCATCTGTTGTGTGAAGGTTGCTTCGTTTGGCAAAGGTCTGGCTCCTTCCAAGAAGCACCTGCTCCAGCATGTATTACTCATACATCAGTAAAGTAATGTTGAAAAGACAAGGGTCCCATGCTATACCATGCTTGATTTTCCTTTTTCTTGTGTGCCTTCATGTCATTTCCAACTTGCAGCAATCCTAAGGCAATACTGTTGCAGGGTTTTCTTAGCAACACACGTTCAAAGGCAAAGGGGTTTGCCTTTGCCTCCCTCTGAGGCTGAGAGTATGTGACTTGCCTAAAGTCACACAGTGGGTTTTCACAGCCAAGCAAGGATTCTACTGTGGTTTCCAGTGTCATAGGCCATTTTTGCATTACACTGTTACGCAAAGTGATTCCACTTTGCATAAGTGATTCCACTTTCCACCTCCTGTGGAGTTCTGGGGTTTACAGTTTCCTGAGGCCGAAGAGCAATCTGGCTGAGAATTCTAAAGGCTCCTCCTTAAACTGTAAACCTCAGGATTCCATAGGATGTGGACAGTGGAATAATAGCACTATAACAGTGTAGGGTGGAAATGGCCATAGTCCAGAGGACAGCTTTCCAAACTGTTCATGTTGGTGGCACACTTTTTAGACATGCATCATTTCGCGACACAGTAATTCCGTAAGTACAGTCCTCCCTCCGCATTCACTAGGGTTAGGGGCACAGGACCCCCGTGAAAGTGGAAAAACCGTGAATCATTCTAGGCCCTCCCAAACCATATTTAACACACACAAAAAAAGCATGATCAGCATATTCAACCCTCCATGGATTCCTTTTGAAGCACCCAGGTTCCTTCACAAGGCAGAAGTGGGGAGCTGGTGAGGCTTACGGACACCTCCTCTGCTGCCCTCCACCTTTTTTAAGAGGGACTTACAAGCCTTGTTTGCAGTTTCTCAGTCTCACGAGGCTTGCAGTCCCTGTTAAAAATGGCACAGGGAGGCAGCAGAGGTGACAGCAAATAATTCCATGAATAATCAAATCTGCAAAAGTGGAACCCGTAAATGTGGAGGGCTGACTGTAATTCGGTAAGTGGAGGCAGCCCCCTCCACCTGAGCCTGGCCCACCGCCAGGGTCTTCCTTGGCCTGAGGTGGCTGCAGTGGCAGTGGGAGAGGCAGCCCCTCCATCGTATAGGGACAAGGGGCGATGGGGGTGGTTTGCCCCGGGCGGCAGTGTTTTGGGGGCATCCTGGCTCGTAGCCACACCGCCACGCACCGTGGCCATGCCCGCGCACCGTGGCCACACCCCCTGCATGCACTCCAAGCTACACTGCTGAGCCCCTCCACCCAGGCCTGGCTGGCCTCCCGCTGCTGCTCTTGGGGGCCGTGGCGGCGGGAGGGGCAGCCCCTTCGCGCGACACACCTACACACTGCAGCCGACACACTAATGCGTTGCGACACACAGTTTGGAAAGTTCTGGTCCAGAGTTGAAGCCACTATGCCAGACGGGGCCTCTGCATTCTATTTTCAAAGAGGTGTGAACACGACGCGCACTGCTGCCGCATTTCCCCCGTGCAATGGTTCGAAGAGTCACTAGGAGCAAGCAAGGTGTTTTTCAAGTACAGGTTGTGCGTCCAAATGGACACCCAGTCCTGGCTTTTGGACACCCAGTGAAAGCAAATGGATGCATACAATTTCATCTGTGAACCCCATGACTCCCACTCTGGTTTCTTCTGCAAACGAAAAGTAAAAATAATCCCCATATATAAGGCCAGAGTCCTGATCTGGCAAACCGAATCCATAAGTGTTTCTGGATGGATGGCTCCATGTAGGGATCACAGCTGTTCCTATTGAGCAGCTATGCAGTACTCTTTCCCTCTCACTTTACATAGATTTCTTTGTTTAAAAAAGTGTATGCAGAAAGAAGAGAAAAAGGCAGGGGCCATTTCTGCACGAGTCTGTTATAGCACGATGATTCCACTTTCAACCTCCTATGGAATCCTGGGGTTTGCAGTTTCGGGAACTGCAAACTCCAGAAACTGCAAACCCCAGGATTCCATAGGAGGTTGAAAGTGGAATCATCGTGCTATAACAGACTCGTGTGGAAGTGGCCAGAGAAGGGGAAAAACTGAGAAATTTGGGAGGAAGAACGGGGGAAAATATATAAGAGGGTTATGATTGGAAGATGAATTTATCTGGGATGCTTGGGAAATTCTTTCTTTTTTAAAACATCATTTCTTTCTTAATTTGAAAACAATCAAACAGTCACGTTCACAATTAAAATGACCGCTACAATCACAGAATCCTAGAGCTGGAAGAGACCACAAGGACCATCGAGTTCAACCCCCTGCCACGCAGGAAGACACAATCAAAGCATTCTGGGCAGATCAAAGCATTCCCGAAGGAAAGAAATAGATGTTCTGAAAAAAGAAAGAAAAGGAAAAAAGAAAAACCCAAGCCCAAAACTAAAACTAGAGCACAACCCTAGCAAACTAAATTAAAACACTGGATATCAACTAACTAAAATGCTTTCCGCCCTACAAGGTTGTAGTGGTATTATTTCATTTTCAACATCCTGTGGAATTCTAGGGTTTGTAGTTTATTGAGGCCAAAGAGCTCTCTGGCTGAGAATCCTAAATGTCCCTCTCTAAATTGCAAACCCCAGAATTCCATAGGATGTTGAAAGCAGATTAATAACACTATAATAGCATAGTGCAGAAATGGCCTTAATGTCAGCCTACTAAACCATGAAAGGGCTTTGAACCTCCCAGGAAAACTGTAATGAAAGGAGAAAAAATTTAAAAAGAAATTGCAGATCCAACAAAGTGCTCCAACTAGAATTACTAGTTTTAATAGCCACAAATGATTCCATTGTTAGGTTTCTTATTGCTCAAATAAAACAAAATATTTTTTTTTAAAAAAATCCCATAAATGGGAATCATGAAGAAAACCTTCTCTGGAAAGGACCCAGGATGGGGGAATTTTTCTCTTATTGATGGAACAGACTGAGGGATTTCTGCACAATGGCTCCATCCTGGCAGGGGGACGCATTGCTGCCGGTCCGCGACACATGGCTTTGCACTATCACACGTTCCGCACTAGCCTGTTATAGCGCGATGATTCCACTTTCAACATCCTTTGGAATCCTGGGGTTCCCGAAACTGCAAACCCCAGGATTCCATAGGATGTTGAAAGTGGAATCATAGCGCTGTAACAGCCTCATGCGGAAATCCGACAAAAAGAGGTTCTTTCTCCCAGTCTTCTGCTTCCGACAGCCAACCGTGACAAGCCATTGAGAGCCTTACACACACAGCTGCTGCTTTAGTTGCTTCCATCTGCTCTGCAGGGACATGCCCTGTTCATACGGGGACTCTGTTTAGCTGCCTGGGGATGATAGGAGTTGCAGTCCTTCCCCGCTTTGGGGAGCAAAGTGGGAAGGAGACCTTAGCTCAGCTCTGAATTAAGAATGACCCATTTCATTCATCTCCTTTTGGGCAAGGATACAAAAAATGCTGGCTTCTCGAATGAAGACCTGGGATTCTGGTAAGAAGGGAGTTGATTCATAGGGAGGGTTTCTCTGTCTGTCCGTCCGTCCGTCCTTCCTTCCTTCCTTTCCTTCCTTCCTTCCGTTCTCTCTCTCTCTCTCGCTGCCTGTCTCTCTCTTTCTTTTCTGCTTCCTTGCTTTCCAAACCAATGTCACATTTTGGAGGGTGGGGTGGGAGGTTTGATTTATGATGTGGGGCTGAAATTTTGAAAATCCACAGAGCCTGGCGCTGGAGGAAGGCCAGCGAAAATGAGTGGTAATGAAGCCTGTTTCCATGGAGATGGTTCCATTAGCATGCTGGCGTATCGTGCTGTGACGCCGTGCTCTCGCCATCAGCAGTGATGGCAGTGGGCAAAATGCTAGCATGCGAGGAAAAAAGACCCTCCTTCATCCCCCCTCCACAGCTTCCCCTTCTCAGCACCAATGAGGAAGGGTTGGAACAGCCGATCTTGCTGCAAGTTCCCTGAGCCCTAGGGCACTGAAACCTCTCCCTTCAGTTCAAGTGATGTCGGAGCATTTTGACAGCACGATGTTTCCAGCCCTGAGAGTCGATGGAGAAACCGGGGAAAGGCCAAAGCAGAAATAGAGAGAGAGAGAGAGAGACAGAAAGTCAGTGCAGAGAGAGGGAGAGGGATACTCCTTTATTGCTCACCAGAATCAGCCACGCTGCCAACAGGAAATTCTGCATGACATGATGAGAGAGACAACAGCATCATTATCTCATCACCATCATGATTATCATAGAATGATAGAGTTGAAACAGATCCCAAGGGGCCATCAAGGCCAGCCCCATTCTGCCAGGCAGGAACAAACCATCAAAGCGCTCTTGATAGATGGCCATCCCGTCTCCAAAGGAGACTCCACCACACTCCCAGGCAGCAGCAGATTCCACAGTCGGGAAGTTCTTCCTGATGTTTAGATGGACTCTCTTTTCCTCTTGCTTGAATCCATTGCTCCATAGTGTCCTTGTCTCTGGACCAGCAGAAAACAGGCCTGCTCTCTCCTTGACATGACATCCCTTCAAATATTTAAACATGTCCCCTCTTAACCTTCTCTTCTCCAGGCTAAACATACCCAGCTCCCTAAGCCGCTCCTCCTAGGGCTTCCTGGTTTCCAAGCCTTCTACCATTTTGGCCACCATCCTCTGGACATGTTCCAGCTTGTCTATATCTGTCTTGAACTGTGTTGTCTATCATTTCTATGATCTATGATTCTATGATGATCATCATCATCAGATGACTTATGTTCTCCTACATGGAAACTTATATTTTCCTACATGTTTTCCTACATGGACCCAGGTCTGTGGGACATTGCAAAACAGAGCAGTTTTGCAATGTCTGTATTCAACAAGGGGCTGTTGTTACATTACATTGCAGATGAGCCAGCAAAATAATTATTGTATTTCAGCACTAATGATCCACGGGATCAATGCACATCAGATGCTCTTTCTGGCATCAGGACATGCATCTTCACAATTCACTGGTATGGTCCCTTAGCACTTGGTGCCTAAAAACCTCCAAAGAAGGTGACTCCACCACACTCTGAGGCAGCACATTCCACTGTTGAATGGCTCTTTTACTGCCAGAAAGTTCTTCCTAATGTTTAGGTGGAATCTCTTTTCCTGCAGTTTGAATCCATTGCTCCTTATCCTAGTCTCTGGAGCAGCAGAAAACAAGCTTGCTCCATCCACCACCTGATATCCCTTCAAATATTTAAATATGGCTGTGTCATGCCACCAAGCTAGTGAGGTGTGTGGTTTGAATGTTGGACTAGAACCCTGGACAGCAGGGTTCTAGTCCAACATTCAAACCCTGACAATGACTGCACACCCAAGAATAACCTCCTTACTCAGGTGGACTTCAACTCCCACCCAGAATTGTCACCCAACATTTCTATAGTCCAAGGTTGGGACCCTCCAGAAATCTGTGGACTGTAACTCCCACCATACTTAGCCAGCATAGCCAGTGGTGAAGAATGCTGGGAGTTGCAGTCCAACAACTTCTGGAGGGCTGTGTTATCTTTACCCCACTGTAGTCCAACATCTAGGCTGAAGTTGATGGGAATTGTAGTACAACAGGGCTGGAGGGGGGCAGGCTGGAGAAGGCTGCCCTATGACATATTGCAGCCACCATTTGCAACAACCAAGATTGTGGGGAGGATGGTGACACTGCTCCTTGGCCTTCTAGGAAAGAGGAAAAGGCCAAAAGCTGAAGAACGCCTGGCTGAGCCAACCCCACCCCTAACAAGAAATTCTTGTTAGAATGGCCATTAGATGGCATTGCATGCTTTCTGTATGTATATAGTGTGTAGAAAGTTATACAGTCAGCCCTCCATATTTGCAGGTTTCACTTTTGCGGATTTGATTATTCACAAATTATTTGCTGTCAGCTCTGCTGCCTCCCTTGGCCATTTTTAATAGGGACTGCAAGCCTCGTGAGACTGAGATGCTGAGAACGAGGCTAGTAAGTCCCTCTTTAAAATGGTGTGGGGCAACAGGGGAGGCCCCACCAGCTCCCCACTTCTGCCTTGTGAAGGAACCCTGGTGCCTCAAAGAAATCCATGGTGGGTTGAATATGCTGATCATACTTTTTTTGTGTGTATTAAATATGGTTGGGAGGGCCTAGAATTATTCACGGATTTTCCACTTCCATGGGGGTCCTGTGCCCCTAACCCTCGCAAATGTGGAGGGAGGACTGTAACGGTTTTTGACGAACGAATTAACCAGCCCACAAAGGCAGGTGCACTGCACTGCACTGAGAACAACCGTTGTAAAACATGTCTGGGATTAAGCTCTGGAACATCTCCAGATTGGAATAAAAGTGTGTTTAATGTCAATTATTAACTTCGACATTTTACAACATGTGTTAGTTGCAGTGTGGGAGGTCACACGGTTACCATCGCATTATTTTTATTTGTTTAGGATTTCCACCCAGAGCATCCCCAGCAGGGAGCTGTCCAGCCTATTTTGGAAGATGTTCAGAGAAGCAGACCCCCTGCCACCTCTCCAGGCAATCAGTTCCATTTCCTAGGACATTTCTGCACTAGACTATTATAGCGCTATGATTCCACTGAAACTGCAAACCCCAGGATTCCATAGGATGTTGAAAGTGGAATCGTAGTGCTATAATAGTCTAGTGCAGAAATGGCCCTAGTGTGAGACTGGGTCTTCAGAAGACCAGGGTTCAAATCCCCAGTCAACCTCTCTTACCAAGAAAACTGTCAGCCTGCCCCACTCCAGCCCAGTTGCACTGCAATTCCCATCAACCCCAGCATAGATGTTGGACTACAGCAAGGGTTGCCACAAGCCAGACTGAAGGCACATAACAATACAGAAACCCACTAACTGAGCTTGGGTAAGTCGCTCTCTCTCAGCCTAAAAGAAAGGAACTGCACGAGAAATGGAAAACCTCTTGTGAATTAATCTTGGAGAGAGAGAGAAGAAAAACAGCCCTTGGAGAGCTGGAATGGTACAGTGGTTTGAGTGCTGGGCCATGTCTCCAGGAGAGCATATTCCTGCTCTGCCCTGGAAACCCACCAGGCGACCCTGGATAAGTCACACTCTCTCAGCCTCAGAGGAAGGTCACGACAACCCCTCTCTGAAGAAATCTTTCCAAGAAAGGCCTAGGACAGGGTTGCCATCCCTCACAGTCGACTTGAAGACACATAATAATAATGAGAACAGTATTGCTTGCAAATGAAGTCGCAGGGGGTGCAAAGCAGAGGCAACAGTAAACCTCCCTGAATTAATTCTGCCAAGAAAACACTGATATGGGGTCACCAAACTCCAATTGCACATAAATTACAAAGACTGTAGTGTGAGGCGAGGCTTGACTTCCAGTTTGCGGGTTGCTCCTTCCCTTGTTATTTTGAAGCCTCGGTTAAAACCGGTTTTGTTTTCCAAAGCTTTTGGAATTTTAGTTTAATACTGTTTTATAATCTTGTTTATTACGATTACACATGCAGTAAGCTCTCTTCTGGCACAACGTCCACACGCACAAATGCAAGGTCCTGCAAAATGTCACATCCCATTATAATCAATGGGCGTGATAGGTGCGTGCACATCACACCCATTGACTAAAATGGGGCACAACAGTTGTGTTTTTTTGTCTGTTTGTTTTTTAACATGGGCGTTCCTGGAATGGAACACCCACATGTATGGTGGATGCACTGCATTTTTCAGTTGCTTTACATTATACTGTATTTTATCTGGATACTTTCTTTTACAGTTGTATGGTAGACTTCCTTCCTTCCTTCTCTTTTTCCTTCCTCTTTCTTTGTGTGTATATACATATTTTTTTAGATTGTATACTTTTAGTAGGACCTCCTGTTTTTGGTTGTTTTACTTGTAAAGTGCCATGTACATGGATGGCACTATGTAAACAAACAACAACACAAATAATAACAGTTTGAGACCTGCTAGCCTGGGTATTTGGGAGTTTGAAGCCTGGTTTGTAATCTGAAGCCTAGCGGTTTGTATGGCAAGGCTCGACTTGTAGGCCATTTCCTTCCTACACTGTTGTAGTTCTTCTATTGCACTTTCAACAACCTATGGAATAATCCTGGGGTTTGCAGTTGAGGGAGGTGCCTTTAGAATTCTCAGCCAGAGAGCTCTTGGGCCTCAGCAAACTACAAATCCCAGTATTCCACCGGAGGTTGAAAGCGCAATAATGGCACTATAACGGTGCAGTGTGGAAATGGCTGTAGTTTGATGCCTGGTAGTTTGTTGTGCGGAAGGAGCCCATGTCATGGGGTGGCTTAGGTGCTGGGCTAGGACACTGTGAGACCAGGGTTTAAGTCCCACTCCACCATAGAACCCCAGTGGGTCACCCTGGGCAAGTCACACTCTCTCAGACTCTGGGGAAAACTGCCTCTAAAGCAGTGGTTCTCAACCTGTGGGTCCCCAGATGTTCTGGACTTCAGCTCCCAGAAGCCCTGAGCACTGTCCATAGTGGCTGGGGCTTCTGGGAGCTGAAGTCCACAAACATCTGGGGACCCACAGGTTGAGAACCACTGCTCTAAAGAAATCTGGCCCAGAAAATTTGAGGAGAGAGTCGCCATATTGGGGCAATTCTAGTTTAGTGGTTTAGATTTTGGACTAGTACTCCAAGAGACTGGAGTTAGAACCCAGCTTAGCTGTGGAAGCCCACTGTGTGGCCCAGGGCGAGTCACACTCTCTCAACCTCAGAGGAAGGCAATGCCAAACCTCCTTTGCAGAAATCTTGCCAAGAAAACCCCATGAGAAGGTTGTTGTGTTAGTCATTTCTAACTTAGGGAAACCCTCTTGTGGGGTTTTCTTGGCAAGATTTAGTCTGAAGGGTGTTTGCCCTTGCTTCCTCTAAGGACGAGAGAGTGTGACTTGTCCAAGGTGGGTTTCCATGGCTGAGTGGGGATACAAACGCTATTCTCCAGAGTCAACGCTCAAACCACTATACCGTGCTGTCTGTCTGAGAAGCTTGCCATGACTCACATAACATATATATACATTTCTGCCCTAAAAAAATAGAAAGTGGGTCCAGAATCCAAGTGACCCTTGCAAAAACATTTCTGAAACAACAATGAAACATGACGGTCCAAGATCCACAACACATTAGTGTTAAAAGAGGGGAAAAACTCTTTTGAAAAAAAAGTGGTAAAAAATTTTTTACCACTTTCTAGGTAAAATTCTTGCTTATAATGTGTTTGTTCCAAGCCTTGACACATTCAAGCTGAAATTAAACCTTTTATTTCCTTCTTTTTTTTTTTTAACAGCTCTTGTGGAGGTAGAGCGAACCTTTTCCAAAAAGTTGGAATGTGTATTGAAATATTAAGGTTTTTAAAAAGCAGAAGGTCTCTGGATTGTTGCGTTGGCATCTCCCTCTTCTGCCCCCTGCCCACCTGGAGGAACAGAATTTTGTAACTGATGGTAACCGGCTTCTAGTTAAACAAGATCTGGGCGGCTGGCTCACAGAGCGCAAGCAAGATGCCCCCGTGCTGGAACACCGACAGATGACATTTATGTTATTTTTCTGGCATTTGCAGACTTCTCCCTCAACTGTTGGCAAGTAGGGAAGATCTGATAGGCACAACAGCGCACAACAGCCTTGCGGTATTCCGTCACGCGAGCCTGGAAATGGCACCGCCAAAGACGACACCTTGCAAGGAGCTACGCCTGCCCAGAGATATGCAAAGGATCAAGAATGGAACTGCATGGAAGGCAGTGCATGGTTGCTTCTCTAAAGGCAGGGTTTGGCTCCACCTTTGATTCGCCCTTTCTGAGTAGGTGTGGCTGGGGACCGGTATAAAAGAGGTGTCCCTGCAAGGGAGATTTGGCTCTTAGGGAAGAGGCCATTTCCGCACTAGACTGTTATAGTGCTATCACTCCACTTTCAACATCCTATGGAATCCTGGGGTTTGCAGAACTGCAAACCCCAGGATTCCATAGGATGTTGAAAGTGGAATGATAGCACTATAACAGTCTAGTGCGGAAATGCCCAGAGTCAAGAGTCATGTTGACGTAGGGATGGGCCAACTGAATCCTCAGCAAGGATTCAAGATTCACGGATCTGAATCCCCATGCCAAGACAGGTGAACCAAATCTTTCGAATCCACAGGTCCTCCTGCCTGCTGCCGGCGCAATCCAGCCCAGGGTGGGTGGGAGGAGGTGGCGGGGAGCGCAATCTTGGGGTCCTTGCTCTTTCCCCACCTGCCACCGATGCGATTGTGCCTGTGGCAGATGGGAGAAGCTTGCAGGGAGCGTGATCGTGCGCTCACCGCTCTTTTCCTGCCTGCCACTGGCGCGATCCAGCTGGGGTGGCTGGGAAGAGGTGGCGGCGAGTGCGATCCCCTGCTCCTCGCTCTTTTCCTGCCTGCTGCTGGTGTGATCCTGCCCGGGGCAGGCGGGATAAGCTTGTGCGGAGCGCGATCCTGCACTCCCCACTCTTCTCCCGGCTGCCCACCAGTGTGATCCTACCTGGGATCCTGAAAGTTTTCCTGAAAGTGAAAAACACTATTTAATTTGTTTTTCATTAAACAAAGATGTCAAATTCTGCTTCAAAAACACTTTTCAGTAGAGGTGCTTTCTCTCCCTTGCTTTTTAAACCCATTTCAATGATTAGAAAGATTCGTGAGATTCGTGGATTCCCAGAAACTTCCAGGGATTTGGATTTGGAAAATTCTGGATTTGTCCCATCCCTAGATTGATGTAACAGAGCTTGTGGAACTCTGAGTAGGTTGCTGCCCTTATTTAATCTCTGTGAAAGTGCTACTGATTAAATAACAACATTTCACAGAATTATAGAGTTGGAAGAGGCCTCAAGGGCCAGCCAGTCCAACCCCCTTTTGCTATGCAGGAATACACAAAGCACTCCAGACAGATTGCCATCCAACCTCTGTTTAAAAACCTCCACCACACTCCAAGGCATCGTATTCTACTGTCAAATAGCTCTTATTATCAGGAAGGTCTTCCTAACGTTTTAAGGGGAATCTCTTGTACAGTACAATAGTTTGAATCCATCGCTCCATGTCCTTTTCCCTGGAGCAACAGAACACAAGCTTGCCCCATCCTGTGTATGACATCCCTTCAAATATTTAAACATGGTTATCACATCGCTTCTTAACCTTCTCTTCTCCGGGTTAAACAGACCCAGCTCCCTAAGCCATTCCTCGTGGTTTCCAGGACTTTGTACCAATGTAAAGCCATCACAGGATTCTAGCCCCTGGACTACAATTCCTATCACCCTTAGCAAGTACAACCATGCTGTGAGCTGTTGTTGTCAAATTGTTTCTGACTTATGGCAGCCCCGAAGGTGAACCTATCTTGCAAGCGTTGCCTTTGGGGGTTTGCCTTTGCCTTCCTCTCAGAGTTGCCCACGGTCACCAAGTGGGCTTTCGTGGCTGGGTCCTGGTCTCCAGAATTGTAGCCACATGCTCAGACAGACTACCACTTTCAATGAAAGTTGCAATTTATGACATCCGAAGGGCATCAGCTTATGGGTCATACTCATACTTTTTATCAGTTTCAGAGCTTGGAAATAACTGGTTACACACAGCTAGTTACTTGAGCAACACGTGATGCAGTTGCATTTCAAAAGCAACATGAGTCAGAGAAGTTACTTTACTGGTACAGCAGGGAGCAATGTTTTCTTTTAAAAAGAAGGGAGCATTTTAGGACATGACAGGTTTTCTGTTATCAGTCCTAAGAGATCCCTCCCCAAAGCAACAGAATCCATAGAAGGAGCAAGCAGGAACACAATGGTTGGGAATCCTACATCAAGGAGATGGAAGGTGACTTTAGACTCACAAAACGTTGTGTGACAGTTGTGCATTAGGGAACTGCAACGCTACGCAATCAAACCGCCAAACTAATGCGAAATGCACCATGATAACACATAATGCAAATCTGCAAGTGCGATACACAAGAGCACCATGGGTGCAAGGATGCCACAGGTTCAGTTCTGCTTCCACAAACTCCAGCTGGATACAGATGTTATGTCATGGCCCAGCGAGATGTATAAGGGGAATTTATGCATACATACATCACTAAACAGGATGCCAGCCAAGGAGATTTTATCCCCCAAAACTGCAATGAGAGGTTACATTTCAACCAAGGAAGAACAGGAGTGAATTACTTTCAAAAACTGATCTTTCCAGGTTTGATAATTTTTTTGATGCTACAGGTCTGTATTTTTTTTCCTCTCTGCGTTTAGCAAATCAGAAACTTAGCATATAACTGGCACCTTTGTATAGTTCTAAAATCTACCCAAGGCCTGGAGCTCTGCGGGAGCTGGACGCAGCAGAGTAAATCCACAGCACCCATTGATGGACGCAGAAACCAAGTTCTGACTCTTCTCTCCTTCTCCTTCTAAGGTATTCTCCAAACAGATGCCTGTTTCTGCTTGGCATTTCCTTTTCCCTCCCCTTCATATTTGCCAGAGGAGAACCTGTCAGAGGAACAGTGGCTCCTTCATTGAGCTGCAGAGGATCCAACCGTGGGTTGGGGCCATGCTGAAGGAAAGACAAGGCCGGCATTGTAAAGTTAAGCGCTGGGACCTACAGAACCGCCACTGTGCTCTAGTAGATGGCTTGAGAAGGGTCTGTTCATACTGGAAACACATCTCCCGTGCATTCCTGCAGCTCTTTTCCTCCACAGATATAATAAAATCCAGGTGGAGAAAGTTGCTTCCCTATCAGGATTCACTGACATAGCTGAGCCACCTTCTAAAAATTAGTAAAATTATTATTTTATTTATCTCTCACCCTTTTCTTAATACTTGAGACTCAACACACCTTACAAAATATTAAAGCAAACACAGAGTGGAATACATTATTAAAAAATAAGTGAATATTGTCAGTATTGGAGGCAGATTGCCACTGTGATATCATATACCCTCCCATTGTCCGGATTTCATAGAATCTTAGAGCTGGAAGGGGCCACAAAGACCATCTAGTCCAACCCCATTCTGCCATGGAGGAATACATGACTAAAGCACTCCTGAAAGACGTCCATCAAACCTCTGTCTAAAGACCTCCAAAGATGGAAAAGCCATCCAACATAATGTACAGTCAGTCCTCCACATTAGTAGGTTTAACAGTCATGGATCTGACTGTGAGTGTTTCCACCCCTCTCAAAACCAAAGTGCCTCTTTTCCAGGGGAACCTGCCCTCTCGACAGCTCTGATCAGGCTCTGCAGCCCTTTAAAAACCTGCCTCTGAGCCTCCTCTACCAGCCATTGCCTGGCCAGCTAAGGACAGCTTGCACCCTGATTTCTCAGCACCACAAACCCTCCCCGATGCCCCACCACACACCCAAGGAAGGAGATGGATGTGAGAGAGGAAGTATAGGGTCACCATACCAACCCACCCCTTTTCCTTCTCATTTCTCAGACCTATTTTGGATCCTGGGTGCCCTCTCCACCCACAATGCTTCAGTCCCCTTCCGAGAGATGCCCCCGCTACATTTTGATATTTGCAAATTTTCCACTTTTGCACGGGTCTTGAGCCCCTAATCCCAGCGAATGTGGAGGGCCCACTGTATTCCACTACCAAACCATTCTTCAGTTTTTTAAAAAACCTTCCTAATGTTTAGGTGGAAGCTCTTTTCTTGTAATTTGAATCTGTTGGTTCATGTTCTAGTCTCTGGAGCAGCAGAAAAGAACCTGAGAAAGGCCCAACTAATCCTCTGCCATTGCACTTTTTAAGGCACTTCTAAGATGTCTTGGGCCATTTCCATACTGGACTTTTATAGTGCTATGATTCCACTTGAAACGTCCTATGGAATCCTGGGGTTTGCAGTTTTGGGAGGGGACACCTGGCCCCTCCCGAAACTGCAAACCCCAGGATTCCATAGGACGTTTCAAGTGGAATCATAGCGCTATAAAAGTCCAGTACGGAAATGGACTTCGCTTCTCTTCTCCTACTACTTTTCCCCTTTGTGCTTGGGTTATTTCAGTTGCTGCACACTGAGTTCAAAGTGCAAAGGCAGTTTTGCATTCGATTAATTTGCCAGGTGGAGAGGGGAAGAAGGGGTGGACTCTTGCCCCTTCCTGCAGACTCTGGCAAAAGCAAACTGCTGCAGTCTCTCTTCACTTGTGTGTCCTTCTTCATGAGTAACCTTTGCCATCTCGACCGTACTCTGATGTTGCTTGGCCACAGGTGTCCAGGTTTTCATTTGTGAAAATGTTGGAGGGTATGGTATCAGTTGCTAGGGAGCATGAGACAGAGAGGCTATTTGCTTGTTTTCTGCGTTGTGATAAGGAGAAGGGAAAAATGGGGAGGGGGGAACATCTAATTTCAAAAACAAAGGTTGCCTAACTTTGAGGCCCAGAAATTTCAATTTCAAATCTATAGATCAGTTATGGTTATTTAATACTGATGGAAAGACACTCTGTACATGTTCCAGAATTCTCTGCTTTCAAAGCCCATATTAGTCACGCACACAGCTGCTCTTATTTTAGCTGGGGCTCAGTCCCATTGCTTGGATGTGAAATTCTGAAAAGATGTTTCAAACCACCGGAGAAGTCGGACTCAAGTTACTCAAACCAGTGTATGGAAAATAATTTACCATTCTTTTTGTTTCTTTTTAAACTTGGCAGGTCATCTTTGCAGCCTGCCTTAAACTGATATTACGTCTGTAGATTATTATGAACCATGGCACATTTTTAAAAATTCGCACATTCTTATCCTTATCTGTTTTCGCTAGTGTCCTAGCTGCTGTCAAATTTTAGAAAAACAGACACGCATAGATAATTACACCAAAGCTGACCATTTTAGATATGTTTCTAATATGCAGAATCTGGCCTGGTTTTGGTGTAGCTAGGAATGTAGAACCGAACTGACACGACCCTTAGTTACATCCTGTTTGGATTACTGTTAACATGTTTTGCGTGGGAAAGCCTTCGAAGAGTGTTTGGAAACTTCAGCTGGTCCACAGAACTGGAGCCAGATATTGCTAACAGGGGCTACCTACAAGGATCATACAACTCCCTTTTTCCAGCAGCTTCGCAGGCGGCCGATCTGTTTCTGGGCAAAATTCAAAGTGCAGGTTATGGCCTGTAAAACACTCTACCGCTCATATCCAAGTTATCTGAAGGACTGCATTCCCCCATATGAACCAGCCCATGCCTTGAGATCTTCTGGGACGGTTCTTCTCACAGGTACATCTGGTGGCAACGATGGAGAGGGCCTTCTCTGCGGTTCCACCAGTACCCTCCTTACTAAATCATAGAATCATAGAATCACAGAAATGTAGAGTTGGAAGAGACCACAAGGGCCATCCAGTCCAACCCTCTGCCATGCAGGAAAACCCTCAAAGCCCTCCCGACAAGTGGCCATCCAGCCTCCGCTTAAAAACCTCCAACGAAGGAGACTCCACCACACTCCGTGGCAGCACATTCCACTGCCGGACAGCCCTGACCGTCAGAAAATTCCTCCTGAGGTTCAGGTGGAATCTCCTTTCCTGCAGCTTGCATCCATTGCTCCTTGTCCTGGTCTCAAGAGCAGGAGAAAACAAGCCCACTCCCTCCTCGACATGACATCCCTTCAAATATTTAAACATGGCTATCATGTCCCCTCTCAACCTTCTCTTCTGCAGACTAAACATCCCCAGCTCTCTAAGTCTGTCCTCATAGGGCATGGCTTCCAGGCCCCTCACCATTTTGGTTGCCCTTCTCTGGACCTGCTCCAGCTTGACCATATCCTTCTTGAATTGGGGTGCCCAGAATTGGACGCAGTATTCAAGATGAGGTCTAACCAAAGCAGAATAAAATGGTACAAATACCTCCCTCGATCTAGACACCATACTCCTATTGATGCAGCCAAGAATTGCATTGGCTTTCTTGGCTGCCGCATCACACTGCTGACTCATGTTCAGCTTGTGGTCTATGAAGACTCCTAGATCCCTTTCACACGTACTGTTAGCCAGCCACGTGGCCCCATCCTATATTTCTGCATACCATTTTTTCTGCCTAAGTGTAGGACCTTCCATTTGTCTCTGCTGAAATTCATTTTGTTAGCCTTGGCCCAGCTCTCCAATTTGTCCAGGTCATTTTGAATTTTGATCCTGTCATCAGGCGTGTTAGCAACCCCTCCCAATTTGGTGTCATCTGCAAATCTGATCAGCGTGCCAAATTTCTGCAGCCAGGTAAAGTCTTTGCTTGGGTGAACAGACCTTGCATAATGTGCTAGATTTGGTATTTGCTGATTTTTTTTTTTTTAAAGGCGTATGTTTTCAACAGGTTTTCATTTTTTGATAGCTTAAATATATTTTTAACTTTTTTATGTTGTTAATTTTTAAGCTGTTTGTTTTAACAGCTGTAAGCCATCTTGTGCTGTGAACTGGGAAAAGGCTGGATATAAATATAAATAAATAATATAAATATAAACAATAAATAAACCAGCAACAACAAGTGGTTTGAAAAGCCTGACCTTCTTTCCATAGCAACACTCAGAAAAATGCTCACCCAGAGGACAGGCACTCACCAATGGCTGGGAAGGGTATGCAGCACCATTGGTGAAGATCCTGCATTGAGGACAGGGACCGTAGCTTTTTGCTCATAGAGTCACCACATAGTTGTGCACTGCTGCCTCATTAATGAATTGCAATGTTGCAAAACTGAATGTGCAATGAAATATGCGCGTGCACAATTTGAGATGCACATCCATGTGCCATGCACATGCTTATCCATCCTCACAGCACAGCCACAGACAATGACCACATGAACGATTCTTGCATCTATAACCTTTAAAGGGAATGTGAATGTGGGTGTTATTATTCTTGTTGTGTGCCTTCCAGTAATTTCTGACCCTAAAGTTACAAGGCTTTCTGAAGGCTGAGAGTGTGTGATGTGCCCAGTGGGTTCTCATGGCTGAGCCTGGTCTCTAGGGCTACAGCCGAACACTCAAACCATGTTGGATCTTGGATGTTCGACATCAGAAAAAAAGGTCCAACTGCTTCTGTAGGGAAACTTATGCATCTGTAATGCAGAGAGGACACCCTGGGGCATCCTGCCGAGGGGTGCTGCAGGGGGCACCCTGGGGCATCCTAGCGAGGGGCACTGCGGAGGGCACCCCAGGGCATCCTAGCGAGGGGCGCTGCGGAGGGCACTCTGGGTATTATATTTAGAGGTGATTCAGATGAGATTTTGGGCATTATACTGAGGGCTGCCCAAGACACTTTGCTACCTGAGGAAGCCCATCAGTGGTACCTGTCTCCATCCCAAGTTAACACGCAAAGTACCTTAGATCAGTGAAATTGTTCTGACACTTGAGGCAGAAAATCTCACAAGTGCCTCTCTCTATCTCTTGCAGTAAAAGCAGAATCTTAATGAATTAATTATACAATATGTTGCTCTTTCGTGACACCCAAATTCTGATGCTGGAGTCAGCTGCCTCACTGTGCCCATGAGCTGATAAAAAGCTGCAGCCATGGATAATTAGAATGAAATAATATAAGAGCATCCTTCACTAGTTGCGAAAATCGGGCAATGCGTCCATCAGGCAGGATGGCTGGGGATGATGGGCACTGTGGTGAAACACATCTGGAGGCAAACAGGTTAGGGCAGGCCAGGATAATCTACACTTTCACAGGTGGGTCTGTTGTTACCCCTGACATGATCATCTCTGCTCTTATAATAGGAAACGGTGGTGAGATCTATTCACAGTCCAGTTCTGGTTCTGTGGCTCTGAGGCCATTTCCGCACTAGCTTGTTATAGCGCTATGATTCCACTTGCAACATCCTACGGAATCGTGGGATTTGCAGTTTCGGGAGGGGCGAGCTGGACCCTCCCAAAACTGCAAACTCCAGGATTCCGTAGGATGTTGCAAGTGGAATCATAGCGCTATAACAGGCTAGTGCGGAAATGGCCTGAATGTTCTCAAAAGAGCCTTCTCCAAGGCTGTGATAGATTGCCAGGCACTGATGTGAACATCACAGCCATGCATGTTAAAACATGCTTTCTATTCCACCACATTCAGAGGTGCATTTGGTGGGAGCACAGCAGAGGGCCTTTTCAGTGGCTACTCCCAGGCTCTAGAACTCCCTTCCCATAAAGGTCTGCCTGGCACCCTCCTTGCTGTTTTCCCACTGGCGAAGGCCTTTCTGTTTCAATAGGCTCTTGAGGACTTACCCTGCAAGGCCCATCCCGCTTAAGCAATGTGCTGGATTTTCTATTAGTTATTTGCTGCTTTCTTAAATGGCTTGTTTTTAACTGGATTTAATTTTTCAGGCAGTTTAATCACTCTTTTAACTCCATATTTTGTGGATTTTCATCCTTTGTTTTTACCTGTTGTAAGCTGCCTCGAGTCCTGAACTGGGGAAGAGTTGGGATATTAATATTATTAGCAACACCCTGCAGCCCATTCTTTAAAAATGTTTGTTTTGAAAGCCTGTTTGAAGAAAACGGGGTTTAGCCTGCTGCTGGAAGGACAACAAGGGTCCTTTCTGTTCTCCTTGGGAAAGGAGTTTGAGAATCTAGGGGGCGGCTACGGAGAAGGCCCTCTTTGGCAATCCCCACCAGCCTTGCTTGTGATGATGATGGGACTGAGAGAAGGGTCTCTCCCGATGATCTCAGAGCCCAGGCTGGCTCATACTGGGAGATATGGGCTGTTTTCTTTCTTTCTTTGGCCATTTCCGCACTAGACTGTTATAGTGCTATTGTTCCACTTTAAACATCCTATGGAATCCTGGGGTTTGGAGTTTGTGGGGGGCTTTGAGGATGGCCTTTGAGGCCCCTCCCTAAACTGCAAACACCAGGATTCCACAGAATGTTGAAAGTGGAATAATAGCGCTATAACAGTCTAGTGCAGAAATAGCCTTTCTCGGCCATTTCTGCGGTAGTGCTATAACAGCCTACTGCAGAAATGGCTTTTCTTTCTTTCTTTCTTTCTTTCTTTCTTTCTTTCTTTCTTTCTTTCTTTCTTTCTTTTCTTTCATTTATATGCCACCTTTCTCCCAGAGTAGGACCCAAAGCGGCTTCCAACAAAATTAAAAACATTAATAAAACACTTAAAGCAATTGACAACATTGGAAAAAAAACTTTAAAAATTATCTTAAAAACCCACAAAATTTTTAAGAAACATTTTGGTGAATTAAAACCCTACCTGCTTACATGTTAAAAGCCTTATCGGTCATAACCTAAAATCACTCTGTGGTTAGGTCCTAGCCTAAAGTTACCATTGAGGTTAAGTCCTAGCCTAAAATCACTCTACGATTTTAAGGCATCTTTGATTCCTAGTGGCCTCATGGTGTTGGTTCCTCGCTCCCAAGATCAGCTTGAATTTCCCCTTCCCTTGGCAAAACAGCATCTTTCCTCCAAACCCTGGGACTGCTTCCCATTCTGTATTGATGTTCTATTTTTGGTTGCCCCCCCCCAACAAAGGCAATCACGCCTGGCCCAGAGGCCTCTGGGATTTGCCCCAGCGGTGATGCCAGCAATGACAAAAGAACCTACCGTGAATCAGCGTCCCCTGAGTACGAGGCCTCTCCGACTGCCTTAATTAGGTATCCGTTCCAGAGACGAATTAATTAATTAGCAAACAGCACCGGGTGCACCGTATTCGCAAGGGCCCAGTTCAAAACTTCAAATACAGCAAACAGGGCACCCAGCCTGTCATTACACAGACACACACAGGAAGAGAGGGAGAGAGAAAAGAGTCTCCCATAGAAAAGCTTTATCTGTTGCAACCTAATAACCCCCTCCAAGGCTACCTCAGTCGTGTATTCAAGTCTGTTACTCCAAGTCTCACGTCAAGTTTCAACTCTCTACCTTCAAGTCTCGTCTCAAGCCCTCGAGGATGCTCTCAAGCCAATTCTCGAGTCAAGTCTCAAGTCTGGGAGCCAACTTTATACCCCAACCTTTATTGCAGAACTTACGGACAGAGTCATATAAAGTCAGTTTTAGCAATTTAAGCAGAGTCAGCCCTCCACATTTGCAATTTTGCCATCTGCAGCTTCAAAAATGGGGGACTGGATCCTTCTTACTTCCCGTGTCCAAAGCCGGAGAATTTTTCAGAAATGGGGAATAGTATCCTTCTTACTCCCCACGACTGAAGCTTCAAAAGCTTTAGAAGGAAGGACCCTTCCTCCTCAAGGCCATTCCCTCACACATCTGCTGTTCCCCTCTGAGAGATGCACCCAGCACTCTGGAGGCAAGTCTTGCCTTCTGCTCTTAGGAACCGTTTTAGAAGTCTCTCCAATACGCAGCAGTGGCAAGGTCAGAACCCGGGCGGCAAGCCAGCCCGGAGAAGGGAGAGGGACAGATAGCCGAGTCCCGCCAGGAGGAGTCAATGCAAGCAATTACTCATAGGCAGTCCATTTACCTAAGCCTGAGTGACAAGCAAAAGCCATCGTCAGAGTCCAAAATCCAGGGGTCAGGAGCCAAGAGATCAAGCCAAGGCATCAGGAGCCGGGTGCTGGAAGCAAGGAAAGGGCTTGTAGAAAGTTTGCCACAAGCAAAGGAAGGCTTCCAGGCAGGCAGTTATATAGCCCAGGCATAGGTGTGGCTAGTCACGGCTTCTTGAACTTAACCAAGGAAGCCTCCCTTTGCTCAGCTCTCTTGAGTCTCCGCCTTGTTCGTGGGCTGATTGACGCAGTCTCCAAACCATCTTACAATCGGATCCCTGTTGCCCTAAAGGAGCAGGCAGAGGAACGTCTGCGCCTGCTTGGTCCACGGCAGCAAGGGGAGTTCTCGAGCTGCAAGACATCTCCAGCCAGAGCCACCGGGACCAACAGCGGCTGCTCGTCATCAGCAGCAACGACAGGGGCTTCCGTTCTCACAGGCAGGGCCAGGCAGCCAAGCAGACCTCAAGACTGCCTCAAGCCTGTTGCCTGACCCGTTTGCTGTTCCCCTCTGAGAAATGCGCCCACGTTTTGCATTAAGACAGATTATCATGTGAGCAGTAGACAAAAAGAGATGGAGGTGTTGTTCAAAGTCTGGATAAATGTGTTATGTTACCGAACCAAGGGCAGCAAGTCAGTTACTAAAAATATGCAAGTCTTGAGTCAAGTAGAGTCAGTGCATCATTTCTGGCCGAATCGAGTCTGAGTCGAGTCACTGAAGTCGCTTAAGTCCAACTTGGGTCTGAGTCAATCGACTCGAGCCTACATCACTGTGTTAGCTTAAATGAAAAGGTCTTTACCTGCCAGTGGAACGGCAGCAGGGAAGGGGCCCCTTGGCTCCCCAGGGGAAGGGAGTTCCATCAGCCACCAAGAAGGCTCTCTCTGTGTCCTCCCCGATGAGCCTGAGGTGAAGGTGGGAGCAGGAGAAAGCCCTCTCTTGCAGATCTCGATCTTCCCATGCAGAGCACAGGCAAGCTCACATAGGGAGAAACAGGCCACTTCCGCACTACACTGAGATAGGGCTATTATTCCACTTTCAACCTCCTATGGAATTCTGGGGTTTACAGTTTCCTGAGGCCAAACAGCTCTCTAGCTGAGGATTCCTTTGAGGCCCCTTCCTAAACTGCAAACGCCAGGATTCCATAGGAGGTTGAATGTGGAATAATAGCACTATCACAGTGTAGTCCAGAAAGGCCCTTGGACTAGGAGTTTGGCAGAGCAGGGTTCAAATCCCTACTCAGCCATGGAAATCCACAGGGTGGCTTTGAACAAGCCGCACTCTCTCAGCCTTGGAGGAAAGCCATGGGAGAACTCCTCTGAAGAACCCTTGACAGAAAAACGCTATTACAGGGTTGCCATAAGTCAGAGTTGACTTGAAAGCATGTAAAAATGGGGGGGGGCGGGGGCGGAAATCAATGGCTGAGATCTCACCTAAGGCTGGAGGACCAGAAAACCAGTGAACCCAACTGGGATTGGAGGACGGAGGACAGGGGAGGTCAGAAGCAGCAGTCCTATAGGGTGGTTGTAAAATCCGGTGCAACCTGTGGGCCAACCAGTGGCCCTCTTAGTTTGGATGGGGGAGGGACAGAGCTCCTCGTCTGGGCAGCTCCTTTAAAGTCTAGAATAAAACCCATAGTGGATTCACTGCACCTCTAATTGGATGCCTCCTTCCCGGAGCCTTACCATGGCATTAATCGCTTGCCTAACGGGATTGTGTGAATTTAGTGCCACTATTGGATTCTGGCCTTTCTCCTTCACCAGTTAACTTTGGGGAAACTTTTTCTTTTAAAAACAATTGGATAAGACCATTTAAGAAGTGTGCCTCTCTTCTAATTCTGTGCATGTACAAGGTGAATGACCCACATAATGTCAATTAAACAGAATTAAACGATACTTCTGTAGCCTCTGGCTCTCCTTTATTTTAACAGCTTAAACCATCTCAGCTTGAAAGAAGGAAAAAAACAACAACCCACATTCAGGTCACACTTGAAGCTTCTCCACCTGGGCCCTTCAAGATTCAATTAAAAGGGAGTTGGGAGGGAAAGTCCTGCCAGGTCAAGTCTCAAATGGGGACAGGCAGAAACAAAGTCGGGAAACACAAACCCAAATCCAGGCCACTTGAGAACGGTCCCAGTGCGTTGGCTGGGAATTTAAGCTGAGTACAGATATGCCAAGTTCTAGTCTGAACCTGCAATGGGTTCTGGCAAGCAGGAGGTCACCAAACATGCATCCACACTGCAGAGTTATAGGGATTCGATGCAGCTTTCTGTCGTCCTGGGGAATCCTGGCTGCCTCTTATGAAATCCTGGGATTTGTGGTTTGACCAGAGGTGCTGAGAATTCCCTGCTATCTCGGATGCTCTCCTGAATTACAGCTCCCTAGCAATGAATTTTGGGAGCCAGCATAGTGTAGTGATTTGAGTGCTGGACCAAGAAACTAAGAGGCCAAGGTTCAAATTCTTGCTCAGCCATGGAAACCCACTGGGTGACTTTGGGCAGGTCACACATTCTCAGCTGCAGCAGAAGACTAAGGCTAACCCCCCACTCCAACAAATCTTGCCAGGAAAAACCCAGGAGAGGAGGGAGTTCACCTGAAGGAACATGGCAACCTTTGGAGAGACGGAGTGGTGTCATGGTTTGAATGCTAGACTTTGGCCATTTCTGCACTACACTCTTATAGCGCGATTATTCCACTTTCAACATCCTATGGAATCCTGGGGTTTGCAGTTCAGGGAGGGGCTGGCCGGAACTAAAGGTATTTATTTACATAAGTGGTGGGAATATCCATTTATTCAGGAATTTTGGAAAGAGATTAAGAAACAAATAAATATAATAATAATAAGAGAGGTTCAATTAAGTAAAGAAAATTGTTTAGCCCTCATCTTAAGGACAATACATTTAAATAAGAATGAAAGTTATGGAACAAAACAAATTTTAAAAGCTGCTCACGCTGTTATTGCTTTAGGGTGGAAAAAGAAATCAATGTGGAACGAGTTTTATTTGCTAAAATATATAAAGAAGCTCTATTTAACTTTCTTAGGGAAAGAAAGTTAAAGTATAATGGATGATTAGTAAAGAATCATGGAGTGATAACTGGAAAGCGGTGATTGAGAAAGTGACAGAACAATCGGGGTATGAAGATGTGATAAATTTGATTAAGGTCATATCCCGTATCTCTGAAAAAGCTTTTTGATACAAATGGGGTCTGGTTCCTTTGTCAGCCATTGGCAGTGTGTGTGTGGCGGGGGAGGTTGGATAGGTTGAAAAAACAATTGTAAATTTTTTTTTTCTTTGTAATAACATTGTAATACAGAATATATTAATGTATACTAAGCATGTGACTCATAATAAAAGAGAAAAAATGGGGGGAAGAATGTTGGACTTGGACTTCAGGAGACCAGGGTTTGAATCTCTTCTCAGCCATGGAAACCCACTGGATGACCTTGGGTGAGACACACTCTCTCAGCCTCCGAGGTAGGCAAAAGCAACCCCCTTCTGAACAAATTCTGCCAAGAAAACCCCATGATAGGGTGATCATAGATGAGAAGTGCCTGAAAGGCACACAACAACCAAGACCATTTCTACGTTAGACTGTTATAGTGCTATTATTCCCCTTCCAGCATCCTATGAAATCCTGGGATTTGCAGTGTAGGAAGGGGCCCAGGATTCCATAGGATGTTGAAAGTGGAATAATAGCACTATATCAGTCTAATGCGAAAATGCCCTAACATGTGGTATCCAAAGAAGATCTGGTGCCTTCACAACCACTGTTTAAATACCCTGAACACTGGTTGTGAAGACAATATGCATCAATATAAAGAGTGTGCCAAGAAACTATTATCCTTTTCATGATAGGTAAAAACCCACTACTAGGTAACAACCATAGAATCATAGAGTTGGAAGAGACCTCAGGGGCCATCCAGTCCAACCCCCTGCCATGCAGGAACACCCATCAAAGCATTCCCAATAGGTGGCTATCCAGCCTCTGCTTAAAAACTTCCAAAGAAGGAGGAGACTCCACCACCCTCCATGGAGGCAGCAGATTCCACTGCCAGACAGCCCTGGCCATCAGAAATTTCTTCCTGAGGTTCAGGTGGAATCTCCTTCCCTGCAGCTTGAATCCATTGCTCCTCGTCCTAGTCTCTGGAGCAGCAGAAAACAAGCCTGCTCCCTCCTAGACATGACAGCTCTTCAACTATTTAAACATGGCTATCATGTCCCCTCTTAACCTTCTCTTCTGCAGACTAAACATCCCCAGCTCCCTAAGCCGCTTCTTGTAGGGCTTCATGGCTTTCAGACCCTTCCATTTTGGCCGCCCTCCTCTGAACATGCTCCTGCTTGTTCTTGAAATGTTCTTGTTCTTGAAATGAGGTGCCCAGAACTGGACACAGTATTCCAGATGAGGTCTGACCAAAGCAGAATAGAGCGGTGCTATTAATTTCCTTGATCTAGACACCGTACTCCTATTGATGCAACCAAGAATCACATTGGCTTTCTTGGCTGCCACATCACACTGCCGACTCATGTGCAGCTTGTGATCTACCAAGACTCTTAGATCCCTTTCACACGTACTGTTATCCAGCCTCCTTTGGAGGTTTTTAAACAGAGATTTGATGGCTGTCTGTTGGGAGTGCTTTGATTGTACCTTCCTGCCTGACCGGGGATGCCCCTCGTGGTCTCTTCCAGCTCTGTGATTCTATAGTTACACCTGTTCCGAAGTCCACACTGCCCACCCCAGCAATGCATGTTTTCCAGAGGCCCAAATCTGACCTGCACCTGAGAATCAGTTTTTCTTATTTCACAGTGGTATAACGCCGAGATATCACTCATGTGGCACTGGGGGAGAATACTTTCAAAAGACAAATAAATAGATTCGGGAGGAAATCAAGCTTGAACTTTCCCTAGAAACCAAAACGAATAAACTGAGGCCGTCGTACTTCAGACATATCACAAGAAAAGACAATAATGCTTGGTAAGGTAAAAGGCAGTCGGAAAAGAGGGAGACCCCATTACAGGTGGCTTGACTCAGCCCAGGAAATATGGTCACCTTAAATTGGCAAGAGCTGAGCAGGGCACGTGATGATGACCAGGAATTTTGGTGCCCACATTCGTAGAGTTGCCATAAGTAGAGGTTGATTTGATAGCTGATAACAACAAAATATATACTGTATTTGCTGGCATGTAAGACTCACTTTTTTTCCTGAAAAATACCGTTTGAAAATGGGGTGCATCTTATATGCCGGTGCATCTTTTACACCAGCAAATAGTATTTGCCAGTATATAAATGGTGTGTGTCTTATACACGGGTGTGTCTTATACGCCAGCAAATACGGGGTGTGTGTGTGTGTATGGAAAAGAAAAGGAAACTTGCAAGAGTTTCTTTGACATAGCTCACTCCTTGAATAAGAAGCCCCTCACACTTGGAGCCCCCAGCTTAGACGAGATCTCCATCCCATATTAGCATTGCTGATCTGAGGTCAGAAGACATCCCTTCTGAGGCAGCGGTCTGACGAAAATGCCGGCTGCACAGCTGGAAGCAAGCCGTGTGTAAAATAGCCGAAAGGGTTTTCTTCTCTTGGAACTGGTTTAGCGGAGCAGGCCTCCCCCTCCCATGTTTGTCAGATGAGATGCACAAGCGCTATGATGTCCTAACCAGAGCTCATCCCCTCCCCATTTCCACTTTGCCAGGGAGAAACCAAAGCGCCTGTCACCCCAATGCAGGAGCCTGGCATTCCTAGCTGAAACCTTTGCACGATTGAGAACTTGGACAAGAGGCTAATTAAACCCCGCGAGGAGCCTCTCTGCCGAGAGAACCCGCGTTTCTTAATTGCCGCTCCTTTCACAGAAGCAGAAATGGGACATCTGGCAGAGCTTTGCATCTGAAGGAGCCCGTCTTTGGTACCTGTTAAAAGAAGCTGTTTTGAGCTTAGCATTGCAAATAAACCCAACGGATATATTTTTATGATTTCTCATTGGACTGACACTTCAAACGCTAGGAGGATAGTTGGTTTACTGCCCAGAACTGAGTGATGCTCACGACTGGTGCTCACAGTGCTCGAAGGAACCAAGCAAAAATGGAGGTTCAATGTATATCAGATGCTACGGTGCTTTTTTAAAAAAAATCATTTTATTCAATTTCACATATAAAACAAACAATTGTTACTGTAATAGTACATGACATATTTTTGATCTTCCACACTGATCTAGAATTTATTTTCAATGCCTCTTAATACTTCTATCTCTATTTGTACCACATTTTAATGATGTTGTTACATGTCAGTTCTTGCATTTCAATCTCTTCATTACAGTTCCATGACTTTCTACTGTAGTTTCCTCATTTCAAATCCTGGTCATAAATTACTCATTTTCATCCAACATTACCCAGCTATTTTCCATTACTATCTGCCATTCCTTTTTAATCTCCTCTTCTGATTTCCCTTTTAATCTCTGTGACAAAATATCTGCATCTCTGTTTTCTATAAATGTTCCCCACCATTGTTCTATAGTTGGTATCTGTTGAGTTTTCCAAAGCTTTGTGTACTCTATCCTAGCTGTCGTTATCCTATACAGAATTATTCTCCAATATTTCTTAGTATCAGTACCATCAAATACATTTGTCATATTTAGGATGCTACCGTGCTTTTTAAAGAAAGCAATTTGACAATGTACTGTCGGTGTCTTGAGAATGAGGTTGGCTATTTTTCTCTGCTGTGGAATTACTGCATTCATAAAACCATAGAATTATCCAGTTGGAAGAGACCCCAAGGGCCACTGAGTCCAACCCCATTCTGCAATGGAGGAAGACACCATCAAAGCATTCCCTTTGATAGACGGCCATCCGATCTCTGTTTCAAAACCTCCAAAAATATATATATTTAAATATCTGAAGGGACGTCATATAGAAGATGGAACCAGCTTGTTTTCTGCTGCCTCAGAGACTTGGACATGAACCTTTGGCTTGAGATCACAAGAAAGGAGACTCCACCTAAGCATAAGGAAAAACTTAATTGACTGTAACAGCTATTGGACAATGGAATAGCCAGCCTCGGGGAGTGGCAGGGTGGATTCTCTTTCATTGGAAGTCTTTAAATAGAAGTTGGATGGGCATCTTTCAGGAGCGCTGCAGTTGTGTTTTCCTGCATGGAGGAATGGGAATGGGTTAGGTGGCCCCTGTGGTCCCTTCCAACTCTATGATTGCTAGTTCTGTGAAAAGAAAAGAGCCTGTTTTTGATATCAGGTGTCAAGAGCCTCCATGTGACCCATGAAAAAAGGAGATTAAGCTACTCTGATTCCTCAAGTAAAAAGGGGACAGAACAACCAGGCTAGTTCTGATAACTGAGGCCATTTCCGCACTTGACTGTGATAGTGCTATTATTCCACTTTCAGCATCCTATGGAATCCTGGAGTTTGCAGTTTAGGAAGGGGTCTCAAAGGAATTCTCAGCCAGAAGCTGTTTGGCCTCAGGAAACGACAAACCCCAGAATTCCATCGGAGGTTGAAGGTGGAATAATAGCACTATCACAGTGTAGTGCGGAAATGTTTTGTGAGCAAGGGGACGAGCGCCAGTTTGTGCCAAGACACCTGTGGCAGCTTTCCTTTCACATCTAGTTTATCACACCTTGCTGCGAGAACAAACTCTCTCTCTCACACACATACGTTCACACTTACCAAACCTGACAGCATTTCACAGTTTCATCTCTCCCTGCTAGACATTGCCAGCATAACACTACCTGTTGCTGCAGCAACAGGAGGCTTTAAAAAGAGCATTTCGGCCCATTCTCTAACTGCGTGTTGTTAGGATCAAAAGCCCCCTCTCTGATCGCAGCTCGACTGCACAGTTTTGCGGTGTTCTCCACAACCTTGTACTGGCACACCTGGGATTTAAAGTAGAGTAGGGTTGAATAACCTAAAGGCACCAGAGCCCATCTGATCGTGGAAGGCAAGCAGAGTCAGCTCTGCTTAGTACTTGGATGGGAGACTGCCAATGAATACCGGGTGCTGTAGGCTATATTTTAGAGGAATGAACTGGCAAAATCATTTGTGAGTATTCTTTGCCTAAGAGAACCCTATGGGGTCATCACAAGTCAACAGATTTTTTTCAAAATCAAAGAATCAGAGAGTTGTAGGATTGCATCTTTTAAGATGGGATCCCAACAAGTTGCCCAAAAGACCTTATTTTCCCCGATGAGCTTGCCACTGGTTGTTGGTCTGTTCCTGGGCAGAATTCCTGGGCTGGTTATGACCTATCAAGCCCAGTTGGTCCAGGCTATCTGACTATATGAATCCACATAGACTCAGTACAAGCCCTTCTCTCAGTCACATCACCAAGGCCATTTCCACCTGGCCCCTCCCGAAACTGCAAACCCCAGGATTCCGTAGGACGTTAAAAGTGGAATCATAGCGCTATAACAGTCTCGTGCGGAAATGGCCCAAGAGAAGGCCTTCTTGGTAGCTGCCCTGGACATTAGAACTCCCTTCTTAGGATGACTAAAATGGCCCTCTCCTTGCTGTTATTCCACTGGGAGGCGGAGAATTTTCTGTTTTAGTCCAACAACCAACTAATAATCCAATATTTGAAGAGATATCATATGGCAGATGTGGGCAAGATTGTTTTCTGCTGCTCCAGAGACTAGGATGTGGAGCGATAGCTTCAAGCCTCACAAAAAGAGATTCTACCTAAACATTAGGAAGAACTTCCTGACAGTAAGAGCTGTTTAACAATGGAATACGCTTCTGCCTGGGAGTGTGGCGGAACCTCCTTCTGCCTGGGAGTGTGGCGGAACCAAAGTCAAGAGTGCTTTGATTTTGGCCAATTCTGCACTACACTGTTATGCTGCTATTATTCCTCTTTTTGACATTGTGTGAAACCCTGGGGTCTGCAGTTTCCTGAGGCCAAAGAGCTCTCCTGCCGAGAATTCGAAAGGCCTCTCCCTAAACTGCAAAGCCCAGGATTCCATAGGAGGTTGAAAGTGGAATAGTAGCACTATTACAGTGTAGTGCAGAAATGGCCTGTGACTTCCTGCATGGCAGAATGACTGGATGACTGGACTGGATGATCCTTGTGGTCTCTTCCAGCTCTGACTTATGCATGTGTTAATTCCCTTCTGCATGCGGCTGTACTTTATTTGCTCACAGTGTAACATCCATATTCAGTGGAAGTTTGCACAAGCAGAATAGCATATGCGATGCCATGAGTGCATGGCACATGCAGATGCTCACGGGATCATGATGCATTCCAGTGATGCATTTCACTTTTGCTTGCACATTCACTTGCTCAGTGTTGCTATTCACTAAGGCACAATCATGTAATGCTGGGATTGTAAAGCTGCACGCTGTTTTCTTGATGTCTCCGTTGCTGCCCCTTCAAACTCTAAGACTCCTCCCGCACTGGACTGTCATAGCGCTATTATTCCGCTTGCACCATCCTATGGAATCCTGGGGTTTGCAGTTTCGGGAGGGGCTGGCCGGCCCCTCCCGAAATTGCAAACCCCAGGATTCCATAGGATGGTGCAAGCGGAATAATAGTGCTATGACAGTCCAGTGCGGAAATGGCCTTCGATTCTAGAAAACAGGTTGCACAATTTCACATCAACGCATACTCATTTTTCCAAATGAGAAGTCAGATTTCCAACTCCTTCCAGTTCCACTTTCATTTCTTTTTGCTTTGGCAGGCTGTGTTTTCTCCGAAGGCAGAAAAGGGGGCCCTGTACCTGCTGTGGCTGCCCACCCCTGCTCTCGAGTAAGTCAAGCAGCAACGAGGAAGGTTAGAAACGGGGGCACTCAGTGGCAGAGAGTCAACTGTCTCACTTGAGAAGATTAAAGGCTTAGCAGTAAGTTAGTTTGTGCAAATGCTGGAAACGACTCCCTGAATATAGCCGGCAGTCCACAATCCCTTTCTTTCCTACGGCGTTTTCATGACTGGCAACCTGGCTGTTCTCCAACCTCCCATTCTGTCAACACTTTCGCAGCTTTTGGAAGAGGGAGGCTGAAGAATCTGGCATCTCTGGAGTGGTGTGTGTGAAGGAGAAAGATCGTGAGAAAAGAGAACCCTAAAAGAATTTGAATACATGCCCGTGAAAGGGACCTATTTCAAGTTAGGGACAAGGGGCAGCGCTGGAGATTTCTATAAAGCAGAACTAAGGCTGACCCATGACCTTTTGCTGCCTGAGGCAGAGCAGCAAATACTCCCTATCCACACAAGTCATGCTACCGCAAGCCAGCTACATTATTTTGGCACTGTGGCAACTACAGTGGCAGTATATCAAATATAATAAAGATGTCATTCTGGGGGCCATAGAATTGGAACCTAAATTGCAGAAAACTACATGATGTGCAAAACTTTAAAGTGGACAATGGGCACAGCAAAATGAGTTAAAAGATTTTCTATTCCTTGGTTCAGTCATTAATCAAAATGGAGGCTACAGTTCAGAAATCAGAAGAATGACTTGGAAGCAACTAGATAAGATCCTCAAGTGTGAAGATATATCCTTAAATACCAAAGTCAGCATCATCCAGAGCATTGTATTGCTGATTGCTATATTTGTGAATTGTGAAAACTGCATAGTGAAGACAGCTGACAGAAAATAAAGATAAATATGAATATGAACTTTGGTGATGATGAGATTTAAAAATGGTCCTAAAATTTCTTTCTTGGACTATTAGAGGGGCTGGGAAAAGGAGAATTTTTTTCACTATCTGGAAAAACAGAAATTAGATTTGATTTGTCTACATGAGGCACATATAAGAATAAAAGATAAGAAGTCAATTCCTAAATTGGGTGAAGAATGTAGTTCAGGTTATGACGAAAAGAAAAGAGGTGTGGCAATTTAAGCAGAAGCTAAATTGAAACCAGAAAAAAAATTAGAAGATGTTAATGGATATCATGTTGGGAGTTGAGGTACAAATTCACGGACAAAAAAACCTGGCACTGTGGGTTTACACCTCCATAGAGACTAAAGCACTTTGTTTTTTAAAAAAGTTTTTTGGAAGAAAGTTGGAAGGAAGAAAATCAACTCCTTTGAAATGTGGTGCTGGAGAAGAGTTCTACAGATACCCCGGGCTGCTAAAAAGACTGATAAATGGGTCCAAATCAAGCCTGAGCTCTCCCTAGAAGCCAAGATGACTGGGGCCATTTCTGCACTATATTGTTATAGTGCTATTACTCCACTGTCAACATCCTGTGGAATGCTGGGATTTGCAGTTCAGAGGGGGGCATTTAGGATTCTCAGCCAGAGAGCTCTTTGGCCTCAGTAAACTACAAATCCCAGAATTCCATAGGATGCTGAAAGTAGAATAATAGCATTATAACAGTGCAGGGTTGAAATGGCCTAAACTGAGACTGTCGTACTCTGGTCATATCATGAGAGGTTGTGATGTATTTTGAACATTTTGGTTGGCCTTATAAACTATCATGGTTGTTGGAAGAGGGAATTCAGCAGGTGTTGCCTTTATCTGGTTGTGTGACCAGCAATATCTGCTGACACTCCCCCTCCTACACAACCATTCATGAAATAAGAGCGCACTCCCCACAATATGTACTTTGGACATACTTTGCAAACACTAAGGTACAAGGCTGTTGAAGATGGTCTCAGCGCTCTCTTGTTCACATGCACTCAGTTGCAGAAGACTCTTTTGCACCACACAATCTAGCACTCCTATCTCACTTTTAACATTTTAGGGGAACAGGGATTTGTGGTTTAGGGACACTCTAGAGCTCTCTGGAAGAGAATTTTAAATGTCTCGTGAGAGTAAAGATTGCGGGATTCCGTCGGATGGAACCATGGCAGTTAAAGTGCTACAGTTGTGTAGTTGTGAAATAGACCCATTGCACACTGGTCGCTAGAGCTGTATAGTGTAGTGTGAAAGAGACCCATAAGACTTAGGTAGCTGCGCACAAGACTGCAGATGTGTGGTTCCTCCACAGGGGTTTGGTTGCGCCGAAGGAGCTGGATTACGGGGAAACCACAACCGGTGGAAGTGGTGGTGTTAACAGCAGTCACATCCCCTGCGTCCTTGTCTGAGTCCAAAGACCAGGTTTAGCTCAGAGCTTAGAAATGGTCCTTTTTGGAACTATAGTACCCACAATCCCCTGGCCAGCATGTGGGATTTGTAGTCCCCCCCAGTCATTTCCTGGCTTTGGCCATTTCTGCACGAGGCTGTTATAGCGCGATGATTCCGCTTTCAACATCCTCTGGAATCCTGGGGTTTGCAGTTTCGGGAGGGGCCGGCCAGCCCCTCCCGAAACTGCAAACCCCAGGATTCCAGAGGATGTTGAAAGCGGAATCATCGCGCTATAACAGGCTAGTGCGGATATGGCCTTTGATTTTGCACTGTCTGTGACATCCTAATCCCAGCTCCCGGACAGAATAGAAAACTGTTCAAATTCATTCCATCATCTTCATCATCATCATCATCATCATCATCTCATTTATACCCCAAGCTTCCTCAGCAAATAAATAAAAGACATACAGAGCAGGATCCTGGAAATTCTCCCAACCAGGTAAGGGTATTTGACATCAAAAGATGGGAGATCACCATTTTTCCTTTCAGTCAATGGTACCCAGGCTTGGATCCCTAGCAGTCACCGGCCTACAACTCCCATAATCCATCACTGCTCCGATCCCACTGGCACTGACTGTTGTGGTGCCCACGGCAGCAGAATGTTCTGACCGTGTGCAGTAGCCATGATTGCTCAGCTTGTTCAGCACATTGGTCAGCGTTTAATATTGTTGGGAAATCAGTTTTCCCTCTTCTTCCAGCCTTTAATGCAGTGGTTCTCAACCTGTGGGTCCCCAGATGTTTGTGGACTTCAGCTCCCAGAAGCCCTGAGCATGGACCATAGTGGCTGGGGCTTCTGGGAGCTGAAGTCCACAAACATCTGGGGACCCACAGGTTGAGAACCACTGCTTTAATGGAAAGGGCTAATTCAATGCCCTCTCTCCTGATCTCCCACCATTCAGCTTCCATGGATAAGCCCACCATCCTGCCTCCGGTTTCTAATATTATGAGAAAAAAAGATCCCTAAATATCATAATCACGGAATCATAGAGTTGGAAGAGACCCCAGAGGCCATCCAGTCCAACCCCCTTCTGCTATGTGGGAACCCACATCAAAGACCTCCCAACAGATGGCCCTCCAGCCTCTGCTTAAAAACCTCCAAAGAAAGAGACTCCACCACACCCCATGGAGGCAGCAGCAGATTCCACTGCTTTGGAGTGTGGTGGAGTCTCCTTCTTTGAAGGTTTTTAAGCAGAGGCTGGATGGCCTTATACCTCTCTACCATGGCTCATATTCAATGCATAAATCATTAAAGTGATAAATAAGGAACAGAAGAAGCTTTCACGAAAACCAAAATGCACTGAAAATAACTAAATACAGGGTGTATCTGCATGATGCAGCACTCTGATATCACTTTAACTTCTACGTACTCCTGCACGGTCCTGATTCAGCAGAGAGAGTCTCAATTCATTCCCTGCCATTCCGCTGTTTAAGCTATTTTTAAAATGTCCCAGTTCCTCCTCTTCCCACATTTCTCCTTTGTCCTCAGCTTACTTCAGTTGCTGCAAATGGAATCCAAAGTCGCAAAAGGAGCTTGGAGTCAGTTGGCTCTGCAGCAGTGGCGGAGCTTGGACCGTGTGTGTGTGGGGGGGGCTACGGAGTGGGAGGCGTGGCCAGGGCATGCAGGGGCATGGCTGTGGGCCGGGACACCCCAAAAACATTGCCGCCTGGGGCAAACCACCTCCATTGCCCCCCCGTCTCTTTATGACTGCTCTGCAGGACAGAGAGGAACTCAGTGGGAGAAAGGGGTGCAATCCTGCCCTTCTCAGTAGGTTCAAGCAAAAGCAAACCGCTGCAGCCTTTTCCAGCTGATATGTTCTTCATCATGGATAATTTTTGCAATCTTGACCACATTCTGATGTTGCTTGGATACACGTGACTCAGATTTCACCTGGAAATGTTGGGGAGGGGGAAGACATGAAGACATGACTCCGACCTCTGGAATCCTGGGATTTGTAGTTCAGGAAGTGTGGTAGAATTCTCTGCCAGAGAATTCTTGGGCTGTAATCAAAGAGAGTTAACTAGAAAGCACAGAACTCTCATCATTTCTTCCCAAAGTACAAGTCCTACGATTCCATAGCGAGCCATGTCAGTTAAAGCTGTAGCCAACCACGATTAACTGAACAGTGTGGATACTCTCACAGGCTTGGGGGGAAAAATTTTTTAAAAAATCATATCATTAAGACTTTATAACACGAGACTTTATGATCTCCCTACATTAAGGATCAGAGGTTCGACACCACTGATAGAAACAGTAAATGTAATTGATGTTCACTGTCAGTTTTTTTAAGAAATTGGACACCCTGATTAGCAGCAGGGGGTTAATATGGCAGCAGCCTGTTATTAACATTCTTTTGAAATTATTAAATCTTTAAGAAATACAAAAATGACCTCAAAACCCCCAAATGATCCTAAAAATATTTGGCTATTTCCGCTCTACGCTGTTATAGTGCTCTTATTCCATTTGCAACATCTTGTAGAATCCTGGGGTTTGCAGTTTAGGGAAGGCCTTTTTTTAGAATTCTCAGCCAGAGAGGTCTTGAGCCTCAGTAAACTGCAAATCCCAGGACTCCACAGGAGGTTGAAAGTGGAATAAGAGCACTAAAACAGCGTAGGGTGGAAATTTGCCATTGTTTTTGACATCATGAGTAAACATTGCTTGTGATAGCCAGTGGTGGAGCTTGGTGTGTATGTGTGTGTGTCTACATCACAAGGGGCATGGCCACTGTGCACGGGGGTGTGGACACCCCAAAAACATTGCCACCCGGGGCAAATCACCCCCCCCCCCACGACTGGTGATAGCCCAAACTACAAAGGTTCAGTTTTACTGTTCAGACCCAGAAAGGGATGATCTGACGAAGTAGACTTAAGTTTATGAAAGCTTCTGCTACCAACTTCTTTCTCCCAGTAAGTCTCAAAGATGCTCCACCATCCTTTTGCACACTGATCCAGATCAACACGGTTATGTCGTTGAATTCTACCATCTCAGAAAAGGAGCCGGTTATGCCCTTGTCAGCTCACTCCAAAAAAAACAACAGTACATAACAGCTAGCACCACCAGTTCTCATATGTTATTTCTGTGCATGCCACAGGGCCATTTCGCACTGTCGAAAAAGTCCTCTTGTTTGAGTGATCTCGGCTGCTCACAGTTCTCCTCCACAGAGATAGTTTCTTTTCCTGAAACTATGACCACCGAGGGGTTCTTTGATGGACTTGTCAGTGACACAGTAGATACCTTTTCTCTGGAAGTTCTGACTGCACGAGCTTTACTGAAATGAAGGAGACTCGGACAAGAGTACCTTAGTCCCTGAGGTTGCTTATCTCAGGGCCTGGATCCTCTTCTCCATCCTCAGGACACGGGGGAGGAATCTCTGAGCAAGAGTGCTGTCCTGAGTGATGTGTGTTTACGTGTGTTGTGGTTGTGTTCCTTCAAATGGCTTCTGACTTACTTTCTCTCCTCCTTTCCAAACATAGAATCATAGATTCATAGAGTTGGAAGAGACCCCAGGGGCCATCCAGTCCAACCTTCTGCTATGCAGGAACGCCCATCAAAGCATTCCCAACAGATGGCCATCCAGCCTCTGCTTAAAAACCTCCAAAGAAGGAGACTCCACTACACTCCAAGGCAGCAGATTCCACTGCTGGACAGCTCTGACCTTCAGGAAGTTCTTCCCAAGGTTCAAGTGGAATCTCCTTTCCTGCAGCTTGAATCCATTGCTCCTTGTCCTAGTCTCTGGAGTGGCAGAGAACAAGCCTGCTCCCTCCTCAACATGACATCCCTTCAAATATTTAAACAGGGCTATCATGTTCCCTCTTAACCTTCTCTTCTGCAGACTAGACATACCCAGCTCCCTAAGGTGTTCTTCATAGGGCATGGCTTCCAGACCCTTCACCATTTTGGTGAACAGGAAAATATGTCTTGAGCGTGTTTGAATGACAAGGTGTGAATAACTGTGGCTGGTACTAAATGTACAGTTGGCTCTTCATATTCGCTGGGGTTAGGGACTCAGGAGCCCTGCAAAAATGGGAAGATTGCAAATATCAAAACGTATGTGTGTGTATGTCTGTGGGAAGGGGGTTGAGGCATGACGGGGAGAATGGGCACCCAGGGTCAAAACCGGGCAGAGAAAGGAGAGAGGGGGGGGGCTTAGCATGGTGGTCCTCTCTCTGGTCCATCTCCTGCTTTGGGTGTGTGGGTGGGCACTGTGAAAGGGTTTGTGGTGCTGAGAAATTGGGCTGCAAGCGATCCTCAGCTATCCAGACAGTGGCTGGTGGAGGAGGAGGAGGAAGAGGACCAGAGGCAGGTTTTTAAAGGGCTGTCAGAGCTGTCAAGAGGGCAGATTCCCCCAGAAAAGAGGCACTTGATGCTGAGCGGGGAGAAGCAGAGGTTGGAGAAACCTGTTAATAATAAAATCCATGAAAGTGAAACCCACAAATGCGGAAGGCCGACTGGATAAAGCTTAATGACATCACTATAGCCATTTCCGCACTAGACTGTTATAGCGCTGCGATTCCACTTTCAACATCCTATGGAATCCTGGGGCTTGCAGTTGCAAATCTGGGGTTTGCGAGTGGAATCACAGCTGGCCGGCCCCTCCCTAAACTGCAAACCCCAGGATTCCATAGGAGGTTGAAAGTGCAATAATAGGCTATAACAGTCGAGTGCGGAAATGGCCTAAGAGTGATTCGTATTCCATTAACTCAGCAGGGAGTGTGAGAACAGGGGGCAGGATCTTGCCCTTCCCTCTAGACTCCGGCAGAAGCAAACTGCTCCAGCCTCTCCTCATTTGTGTGCCCTTCCTCATCGACAACCTTTGCCATCTTGGCTGCACAGGGATTTTGCTTGGCCACAGGTGTCCTCATTTTTTCATCTGTGAAATGTTGGGAGATACACCTTGTTTATATATTTAGTTATTACGTCACCTTTTTTCACAGCACAAGATTCAAGCTGGCTTTCAACAAGTGAAAACAAAGCACAGTCGCCTCTCCACCTTTGCAGGTTTGACTTTCATGGATTTGCTTATTTGCAAGTTTCTCCAACCTCTGCCCTCCCACCTCAAGTGCTTCTTTTCCAGGGAACATTCCCTCTTGGTGGCTCTTATGAGGTTGTGCAACCCTTTAAAAACCTCTGTTTGGTTATCCTCCTCCTTGTCCACCAGCCTCTGCTTGGCCAGTTAAGGACAGAACATAGCCCAATTTCTCAGCCCCACAAACTCTGTCCTGATGCCCCTCCATGTGTCCAAGGAAGGAAATGGGCCAAAGATAGAGAGAAAGTCTAAGGCTACCATGCCAACTCATCACCTCTGCTTCATCTGGTTTGGATCCTGGGTGCCCACTCTCCCCACCATGCCTCTGCCCTCTTCTCACAGACACACACACATATTTTGATATTTGCAGTTTTTTCACTTTTGCAAGGGTCTTGCGCCCATAACCCTAGCGAATGAGGAAGGCCAACCGTACAGCTAAAAAATGGTTTATACAGAAGTTAAAAAAACAATTAAACCATCGTTGCGTTTTAAAACACAAGTTAAAAACATTTCAGGAAAAAAGTCTGCATTTTAGCCTTTGTAAACAGCCTTGGGTGCTGTGCTGGATGAAAGGCAGCATATAAAATAGACAGACAGACAGATAGGTAGATAGGGAAAGATCCCCCTCAAGTCCTTTTCCAGCTGAATGAGAAAGCTACACTCCAGAGTTTGCACAAATAGGGAAATCCTTTCAACCAACTTTGTAGTGTTTTTCCCAGTGAGCGTAAATTCGGCTCACACACCACCAGTTGGCTGCGAGCACATCACTCCTGGCAGACAGGAAAGCTTCCACATGGCACCAAATGCACCTCTCATTTTTTTGGCTGTGTCAGTCATCTCCGGCTGGGTAATTTGCTTTTTCTTTTTGGAGAAGTTACAGTGGAGACCAGCTTGCACAGCTAAGCCAAATTACTATGGTAACCACACGAGCTGAGTGGGTGGATTTCTGGGGTGTGTGTGTGTGTATTTTAAAAATGAGTCATTTATTTATTTATTTAGCTCCCTGAAGAAGTAGTGATGCTTGAACTGCATATCTTTTTTAAAGGAGACGGAGACAAAGAAGACTGAATTATGTAAAAATAGAAACCTTAGCTACACTAGACATACCGAAACGGGTACTAGCACTGTTCTCCGGAGATCACGCTCCGAAACAATGAACAATGATGGCTGTGGTGTTTTTGGAGACTCGGCACTTATAAGCCCTTCTGTTATTATGAATGGGCGAGGGGGAGACAGGGAGAGCAGACATTCCTCCCTCCCCAACCTTTGGCATTCTGGAATGAAACGAGGCAGAACGGCGTTCAGTAATCCAGTTAATAAGGCTTTGTAAATAGTTCAGAAAGAAGGCATCTGCTGGCATCTTGTGAATGACTTACATGTGGGTATGTTCCACTATGGAAGTGGTGGCAAGGCTGCACCTAGGGCACCAGTGACCAAATAAAAATTCTGCCCCCTTCCCATGGAATTTTTCTTCTGCCTCCAAATTCCTAGGAATTTAGAAAGAGAGCCTAGCCCTAGGGGTATCTAGGGTGGGGCAAGCAGGATATGTGCCCTGGGCGCCAATGCAAAAAAGCCATGCATGTGGGTGGGGGTGAGGGTAGGAGTAAGAATATCTCTTCCAAATCTATGATTCTATAGGTAGAGGCAGAGCTTCCACGCTTGCCCTAGGCATTATTTATGCTAGATACGCCACTGAGCCTAGGTACCCAAAGAAAAGACTAAGGCCATTTCCGCACGACACCTTACAGCGCGATGATTGCACTTTCAACCTCCTATGGAATCCTGGGGTTTGCAGTTCCGGGAGGGGCCGGCTTCCATAGGAGGTTGAAAGTGCAATCATCGCGCTATAAGAGTGTCGCTCAGAAATGTTCAGAGATAGCAAAGTGAATGCAGATGAAACAAACAGAAAAGTTCTGGCTGTAAATGATTTTGTGTTCTTGCTCTCTCTAATGTTAGAAATTTGGAGACCAAAGAAAAAATTCACGGAGAGGAACAATTCTTTTTGAAGGGCTATGCCTTCCTTTTGTCCCCCTGTAGCTATATCTCAGAGCCAGCACGGGGTAAGTGGTTTTAGCATTGCAATACAGCTCTGGACCCCAGGGTTCGAATTCCTGCTCAGCCATGGAAACTCGCTCAGCCATTGTGTTCCTGCTTGATCCTTCCAAAGTTTCTGTTGCTTTGGGGAGCAACGGATAACAGAATGGCATAAAACCTGCCATGTCCTAAAATGCACAGTTCTTCTTGAAAGAAAAATTCTGGGCACCACAGTTCAGGAAGGATATTGACAGGTTTGAATGTGTCCAGAGGAGGACAACCAAAATAGTAGAAGGCCTGGAAACCATGAAGCCCTTTGAGGGGTGACTTAGGAAGCTGGAGATATTTAGGCTGCAGAAGAGAAGGTTAAGAGGGGACATGATAGCAATGTTTAAATATGTAAAGGGATGTCATATGGAGGATGGAACAAGCCTGTTTTCTGCTGCTCCAGAGATTAGTACATGGAGCAGTAGGTTCAACTTCAGGAAAAGAGATTCCATCGAAACATTAGGAAGAACCTCTTGTCTGTAGGTGCAGTTCTACAGTGGAATCCGCTGCCTCAATGGAGTGTGGTGAAGTCTCTTTCTTTGGAGGTTTTTAACCAAAGGCTGGATGGCCATCTGTCAGGAGTGCTTTGATGTAGGTTCCTTCATGGCAGAAGGGGGTTGGACTGGATGGACCTTGGGGTCTCTTTCAACTCTACAATTCTATGATCTTAAGGCAGATTTAATGCTTACAAATATCTCTGAAAGGATGCCAGCCATAGTGTGTGATTTAGCTGTACGATTCTATGAAAACACTGGAGTCTCTGCTGGACCGGCAAAGTAACTTTTCTCTGACTCATGTTGCTACTGAAAGGTAGCTACACGACATGCTCCTCAAGTAACTAGTTATTTCCAAGCTCTGACAGTGCTAAAAAAGTAAGCGGTTGATTCAATCTTCCACAGCCTGGTGCCTTCCAGGGTTCATGCATGGCAACTCTCATCAACAACCAACGTGGTGTAGTGATTTGAGTATCAGACTACAACTTGTGGGGCTAGGATTTGAATCCCCATGTGGCCATGGAAACCTGAGTCACACTTTCTCAGCTTCAGAGGGAGGCAAGGGCAAAACCCTCTATTCCCTTGGACCAAATTCTGCCAAGAAAACCTCATGACAGGTTCTCATTAGGGTCACCATAAGTGGGAAACAACTTGAAGACACACAACAACAATAACAGCAGCCCTGAGTGACTGGACATTTTTGTCCAGTGTGGAAGTTTGAAGGTAGCAGAAGCAGAGTTCCTCAACTGGTGCCACTGCGCATACAGTGTTGCTTCACATTGTCCATGCACATGTGCAACCAAAATGGTGAAGGGTCTGGAAGCCATGAAGCCCTGTGAGGAACGGCTTAGGGAGCTGGGGATGTTTAGTCTGCAGAAGAGAAGGTTAAGAGGGGACATGATAGCCATGTTTAAAATATTTGAAGGGATGTCCTATCGAGGAGGGAGTGGGCTTGTTTTCCACTGCTCCAGAGACTAGGACAAGGAGCAATGGATTCAAGCTGCAGGAAAGGAGATTCCACCTGAACCTCAGGAAGAACTTCCTGACGGTCAGAGCTGTCTGGCAGTGGAATCTGCTGCTGCCTCCATGGAGTGTGGTGGAGTCTCCTTCTTTGGAGGCTTTTAAGCAGAGGCTGGAGGGCCATTTGCTGGGGGCGCTTTGAGGGAAGAGAACACTCAAAGCGCCCCCAGCAAATGGCCCTCCAGCTTCTGCTTAAAAACTCTATGATTCTACGATTCTACGATAATGCATCTCCTCTTTGTTTCCACATCCCTGTGCTCAGGATTGCAATTCACTAATGCACAGTGGAGGTGCAACTCCATGAGCGTAAAACCTTCCGTTTCTTTGAAGTAGGATCTCAGCCATATTGCAAATGGTTGTGATTTTATTAAGCATTTTTTCAAAATGATGCGCCGTGTTTAAAAAACAGCAACAGAGGAAATAATGGGATACGAGTTAAGAAGCTCGTGCACACATTTCTGGAAGAATCAAATCAATATAGGCCTAGTGCTTATGTGAAGAAAAACTGGATTCTCTAACTGAGTACTGCAGATGTAGGCCATTTCTGTACCAGGCTGTTATAGTGCTATTATGCCACTTTCAACATCCTATGGAATCCGGGAGTTTGCAGTTTAGGGAGGGGCCTCAAAGCCTGCATGGGTAACTCTGAGCGACAGCCAAAACAAAGAGACCATTTAAAACCTGACCAACATGTGAGGGCAGAATTGTCCCCATCTGACAAAGAGCGGGTCTTTCCATAAAGGCTTATGCCTGAATCAGGCAGGGGTGGTGGGCAATTTTGGTGGGGCTGGAGGGTGTGCGTGTGTAGAATATTCCGCAACATGGGCTGGTAAAAGGACCACAGACTCCCCCCCACATTTGGACAAATGAGTATTTATTATTATGTTAAACAGAGCAGGCGGCTGCAACCTATTTGAAAGGTGAATTGCTACATAGGGAGGCAATTCACCCTTTTAGAAGGAAAAGGGTGGTCTGATTGGGAAGTGGAGGCCACAGAACCAGCCTCAGAGGGCGGGATGTTGCTCCAGGATTGCTTAGCTCCCAATTGTCCCGATTTGCAGGATAGCCTCAATTAATCCTCTGTCATCCTATTTTTTCAGCTGCTTTTAAAATGCCCCAGTTTTTCTCTTTCCACCCAAGTCCTCCTTTGTCCTCAGCTGACTTCAATTGCTGCAAACTGAGTTCAAAGTGCAAAAGTACTTTGCAGTCAATGCAACATGGAAGAGAGGGGCAGAATCTTTCCCTTCCCAGCAAACACAGTCAGAAGCAAATTGCTGCAGCCTCTCCTAGCTTGTCTCTTCTTTTTCATTAAGCGGAGCTTGGAGTGTGGGGAAGGGGCAGGGCTATGGTGCGTGGCCACAATGTGCGGGGGCATGGCCAGGGCACGCAGGGCATGGCTATGGGCCAAGATGCCCCAAAAACACATCCCCCCCATCCCACATTCCTACACGACGGAACTTTTGCCTTCTCAATCACACTCTGACATCGTTTGGCCACTTGCGTCCTGGCTTTCCCCTGAGAAATGTAAAGGGTATGGGATCGCATTTTGCCCATCGGTGTTTTAAGTACCCTTACAATCTGCTGTCTACATCCAGGCTTAGGCAAACAGCAGCCTTAAGAACTGGAAGCATACATATTCATGAGAAACGAAGGCTGCCACGCTCAGCAAGCTCCCATCGTGTGCCCAGATTTTTCTCTCCACGTGGGCAGTGTGATCACAGAACGCATGCAGCAGGAGAAATACTGTCAGCTCTCCTGGACTTGCTGGAAAAACAGCAGGGGGAAAACAAATACTCTGAAATGAAATTAGCATGAGTGCAGGGCAAATGATGAAGCTCAGGAGTTCAGCTTCTCCCAAAAGGGAGAGGAGGCCATGTAGGGGTGATGGCAATCGGAAGGAGCTCTCGAGACACCTAGCAGTGTTGTGCGGCATTGAGAAGGAGAGACAGACCCAACACAATTATAAACAGTTGCTGGAACCCACAGAGATTTCTGATTGTGAGAGTCCTCTGGAGGAAAGGTGCAAGATGCTGGTGGAGTCTGCAGTATAACAATTAAAAGAAGAAACAAACTGGCTACGGGGTGAAAATCTTTGCAAATTTGCTCGAAGAATGAAGCGTTGCACTACAGTTGGCCTTCGATACCCATAGATTCTGTATCCACAGATTCAACCAGTCGTGGCTTGAAAATATTCCATAACTTTCCATAACCTAGCATCTAAAGGACTGGAAGGCTTCTGTCTGCCGAAGACCACCAGCTGCGTCATTTAGCAGGCCTGGGGTCGTAGCCAGTTCTTGCTCAGAACAGTGGGGAGGGGGGAAATGGCCCCAGCCGCAGCTGAGAGGACCCCATGGCAGCCTTAGCTAGAGCACTGCCCAAACTGGGAGAGGACCTGTTCCTATGATCCAGGCTGGGAAGGCTTCATGTGGAAAGTAGAAAAGGCTATGCCCCAGTTACCTGCTTGATTGACAAAGAATCATCAGTTACTCTTCCATAGTGCCCTGCAATGCACTTTTGGGTGGCTCACGTAACTATAACAGAAGTGACAAAAGGAATGTATCTGGAGGAGGGTGATCAAGAAGGTCAAAGACCTAGAAACCTTGCCCCGTGAAGACTGGCTTAGGGAATTGGGTATGTTTAACTTGGAGACAAGAAGGTGACATGACAGACATGTTTAAATATTTGAAGTGACGTCCTATAAAAGATGGGCGAAGCTTGTTTCCTTCTGCTCCAGAATGGATCAATGGATCAATGGCTTAAAATTATAGGGAAAAAGATTCCATCTAAACATTAGGAAGAAATTCCTGACAATAAGAGCAGCTTGACAGCGGAATATATTCCCCATAGTGGAGCGTGGTGGAGTCTCCTTCTTTGGAGGTTTTTAAACTGAGGCTGGATGGCCATCTGTCAGGAGTGCTTTGATTGTGCATCCCTGCATAGCAGAAGTGGGTTGGACTGGATGGCCCCTGGGGTCTCCTCCAATTTTACGGCTCCATGAAAAGAAAATGAGGAAAGGCTTTTTCCAGAGCAAACCTTCAATGACTGTACTCTCTGCAGCTGCATCAGAACACAACTCTTTCTGACCTCTGATATAGCCACCAGGGCTTTGGGTACAAGGTGAAGAGAAAGGGGGATACCTTCTAGGAGAGCCTCAACTCAGTGTTAAGTTCCAGAGAACAGGGACACGCCCTGACCTACAACTCTTTGGATTAGATTAAATAACATGTCAGTGAAATAAGTGTAAAGCTGGAGCCTGCAAGTTGTTACAGGGATGTTCTTACATGGATGGGTGAAGGTGTGGCTGGTAGTTTTCCAGCCATTACAGCATTCAGAAATGTTTCGGGAGCTATTTGAGGCAGTTTCACATTACACATTTATAAATTTCATGCCATTTTAACTACCACTGCTCCAACCTATGGAATTCTGGGCTTTGTGGCCATCTCCCATCAGCCCTACCCAGCATAACCAATGGCAAGGGATGCTTGGAGCAACGCTTCAACAATATCAGGGTGAATGTTTCCTATTCTTGCTTTAGGCAACTCCACGATCATGACAACAGTCAAGACCCCTAGCAAGGGGGAAAGCCAGTGAAGTTACACAGGGAGCCCACCCATGGTGGTTGGCATCAAGGTTGAAGAAGGTGACCAGGTATCCATTATTATAAGATGTGTCTTTTATTTTGAGGGTCTGAAAGCTTGTCCCTTATCAGAGTGACTGTTGTCCTTTATTGTAAGAAGGCTTTTCCTTTTTCAGGGTTGGAAGGCTTTTGTTTTTAAATAAACTGAGTGAAATACAACAATTCCTGAATCTGGGGTTGTGTGCCCTCCATAAAAGCAGAAATGTGTGCGCCATCATGTAATTTATGAATATGGACGGTATGTTAATTTTACGGAAAAATACACGGCTAAACGAACTGAAATCAATACTTTCATTTGGACTTCGGCAGAATGAGAACTTGTTAAGAGCTCCTTCACAATGGTCAGCCCCACATGCTGTGAATTTCAACTATTCCCTTATTGCCATTTTAAAAACCTGGCGACACCGGCGAAGGGCAGAGCTGTGCCCAGTGCCATCTGGCATGCCATTGTGCAGCTAGGGAAAGCCATCGCACCAGGAGTGAGCAGATCCCTCCTTACCCAATGCTCCTGAACACTCTTCTGTTGGCATAACTCCCCAAAGGCCATGCAGTCCAAATTCAGAAGCACCGTGAAACAGCACAAATCAAAACTCTTGCCAGTCCAAATGGAAGCACGCGGGTTTTAAAACTGGAAAGTCAGGACTCAGCGAGTTACTGGAAATGGCTGGATGAACAGAGAGGGATGGTGCCAGCTGATCACAGAATCATAGAAATGTAGAGTTGGAAGAGACCCCAGGGGCCATCCAGTCCAACCCCCTGCCATGCAGGAACACCCCCAAAGCACTCCCTTTGACAGATGGCCATCCAGCCTCTGCTTAAAAACTTCCAAAGAAGGAGACTCCACCACACTCCATGGAGGCAGCAGATTCCACTGCTGGACAGCCCTGACTGTCAGGAAGTTCTTCCTGAGGTTCACGTGGAATCTCCTTTCCTGCAGCTTGAATCCATTGCTCCTTGTCCTGGTCTCTCGAGCAGCAGCAAACAAGCCCTCTCCTTCCTCTACATGGCATCCCTTCAAATATTTAAACATGGCTATCATGTCCCCTCTTCACCTTCTCTTCTGCAGACTAAACATCCCCAGCTCTCTAAGTCTATCCTCATAGGGCATGGCTTCCAGGCCCCTCACCCTTTTGGTCGCCCTCCTCTGGACTTGCTCCAGCTTGACCATGTCCTTCTTGAATTGGGGTGCCCAGAACTGGACACAGTATTCAAGATGAGGTCTAACCAAAGCAGAGTAGAGTGGTACCAGTACCTCCCTCGATCTAGACACCATACTCTTGTTGATGCAGCCGAGAATTGCATTGGCTTTCTTGGCCGCCGCATCACACTGCTGACTCATGTTCAGCTTGTGGTCTATGAAGACTCCCAGATCCCTTTCACACGTACTGCTATCCAACCACTTGTCCCCCATCCTATATTTCTGTATTCCATTTTTTCTACCTAAGTGTAGGACCTTACACTTCTCTCTGTTGAATTTCATTTTGTTAGCCTTGGCCCAGCTCTCCAATCTATCCAGGCCATTTTGTATTTTGATCCTGTCCTCTGGCGTATTAGCAACCCCTCCCAACTTGGTGTCATCTGCAAATTTGATGAGCATGCCCTCTATTCCTCCATCCAAGTCGTTGATAAAAATATTGAACAGCACTGGGCCCAGGACAGAACCCTGTGGCACCCCGCTAGTCACTTCTCTCCAGGATGAAAAGCAGCCATTCGTGATCACCCTTTGGGTTCGGTCGGTCAACCAGTTACCGATCCACCTGACAGTAGCCCTGTCCAGCCCACATCTTACTAGCTTCTCTGGGAAGGCTGTAGCAGAACACATGGTGTTGCCACAAAAGAGTCCCTCTGCCAATGACGGATCAGTTCTGTTCTTGTGGTTATTTCCTATTGGCTTTATCTCGGTGGCAACTCTGTTAGCAGGCAGCCTCAAAGCTATGGGCCTGATCCTTCAGAGAACACATGGGCAACCACAGCAGACCTCACCTGGAGTACTGTGTCCAGTTTTGGGCACTGCACTTCAAGAAGAAGAAGAATAAGCTGGAACATCTCCAGAGGAGGGCAACCAAAATGGTAGAAGGTCTGGAAACCATGAGGAGTAGCTTAGAGGGGCGGGGATGTTTAACTTGGAGAAGAGAAGGTTAAGAGGTAGCATGATAGCCATGGTTAAGTATTTGATGGGATGTCATATAGAAGGCAGGGCAAGCTTGTTTTCTGCTGCTTCAGAGACTAGGACACAGAGCAATGGCTTCAAACTACAGAAAAAGAGATTCCACCTAAACGTTAGGAGGAACATCTTGACAGTGGAAACAGTCCGACAGTGGAATCTGCCACTGCCTGGGAGTGTGGTGAAGTCTCCTTCTTTGGAGGTTTTTAAAAAGAGGCTGAGTGGCCATCTGTTGGGAGGGCTTTGACTGTGTATTCCTGCAGGCAGAATGAGGTTGGACTGGATGGTCCCTGGGGGTCTCTTCCAGCCCTATGATTCTGTGGTTCTATGACCCTCAGCAAAGTCACTAAAATGTCTTCTGCTCCTTCAGGTATCCCCACGGTCCTGCTTTTCATTCCAGAATCCAAGAAAACCCTTTTACTTAATATCTTTGACCTCTTCAAAACCATTGAAGGGAATCAACATTCACTCCAAAGATAAGGAGATTTTATGGTTCTTATTTCACAGGGAACAATGGAGCGCAGGGCTGATGGCACCAACTCCCTGGCCTGGGTATAAAATAGCTTTATGATACTGGAGTCTGATCACCATTAGAAAGAGCCCATTCTAATTGTGCTCCAAATAAGTCATCCTAGCACTAAGTGGCACTCTTCTGAAACTGAAAGAGTAGAAAATATTTGCACAGTCCACTCATTTTATTCTTCCTTTTTAAAAAACCCCAGTCACATGCTACAAAGAGTTTCCCCATTTCTCCTTCCTCTAAAGAGGTCAAAGAAGACCAAACCCTCCAACATTTCAAAAATGAAAGTTGGGGCCAATGTGGCCAAGCAACGTCAGAGCGTGCTTTTAAAAGAAACTAACAATGTCATCATCTAGTAACTGGACATTTTTACAGAGACATATAGAGGTCTGGTTGTTGCTGTGTACCTCCTGGTTCCTTCTGACTTCTGGCAATCCCAAGGTGATCCTAGCACGGGGTTTTCTTGGCAAGATTTGTTCAGAGGAGGCTTTGCCTTCTTCCAAGGCTGAGAGAGTGTGACTTGCCCAAGGTCACCCAGCAAGTTTCTGTGGCCAAGAAAAGGGATTCAAAAGCAGTTCTCCAGAGTCTTAGGCCATTTCTGCACTAGACAGCTATAGTGCTATGATTCCACTTTCACAGCTGGCCCCTCCCGAAACTGCAAACCCCAGGATTCCATAGGACGTTGAAAGTGGAATCATAGCATTATAACTGTCTAGTGCAGAAATGGCCTTAGACCAGTATTCAAACCACTACACAGCATTGGCTCACCATAGAGATCTGATGTCCACAAGTAATTTTCTTCCAGGCAATACACACAAAGAAAATTTACTCCTGCTGTTCAAACTATTCCTGTCTTTAAAAAGAGATTGTATATCCCCTGGAAACAGCATTTGGTTGGGTTCCACTGTTTCAGGGTCCTTTCACACGATCCTATGGAATCCTGCAATTTGGAATTTAGGGAGGGGAATTTAGAATTCTCATCCAGAGACTCTAGTGCAGTGGTTCTCAACCTGTGAGTCCCCAGATGTTTTTGGACTTCAGCTCCCAGAAGCCCTGAGCATTGACCATAGTGGCTGGGGCTTCTGGGAGCTGAAGTCCACAAACATCTGGGGACCCACAGGTTGAGAACCACTGCTCTAGTGTGTCCCCAAACCACAAATCCCAGGATTCTGAAGGATGCAGCCATGACAGTTAGGGAGGAATCATAGCACTCTAACAGTATAGTGTGAAAGGCCCCTCTGTGATGTCTGATATAAAATAAAATCATCATCACCATCACCATCACCATCATCAATTCATCTATATACTACTGTTTGCTGGCAGCTTGCAAAAATTAAATACAAGTGAAAGCGCGTTCAGATATACCTCAGTTACCAATGACTATGACAATGAAACTTCTTTTTGTAAAGTCTTTTAAAAATTGCCCCACCTCCCTTTCCTTCCTTGTCATCTGGGTAGCTCGAAGTTTTTTAGCAGCATCAGGACTGGGGGTGGTGGCGAAGGAGGGCTGGGACTGAGAGAAGAAGCCAAGGCAGGCTGATAACTGGAAGATACAGTCCTTCAGAGAGCCCTTCTGTGCTTTGGCTTTGAATATCAGGGCTTGAACTTGGCTTAAGATGAACCCTCATCTCAATGGATTGAGCATTGCCCTCTACGTTTCTCTGTGAGGTTCAGAGCTGCCTTTGTGAGACCTTCCCTGCTCTCTTGGGGCTCTCTTGCCCTTCCCCAAAGAACCGACAGGGAGTTGACGGTGCCAAATGTGGTTCTGACATGTGAGCAGGGCGTGTGGTGAACCACTTCCCTCCCACGCTGATCTTTGCACCAGCTCACTTCTCAAGAAGCCAGCTGGAAAAGAACCTGCAAAAGAACCTGAGACGCTAGCTTAGAAACCAACTTGAGAACACAAGAAAGAGCCCTGAAGCTGGGTTGGACCCAAGGTCGAATCACAGAAGCCTAGACCCACAGAGTTGGAAGGCCAAGGAGTCCAACCCCCTGCTCAGCGCAGGATCTCCAGCTAGCGCACCCCCAGCAGGTAGCTGTCCAGCCTCTTCCTGAAGACGTTCAGAGAAGGAGACTTCATCTCCACTCTAAGCCATTGGTTCTATGCCAAACTACTCTTACTGTGAAAAAGTTCAATCAAAACCTACCCTCCTGTAATTTAAAACCATTAGACCTGGCCTTTCCCTTTGGGCAACAGAGAACAAACCTTCCCCCTCCTCTCTGAGAAAGCCTTTGAGATATTTAAAGAGTGCAATCGTGTCAACCCTCAGGCTGAATGTGCACAGCTCTCTCAACCTTTCCTCATATGTTTTATTCTCCATATCTTTTTTCAGCCCTGTTGCCCTTTCAGTCCAAAATATTGTTCACACAGCGGCCAAGAGTTACAGTGTCTATGGGAAAGGCCAAGAGTGGGGCACAATTATGCAATGCTTCTCACACTTGCCAGCAGCTGGTACCAAAAAGCATACTAACTCTGATACTGAACACATACTAAACACACACACATATATACCACTGACCTACATTGTTGTGCCTTCACTACCCAGTTATAGCAGTCTGATGCCTCTTCAATTCTCATGGCTCCTTCCTATTGCATTCTGGAATTCAGTCTGGCAAGTCCCTTAGAACAGTGGTTCTCAACCTGTGGGTCCGCAGATGTTTTTGGACTTCAGCTCCCAGAAGCCCTGAGCATTAAGCATAGTGGCTGGGGCTTCTGGGAGCTGAAGTCCACAAACATCTGGGGACCCACAGGTTGAGAACCACTGCCTTAGAATTCTCTGCTAGAGAGTTCCACTTCTAAACACCTCCCCAAACTACAGATCCCAGGACCCTGTAGGATGAAGCCATGGCAGTTCAGGTGGTATCAACGTGCTATATAACAGGGGAGTGTAGATGCACTCTTAGCCATTCATCTTCTTAACTTTCATAAACTTCTCTAATCATGTTTTCAAGCCATCCAGGTAGGAGGCTGTCACCGCATTTTACAGCAGTCCTATCCAGTAGCAATCTGAAAAATCTGTCCCATCAGATGTTCAAGGCCGGCTGATTGCTCCCATGTCAGCGGGGCAGTGAATCCACCCTGGTTTTGAATAGTTTTAGAGGAGCTGTTCAAGGTGCTGATCCTTTTTTGAGCACATGGTTCAGCACTGCGGAGAGCTCATTGGAAGCCTGGCCCAGGTTAAAACCTGGAATGGATTTACCACCCCACTGGCATGCTGCTGCAGCTGTTATCTGATCTTTTAAACTCAGAAACAGACAGCTACATCAAGTCAGCCGGCCAGTTTTCCGCCCTTGGTACTTTCTCAATGCAGACTGCCAACAACGCCATCCCCCCAATGAGAATCTGCTTCTAGCTTTCATTTTTTTATTTTAAATGTTAAACAGTGATGGGGAAGGGGGGTATTGAACCCTATTTCAAAAGTGAATTACTACTCCTGGAGACTTCCAGGAGACCCTGTTTACTTTTGAGTATTTTCTCCCAGAAAATCTGGGGTGTTTAGAAGAGTTGGGGAGGCGCAAAAACTGGGCGACAAGGCAGCTGTGCTTTGTCAACCCCGGATTTAACAGGAGAACAATTTATTTATTTGATTTATACCCCACTTTTCTCTCAAATGGCACTGAAAGCAGCTTACAATTATATAAATTAAAAGAGAATATATTTTAAAAAATTACCAAGATCTAAAAATCATACATCCATTGGAAACATTATGTTTAAGACATATGAAAACAAAACATATGTATGTAATATGCAATACATATTACATACCAAAAACAGCACATCTAATTGCATATCGCTCTACCCTGGCCAGTTAAGGCTGAAGACTTGGGCCATTTCCGCACTAGCCTGTTACAGCGCGATGATTCCACTTGCAGCCTCCTATGGAATCCTGGGGTTTGCAGTTTCGGGAGGGGCCAGCTGGCCCCTCCCGAAACTGCAAACCCCAGGATTCCATAGGAGGCTGCAAGTGGAATCATCGCGCTGTAACAGGCTAGTGCGGAAATAGCCTTGTTTAAACCAGATCATCTTCTGTGTCTCCAAGTTGCTTCCAACTTATGGTGACCCTAAAGCAACCCCATCGCAGACACAGAGTGTGAGACATGCCCAAAGCTACCCAGTGGATTTCCACGGCTGAGTGTGGAATCAAACCCTGGCCTCCACGCTCAAACCACTACTCCATGCTGGCATAAAGGGCTTTATAGGTCAAAACCAGCACTCTGTTTTAAGCAATAAGAAACTTAATGACATAATAATCTGTGGTTACGGTTACCAGCAATTCTAGCACGTTGAATTTAGTTAGGTTTGTACTGGTAGAACAATACACTTGCTATTAATCAGTTTTTCATTTCCATTACAGTTTGCGTGTAAGTGTGTAAGAGAGTTCTTTTGTGTTCTAGTTAGCGTTTATTTAGGTTGTGTTTACAGTAATAGATCCATGTTTTAGTAGTGCCTTACAGTTTGAGCTGAGTGTAGCTTAGTTTTAGTTATGCATGTATATTGTTTGTGTATGTTTTTTTTCCCTTTTCTTTCTGTATGTTGACGGTTCCATTGTGAATCAGTTTGTCTGTATTAAAATCAGTGAAATGTGAATTCAAACCCCCTGAACAAACAGCACTCTGAACTGTGCCCGGAAACAGACCGGCAGCCGGCAAAGCCGTTTCAGCAAGGGAGTTACATCCTCCGTGTAACCAGCCCCTGAGATGCGGCTGGGGCCTGAAACCATCTGTGTGCAAACCACGTCCTGTGTTACTGAGCTCTATTACCCTTCCCTAAGAAGTGTATCAGTAGGCAGACATGAAAATAATTAACAGACAGCTGTTCCGTGAATCTATTTCAGCAGGAAGCTCTGAGGCACTCTTTCAGGGAGCAGCACCGGCGCAGGGCTGAATCTCTACCCATCATGTCACACCACTCTTTGAAAACTTCCCTTTTGGACTACAGCTCCCAGAATCCTCTGGCCAGCAGGGCCAGGTCTACTTGGGAGATTCTGGGTGTTGTAGTCTGAAACCTTTCCTAATCTCTGCATCACCCAGGCAGTGGTGGAGCTTGGAGTGCATGGAGGGTGGGCGGGTGGGGGAGCGGGACAGGGTTACAGTGCATGGGCGCGTGGCTATGGTGGACGGGGCGGGGCTATGGTGCATGGGGGAGGGCAAGCAAGGAGCCGGGATGCCCCCCAAAATTGCTGCAAGGGGCGAACTGCCTCCACTGCCCTCCTGTTCCCCCAGTCCACAAACAGGAAGCAGGAGCCCCCAAATCCTCCTGGTCCTAGTTAACAGTGGATCCCAAAGAACTAATTCACTGCCAGGTCTTACAAATGCTCTGCTACGGACGTTTCCTCGGTCGGAGCAGCTGATGCTGAAAGACAGGGACGAGCAATTGTGGATAAGCTTTTTGGCTTCCGAGACCTTTGGAGGGAGGGTTCCAAGAATTGTCCAAAATGTCCCCCGGAAGTAGAAGTGGCCAGAATTCCACTTCTGGTGTGGAAAAGTGGGAGTGCAAGAGACCTGCAATCTATTTAAAAGATGAGAGGCCTCTCCTGTAAGCTACCAGAAGCAGTGGCATCTCTAGGAAAGTGCAGATCCCACCCGCTTACATCATACGGGGGGTGGGGGACTAGAGGCATATCTAGAGTGAGGCAAGTAGGGTCCACACTCTGGGCACCAATGCTGGAGACGGGGGTGCAAAAAAGCAATGTTGGAAGTGGTGGAGGAGGAAAAGGAAGTGGCCCAGAGGTAGAGGTGCAACTTCCATGCTTACCCTAGGGACTATTTTTGCTAGATATGCCTCCGGGGACGGGGGACACCAACCCTAATGGCTACCCTGACCAGAAGAGTCCATTTATGACCTGAAAGGGCACTCTGAGGAGTTTCAAGGACCTGAATGCCACAAAAACAGCCATAGGAAGCCACACGCTGCACTTTGGGGTCAGGTTTTAATTCTGCAGTGCTGAAGGAGGTCACTAGTCCATCTTTTTCTGTCCCAACAGTGCTCAAAAGCCCGTCATCTGCCGTTGCGAGAAACATCGAACAGAAGCAACCCAGAGGGTCCCTTTGACACATCTCAGTGCTCACCCCTCCTCAGCTCTCAGGGTCCAGCCCCTCTTCTTAAGAGGAGGGGAAGGAATGTCAGGGTGAGAGCACCATGTTGAAAAACAGAACTTAAATAAACTAGGACAAGGTTCCATTTCCTGACTTCCTCAGTTTCAAAAATAAGCTGCGTCCGGAAGGTGAAAATTCTTTGCTGACTTCTCTGAGTTCTGTGATCCACAGCCAAGTTGTCAGACTTTTCAACTGCAGTTGGTGCTTCATGCATCCTGCCTAACAGCATCACCTGGGGGACGCTCCTTGTAACATCCCAAGTGGGGGTCCTCAGGTCTTTGGCAGCGAAATCTCAAAGCCAGCAGTGGTCCTGATCTAGCCACCCCAGTCCCATCTGATCCATGTCTGTGCATGCAGTGTTTGTTGAAGAGATGCCTGGGGCAACAAAAGCTGAGCACTGAGCCATTTTGGAAAAATGTGGGCCTCAAGGACATTTCTCTCTCTCTCTCTCTCTCTCTCAACCTATTTCTGTGAACCCTCCCAATCTGGAAAACAGGAAGCTCTGTGTATGAAAAACACTCCTGGATCAGTCTCAACGTCCATTTAGGGCTGAGAAAAATAGCATCTTCCAGTTGTTTTTACAGACCAACTCCCATTGCCCCCCTGGGCATTTTCAGAGATGACAGAAATTCTAATGTGACCAAAACTGCGAGGGAAATAGAGTCGGAAGAGACCCCAAGGGTCATCAAGTCCAACCCCATTCTGCCATGTGGAAAGACACCATAAAAACATTCCTAACGGATGGTCTCCAGCCCCAGTTTAAAAACCTCCAAAAAAGGAGACACCGCCACACTCTAAGGCAACAGCCTATTCCAGTGTTAAACCACTCTTGCCATCAGGATGTTTTTCCTAATGTTTAGGCAGAAGCTCTTTTTCTGAAGTTTGAAGCCATTGCTCCATGTCCTAGTCTCTGGAGCAACAGAAAACAGGCTTGCTCCATCCTTCATATGACATCCCTTTAAATATTTAAACATAGCTATCATGTTGCCTTTTAACCTTCTCTTCCCCAGCTCCCTAAGCCACTCATGGTTTCCAAGACTTCTACCATTTTGATTGCCTTCCTCTGGACATGTTCCAGCTTGTCAATGTCTTTCTTGAATTGTGGGACACAGTACTCCAAGTGGGGTCTGACCAAAGCAGAATAGAGTGGGACTACCACTTCTTTTGATCTAGACACTATACTCTGTTATATTTTTCACAAAATAAGCTTTCCAGTTTGATGCCTTCCAGACGTTTTGGACTACAACTCCAGTTCCCCCAATCAGGATGGAATGATGGCACTTGTAGTTCAGGCTGGAGAGAGCGAGCGAGCTGATCAACCTTATCTCTTTCACCTGCCTCCCCCTTCTACAAAAAAGTCCCCAATACTCCTGCTCACAGATATTATCTCCCACTGTTTCCATGGAAGATAGTGGATGCATCCACATGACTCCGTTATAGCACTTGGATATCACTTTAACTGCCGTGGGTCTATCCCATGGAATGCTGGCATTGGTAGTTTAGGGTGTGGTATGTAGAATCCTTCGGCAGAGAGCTCCAACAGCTACACTTCAGGGCTGAGAACTCCAACCCCCTGTGCAAACTCCAAATCCTAGCATTCTGTAGGATGGCACCGTGGCAGTTAACATGGCATCAAATCGCTATGATTGTGCAGTGTGGATTCCCCCAGTTTTCTTTAAAAAGAAAAATAGCGAATGCCACGCCTACTGAGAAAATGCAACAGAAAGAAAGATAAAAAAACAACAACAGAATAAAGCCCATCCAAAGTAGCTTTCTATATCATCGTTAAGCGAATCTTTTTTTATTATTATTTTTTCCCAGTTTGCTGCACAGCCATATGGCAGAAAAGAGGATTAAAAAGGAAGAATTCAGCACAATCCAGTTAATATGAAAAGGGGCGTGTGTGTGTGTGTGTGTGTGTGTGTGTGTGTGGTGGTGGAGCAAACCCAACCTGCCACCCTCATTGCCCATAGAAAGCAAGCGACAGATATTGCTGTTTTGAGACCCCTCCATGGCACCCCAAATCACCCACCCAAGTCCCCCCAAGGTGGTCTTTTCTGCGCCAGGACTGTGACTCTGACTGGGGGTGGTTTCGGAATGAGGGTGCTTCTTTGGCTATTCTCTGAGGCAAGAGCCACCTTTGCAAACCAGGCAGGTAATCATTCCTGAGGAGTGAGAAGCAGGATTTGATGCCAGTGCCCAGACTCTTTGAATAAAACATGGAAACAACGCACGGCCCTTATAAATTATTCTCCTAAGAGACACGAAACAACAGGTACCCTTCGTCCGACAATTACTTACATGCCCGGGTGGCTAAGGACCATTAACCTTTGCAGACTATTAATACATGATTAATGTGGGAAACGAAGGCAGAGGAGAATGTATATTTCATAATAAATAGGGATCACAATATCTGCTCCAGTTTAAAAGGGAATCCCACCCTCTTTTTCTTCAGTTTCTTTCTCTAAAGCAGTGGTTCTCAACCTGTGGGTCCCCAGATGTTTGTGGACTTCAGCTCCCAGAAGCCCCAGCCACTATGGTCAATGCTCAGGGCTTCTGGGAGCTGAAGTCTAAAACATCTGGGGACCCACAGGTTGAGAACCACTGCTCTAAAGTATCCTTGCCTTGCAAATCAAGTCTCAGTTTCCCTTTGCAACTCGGTTCTGTTGGTCAAACAGATAAAATGCAGCCCTAGAGATGTCAACACAGAAGTAGGCCCCATGAAAAACAATGGGAGTGACTCCCAGTCTACTGGATTGCCGCACTTATTAATAGATTGTTTAAGTAATTACTTATTCCATCTTTTTCCTGATATGGGACCCAAGCTGGCTTAAAGCAAGGCTAAAACACAGCTAAAAACTGGATAGCAGAAATATTTTTAAAAAATGATTAAATAAATGATCATATTAAAACAAGCACTAATTGAGAACAGTGTAAAATCATTTAAAAACATAATAACAAACCACTCCCATCATTATCATCATCTCCTCCTGCTTTCCACTGGGAACTTTGCCTCCAAGTGACTGAGAAAAAAAATAATCATCGTCTTCTCGAAATAAATTACTTATCTGTGTGTAGATGTATGTAAGATTGCATTCTGTTTTCTGAGTTACAGCACTGAATGCAAAGGATTCATATTTTGCAATTGTTGCTTTTCATTTCTCTGCCAAAATGCAACAGGTTTTTTCTTTCTTTCTTTCTTTTTTAAAAAAAGGTATTTAAGAAAACCAAATTAAATTCCTTTTTCACGTTTTTGTGATTTGGGCTCTCTGGCCGCATACTTCTGAGAAAGAAGCTGGTTAAGTAAGGAGCCAAGGCGTGAAGTCTGCCTTGTTCTTAAGGGCAGGCTTGCCTTTGTTGAGGATATGCAGAACTCAGGCTTTTTTTTTTTCAAATGAGGAAAAAGGGGGTGGGGAAGGCAAGAGCCCTGGATTCCATTCACCCGAGATTAACAAGCCATCCAAAATAGTCTAAATTCAGCCTTTGTTCAGGGGAGGCTGAACTCCATGTCCCAGCCTCCTTTGTCAACAAGCTTCTCTGGCCCCTGAGCTGCTGCTGGCTGGAAGTGCCACAATTTCCCCCAAAAAAAGTCCAAGGAAAGTACCCCACACACACTGTGCCAGTCCCTTTTATGAATGGGTGGATGAAACACACACACACACACACACACACACACACACACACAGGGTGAACCAGTTCCTCTCAAAACCAGGCAGCCTTCCCATCCTACCTAGACACCCAAACCCTCGCTTTCTCTCTCTTGCTTCACTAGCGGTGATGCTGAGCCAAAGAAGCAAAAGCCTCACCATCACTGTCACCCTTTGTGTGGAGAGGCCTTCTCCAGCCCTTTGACCTCTGGGGCATCCTAACCCAGGAGCGTCACTGGGAGGATGTGGGTGCACAGCTTGCACTGGGTGACATCCAAATGATTATCCCTTCATTCTTCCTCCACCCCAGCAGAGCCTATACAGCTTCCTGTAGAATGACTGCCCTCTTTTCTCTTACAACTGGATGAGATCCCCCGTGTCTTCACGCAAGTGGGTAGATCAGGATGCCCACAGAGTGGGTCCCCATGGCAGTAAACCGGGACCCCTGGAATTCCATCGTCTGGATGGAAAAGCTTCCATGGGGCAGAAACCATGAGATACCACACTTGGTGACCCCAAGCCTAACAACACCACTGTCCTAACCGCCCATCAGGAAAAGAAAAGAAAATCTGAAAAGAAGGCAGAACTATTTGCAGAGTGAAAGGGCGAACAGGGGGAGATTTTCACCCTCTCCTCTGCCATCCCCCTCCAAGTCAGCTTCCCTGGGTGGAGAAGCAACTTCGAACAAAGCTTAGCAGGGTGAGAGGTGGATTATTTTAAAGATCTTTAGGTAGGCTTTCCTTTTTTCACCGTGCATGTATTTGTACCCCCTGGACTCAGGCACTGAGCAACAGAGGGGCAACCTTTATGCCCCCTCTGGGGGGGGGTCACAGCTACTTAAAAATACAACCAAATATCCAGAGAGACCAGTCGGGGCCGTTTCTGCATTACACTGTTACAATGCTATTATTCACTTTCTACCTCCTGTAGAATTCAGGGGTTTGTAGTTCACTGAGGCCAAAGAGCTCTCTGGCTAAGAATTCTCAAGGCCCCTCCCTAAATTCTAAACCCCACGACTCCATGGGAGATTGAAAGTGGAATAATAGCGCTATAACAGGCTGGTGCAGAAAAGCCATGGGTCTCAAAAATGGGTATTTTTTAGGTTAAACATCACCGGGAGGCCTTGCAATCTGTTTATGAAATCCAACGCGTACCACCTGGCGGCTTCGAAGAGCAGCAATCCATCCTCTCTTTTTTTGGCCGGAGAAAGGTGGGTTGGGGGATTCCGGGTGCGCCGGGGGTCACGGATGCACCCTTCGGGGGCCCCATGGGGCACTCTTCTGCCCATCCCTGACCTAGATAAAGAGGCCAGCCTTTCTCAGTCCTCGCCCTCCGCCCTGGGGAATGGAGAACAGAGCATCCCCCGTGGGGCTGGATTTCCACGAACAAAGAGGTTCCCTCTTTTTTTTTTTTTTTTTTACGGCTGGGCGTGGGAGCCATGAGTTCTTCGCCTCTTCCCCCAAGAACCCATCGTCCCCACCCCCAGCCGTAAAAAAAAAGGGGGGGGAATACTTGCCTTCACGTGTCTTTCCAAGGAGACAGCAAAGCCTGTGCCACCTTGGAGGTGGGGTGTGTCTCTATGTGAGCCCCCTCCCCAATCCATTTCCAACCCATCTTCTTGGGGAATAAGGAGTTTGCCAAGGCAAAGATCCACCCACGGAGCCACGTCCAGGGCGCGCGTGGGCGCAGCAGCCCCTCCGCGCGTGGACCCCCTCCCCATCCCTTTCTCTCTCCGGGCTGGAGACCTCTTACTACGAAATTCTCTTTCTCCTCCCCCACCGCCGTGTCCCCTCCTCTCCCCATCCCCGTTGCAAAAATGGGGGCTCCTCAGCTCCCCAAATGTCCAAAAACCCGGGCAGAATTTGCAATCTGATCCCTGCTCTTTGGATAACCGTTTTTCTCTCCCCCTGCCCACCGCCTTCCTTGCCTTAGAAAGCCAGCTAGCCAGCAAGAGAAAAGTGGGGAAAGGCATTCCATGCCGGGAAAGGGAGCATCCCTCCCCGCGCCAGCCGAGCCCAACTGAGAAACGGAGTCGCCATCGTTCCGCGTTCGTCTCCCCCGCGCCCTCCCTCGCTTACCTGAAAAAAGGGAGGACGACGCCCACTCCTCTTTCTTCTTCCTCTTCCTCCCCGCAGGCGAGTCTTGCTCTTTCCCCGAGGCTGCTGCTCCTCCTGGATCCAGCTGTGAGGACGAGGATGATGAGGATGATGGGCAGGCAAGCCCTCCGCAGCAGCAGGAGCGAAGACCTCACCGCTGGAACGAGGGAAGGAAGGACGGTGGAGGGCGAGGGAAGGCGCGCAAGGCGAGGAGCCCAGCTGCTCGTTGGAGTCCCCACCCAGGCGTGTGTGTCTGTGTGTCTGTGTGTGATATCAGCTCTCCGTTGTACAGGAAACACACAGCCGCCACTTCCTCCGCCAGCTGGCTTGAGGGTGTGTTTTGTGTCCGTGTGTGTGCGCGCGTCTCTGGCTTTGCACGGGCAGCCGCTCTTTGCTTCCCCAACTGGGCCGGTTGATTCGTCTGTCTGTCTGTCTGTCTGTCTGTCTTCTTTCTTTCTTTCTTTCTTTCTTTCTTTCTTTCTTTCTTTCTTTCTTTCTTTCTTTCTTTCCCAAACACCTGGACCTCTGCTCTTTCCAAAACAAGAATTCTTTTCCCCTTCTCTAGCCGTGCTGAAGCCAACCAAAAGAAAAAGAGGGAAAGGAAAGGCTAAAGACTAAGCAATACTTTTTGGAAAGAGAGAACTCTTTTAGCTCTATCGTGGAAGGAGAAGGGGAAAGGAATCAAGTGAGACCCCGGAGACTAACCACTTTATAGCCCCAGAAGCAAAGCTCTTTCCAAAGGAGAGCCCTGTTAGCTTAAGTGTGAAAGGAGAAGGGGAAAGGGGTCTGGTGAGACCTTGGAGACTAAACGGTTTCTTTCTCCAGAAGCAAAACTTTTTCCAAAGAGAAAACCCTGTTAGCTTCGGTGTGAAAGGAGAAGGGGAAAGGAGTCTGGTGAGATCCTGGAGATTAGCCAATTCATTGCCCCAGAAGCAAAGTTCTTTCCAAAGAGAAAGCCCTGTTTGCTTCAGCGTGCAAAGAGAAGGGGAAAGGAGTCAAGTGAGACCCTGGAGACTAACCAATTTACTGCCCCAGAAGCAAAGCTCTTTCAAAAGAGAGATCCCTGTTTGCTTCATTGTGGAAAGAGAAAGGGAAAGGAGTCGGGTGAGAGTCAGAAGACTAACCAATGAATTTCCCCAGAAGCAAAGCTCTTTGGAAAGAGAGAGCCCTGTTAGTTTCAGTCTGAAAAGAGAAGTGGAGAGGAGTCAGCTGAGACCTAGAAGACTGACCAATGTATTTCAGCAGAAGCAAAGGTCTTTGCAAAGAGAGAGCCCTGCTAGCTTCAGTGTGCAAAGAGAAGGGAAAAAGAGTCTGGTGAGACCCTGGAGAATAACTCATTTATTTCAGAAGAAACAGAGTTCTTTCCAAAGAGAGACGCTTGTGGGCTTCCATGTGAGAAGTAAAAGGGGGAAAGAGTCTGGTGAGACCTTGAAGACCAACCAGTTTCTTTCTCAGAAGCAAAACTCTTTGGGAAAAGAGAGCCCTGTTAGCTTTAGAAGCTAAAGGGTAAAAGAGTCTGGTGAGACTCTGAAAACTAACTAATTTATTTCAGAAGAAACAGGTCTTTCCAAAAGGACAGAACTTTTAGTCATCTTCAGTGTGAAAAGAGAAGGGAAGAGGAGTTTGGCGACGAATTTATTTCCTCAGAAGCAAAGCTGTTTCCAAAGAGAGACACTTTTTGTCTTCAATGTGAAAAGAAAAGAGGGAAAGAGACCAGTGAGAACCCAGAGACTATTCAATTCATTTCCCCAAAAGCAAAACTGCTTCCAAAGAGAGAGTTGCTTTAGCCCGATTCAGTGTGAAAAGAGAAGGGGAAAGGAGTGTAGTAAGACCCTGCTGTTTATTTCAGCTGAAGCCAAGGTTAGTCTTCAGGGTCTCACTAGACTCTGTTCTCCTTCCCTTGTTGAACCTGAAGTCTTCTGTCTTGACTTCTTTCCTTCTTACATGATTTTGCTCCTTTTGAGCTTTGGGGCAGGGTGGAGGGAATCCACTGGGCCCCAATGCATTTGTAGGTCTGGAGGAGACCCACTGAAAGCAATGAGATGTGGGCTGCTGCCAGTTCCAGCCCTCCAGCTGAAGCAGACCCAGTGAAAAAAAATGGGGCATCCCTGGGCTACATCCCAGTTTGGTCTCCCTGCTGGAAGAAACCAATTGAAAGCAATATGTCTTACTCTGGGGCCACATCCCAAGGTAGTTTCCCAGCTGAAGTAGACCCATTGAAAGCAAGGAGATTAGCTGACCTACACCCCACTTTTCTCCAGCCAGTTGAAAGCATTGAGACTTTCCTGGGCTACACCCAATTTTCACTCTCCAGCTAAAGGAGACTTATCGACACCAATGAGACTGACTGAGCTACAAGCCAATTTCAGCCCTCAATTGGAGTAAATCCATTGATAGCAATGAGATACACCTGGACTCCAACCTATATTAATCTGCCTAGTAAAGTTGACCTACTGAAAGCAATGGAGGTCTCCCAGGTTAAATCTGGGGTTAATCCTCCAGCTAGAACAGACCCATTAAAAACAATGGGATTTATGTTAGGGTTGGCTAGGAAGGCCTATTCATTTTAATAAGTCTACCCCAGCTTAGATTAAAACTGGATTCAGCTGGGCAGTGGGAACCCTGTGGCCTTCCAGATGAGGTTGGACTTCGTCTCCTAGCATACTGACCATTGCCTGGGGCTGATGGGAGTTGTACAATCTGAATTTGTGTGACTCTCACTCTTGATTTAGCCCATCATCGTTATTTCCAGCATCATCACCATCACCGCGATGGTCCTTCTTAATGTTATATTTTCAAAACTGGGCTTCAGTTTCTTATTTTTCGTCTCCAGCCTTTAAAAGTGTGATCCAAAATGCTGAGTTGCAGTCCCTGAAGAGGTTCAGTGGCTTAGACAGTTCCTTTAAAGTTCAGAGTAAAACCTGGAGCAAATTCATTGCCCCACTGACATGGAAACTACTTGTTGGCCCTCATTTGAAGCCAGTTTCCATAGAATTCTTCAGCCTTGGAATATATGATGTTATATCCTGGAATCCCTGCCCTACAAGGGGCAGCTTAGGGAGCTGGCAATGTTTAACCTGTAGGCTCTTCCATCTTTTGGATTCTATGAAGCCCCCAATCTATCTGGAAACATATTTTATTCCTGGGCACCTCCTTGACACTGCAGCTGCACTGACTCATCTATCTTTCAGATATTAGAAAGAATTTTTTTTACCTGTTTTCTGCTGCTCCAGAGGCCAGGACATGGAGCAGTCTCCAAACTTCAGGAATAGAGAGTTCATTTAAACATTAGGAAGAACTTCCTGATAATAATAATAATAATAATAATAATAATAGGTTTATTTATAACACCCTTTACACCAAAGGGCAAAACAGTGCACCAGCTGCTACCCATCTCAGCATCTTAAACACAACTGAGTGGCTTAAGATGGTGGGTCAAAGAGGAAGGTCTTCAACCGTTTATGAAAACAGGTGAGATCCTCCTTCGGCTGGAGGTCCAAAGGAAGACGGTTCCACCAGTGCAGATCCAGATCTGGAGTGGCTCGCAGCCTTGACCGAGCTGCACACATCGGTGGAACGCAACGGTGGAGCTTGGAGTGTGCAGAAGGGGGGCAGGAGGGGGCATGATCACGGCATGAGGGGCATGGCCAGGGGCTGCGAGGGTGTGTCTACAGGCCAGGATGCCTCAAAAGCATTGCCGCCTGGGGCAAATCACCTTCCCGTCCCCGTCGTCCCTGTGTGACTGGTGGAACAGACAATGATCCTTTGCCTGCAGATCTCAAAGAACTCCCTAAACCAAGAATGACCCGCTGGAAGAGATTCAGCAGCTGAATACGCTGTCTGAATTTAAAACAGCGTTAAAGACCATTCTCTTCTGGTAGGCCTCTTCAGATGACTTTAAATGGTGAATGTTAACTATGGATTTTAACTGGTAGGAGCGGTTTGACAATGGAATCTGCTGCTGCCTGGGAGTGTGGTGGAGTCTCCTTCTTTGGAGGCTTTTAAACAGAGCTTGGATGGCCATCTGTTGGGTGGTCTGATGGTTGTCTTCCTGCATGGCAGAAGGGAGTTGGACTGGATGGCCCTTGGGGTCTCTTCCAATTCTATGGTTCTACTATAAGAGCTGTTTGACAGTGGAATAGGTGGCCTTAGAGGGCAGGGGACTCACCACCTTTGGAGGTCTTCAAGCAGAGGCTGGACGGGCATCTTTCAGGGATGCGCTAGTTGTGTATTCCTGCACTGAGCAGGAGGGGTGGCATGCCCCTGCCCCAGGATCCCGACCGGACCCTTCCCCGCAGCCAGTCGCATAGGGACGGGGGAGTGATGAAGGCACCCTGGGTGGCAATGTTCTTGGAGTGTCCTGGCTCATAGCCATGCCCCCTGGCCACGCCCCCACGCACTGCAGCCACACCCCATGCACAGTGGCCCCGCCCCCTCCTGCCCCGCCTCCGCACACTCCAAGCTCCGCCACTGCCCACAGCCATACCCTAGACAGAGACACGAGAGAGCCAGTACTTATGGAAGCCAGTGCAGGTGCCAAAAGGAGAGTCCAGGCTGCTGGTAGTGTTTATACAAGAAGAATTTATTAATTAGGCCGCAGCTGGGTGGGACGCTGAGACTATATAACCAGGGGCCAGGAAGGCAGAAAGCTGCTGGAGACTAGTGATTCCATTAGTGTTAACAGCCTTGCTGACTCCTGCATTCCTTGCTTGGGTTTCTCAGGCCTTGGACCTTTGCCTGATTACGGATTCTGCTCTTGGACACTCTCACCCTGGACTCTTGGCAAATTTGGACTTGCTAAGAACCCAGACTGACCAGAAAACAAACATTGTTTGCTAGTTCCTGCCATCAGCCTGATTACACAGCTGGAAGAATTGGTAGGCTGCCCGCACAGGACAGAGGTTGGACTAGATGACCCTAGGGGTCCCTTCCAGCTGTAAGGTTCTGTGATCACAGTTGACTTTCCTTACATGAAAGTATCCAAAGCTTGGAGCATGACCTTTGCAGGGAGGAGCCAAAGCCCTCTGAACTCCAGACAGACATCTTCTCCCTGCTCATGCTTACCTAATTGATCCACTAAAAGAAAAAAAAAATCATTCCCTTGCTGAATATGCTTTGAAGAATGCGTCTAGGATTCTGATGACTGCAAACTTTCAGTCGTTTCTACAGATTTCATGGCAAGCTGCCCAGAAATCTGACGATACAGGGAGGGACATCAATATTTTAAGAAGTCATCAAACCATCATATAAATAACTCTTCCCTCACCCCTCTCATGACATTCAAGGACACCAGGCCCTGTGATTCATTTCATTTATTTAAAGTATTTCTCCATGGCTTCCCAGCTTACAAGGAGTCCTGAACAAATAAAAGCAAAGAAAACAATACAAAGATAAAAAAGAATTAAAAATTCTCTTTAAAAACCTCATTTACAAGTCATCTGAAAATGATGAGGTCACATCCTCCATGTTAAGGCATCTGTAGTTGCAATTGGTATCTGATGAACATGATGCACGGGCAGGGATGTGACCTCTTAGATGGACCTGGCAAGGGCAGAGCTAAGGAAAGTCACTTCTTGGACTGCAACTCCCAGAATCCCCCAGCCAGCAGAATCCAAGAATACCCCAGCAAGCTACAACTCCTGGAATCCCCCAGAGTGCTACTTTTATTGTAGTCCCATGCAGCAATGAGCCCTTGGACTACACGTCCCAGAATCCCCCAGCTGGCACAACAATGTAGTCCAAAAAGTAACTTCTCTGAGTCCTGGGGCAAGTGGGAAGAGGAAACAGCAGCAGTAGCAGGGAGCAGGAGGGTGACTCAGGAACTGGGCAAGCTTTGCTAATCATCTAGGGACTGTGGGCATTGTAGTACAAAAAAGCTGGGAAACCATCATTTCCCTAGCTTTGTCTTACGTATTCATAGAAGCCTCGAGTTGGAAGAGACCCCAGGGGCCATCTAGTTCAAGGCCATTCTGCCATGCAGGAAGACACAAACATAACATTCTTAACAAATGGCCATCCAGCCCCTGCTTAAAATTCTCTGAAGAAGTTGACTTCACCACACTCCAAGTCAGCAGTGTGCTCCATGGTCAAACATCTCTTATCATCAGGAAGCTCTAACTAATGTTTAGGTAGAGTCCCTTTTCCTGTAGTTTGAAGCAATTGCCTCATGTCCTAGTCTCTGGAGCAGGCGGAAAACAAGCTTGCTCCATCTTCAACATGACATCCCTTCAAATATTTACACAAAGCTGTCATGTCACCTCTTAACCTTCTCTAGGCTAAACATACTCAGCTCCTTACGCCATTCCTCGTAGGTTTTCTAGGGGTTTGGCCATTTTGGTCACCTTCCTCCAGACATGTTCCAGCTTGTCAATATCCTTCTTGAATTGTGGTGCTCAGAACTGGACACAGTATTCCAGGTGGGGTTTGACCAAAGCAGATTAGAGTGGTACTATTACTTCCCTTGACCTAGACACTATACTCCTCTTGGTGCAGCCTAGAATAGCATTGGCTTTTTTAACTGCCGCATCACACTGTTGACTCATGTTCAGCTCACAATCTACTAAGACCGCTAGATCTCCTTCACATGTACTGTGGTCAAGCCAGGGTGTCACCCATCTTATATTGGTGCATTTCTTTTTTTCTGCCCAATTAGAGTACTCTACGTTTTTCCCCTTTGAAATTCATTTTGTTACTTTTGGCCCAGCTCTCTAATCTGTTAAAGTCATTTAGAATTCTTGTCCTGTTCTCTGGGGTGTTAGCTGCCCCTCCTAATTTGGTATCATCTGCAAATTTGATCAGCATGCCCTCTGCTCCTTCATCCAAGTCATTGATGAGGATGTTGAATAGCACTGGACCCAGGACAGAAGCCTGTGGCACCCCACTAGTCTCTTCTCTCCAGGATGAAAAGCAGCCATTGGTGAGCACCCTTTGAGCTCAGTCAGTCAACCAGTTACAAATTCACCCAACGATAGCATTGCCTAGCCCACATTTTCCTACTTTATTTGCAAGAATATCATGAAATCAAGTTATGCTACATCCACAGCATTCCCTTCATCTACCAAGCTTATCACTCCATCCAAAAAAAAAAAAAAAAAGACATAAGATTAGTCTGGCATGACTCGTTTTTGAGAAACCCATGTTGACTCTTAGTGATCACAGTATTGCTTTCTAACTAATTATAAACTGACTGTTTAATGATTTGCTCTAGAATCTTTCCCTGGTATTGATGTCAGGCTGGTTTGGCAGTCATTGTTTGGTTCCGTTTTTTTCCCCTTTCTGAAAATGAGGACAACACATTTCCTCCTTCAGTCTGCTGGGACTTCTCCCATTCTTCAGGAATTCTCAAAGATTATTGCCAGGGGTTCTGAGATTACTTCTGCCAGTTCTTTTAATACTCTTGGATGTAGTTCAGCTTTTGACCAATCTGGCCACTTCTATATTTTGTGTTCACTTCCCCCTACCTTGCTTCATGTAATCCAGGGCACTACAATTCCCATCCTTTCCAAAACATCTTAGCTCCTGGCTTAAACGTACTACATGAAACAGTCTCAAACCATTGCTGAGTTGCTATTGCCTGGGATTTGCTTTTATGTTTCTTGAAAAAGGATGGCAAAGTGCTGTGACTTTTCTCAAAAAGATTATTTCCATCCTCCTTTGGTTCCCGTGGCAACACTCAATGTCTATATGCCCATGTCACTGCTGGGTGAAAGTCCAGTTGTCATGCAGCATGAAGCAATTGAAATAGCTAGCAAAACCAGTGGAGGGGGAAGAGTTACAGCGTTGCCTTGGATCCCAGTGAGGAGCAGAGAAGCCAACAGCATCTATTCTAACTGGGAGGAACATAAAGCTAGCAAGATGTTACCAGGCAGAAATGTCTCCCTTGTGAGAGGAGCAGTGAATTTATTCTGGGTTTTAGTTTAGATTTTGAAGGAGATCTCCGTGGTACTGAACCTAGTTTGGAAGTGGGGTTCAGCACCATAGAGAGATGAGAATAGGTTCGTACCTTGGATAGTTCCCTCAATGTCCAGAATGGAATCACCACTCCAAGGAGGTGGAAGCTACCGACTCCACTGTGTCTTATACACCAGCAGTTCTTAGCCTTTTCTTTTACTGGGGACACCCTGTAAATATACAGTCCTCCCTCCACATTCTCAGGTTGGACTTTTACACATTTGGCTAACAAAATGAAATTCAACAGAGAGAAGTGTAAGGTCCTACACTTAGGTAGAAAAAATGGAATACAGAAATATAGGATGGGGGACACGTGGCTGGATAGCAGTACGTGCGAAAGGGATCTGGGAGTCTTCATAGACCACAAGCTGAACATGAGTCAGCAGTGTGATGCGGCAGCAAGAAAGCCAGTGCAATTCTCGGCTGCATCAACAGGAGTATGGTGCCTAGATCGAGGGAGGTACTGGTACCACTCTACTCTGCTTTGGTTAGACCTCATCTTGAATACTGTGTCCAGTTCTGGGCACCCCAATTCAAGAAGGACCTGGTCAAGCTGGAGCAAGTCCAGAGGAGGGCGACCAAAAGGGTGAGGGGCCTGGAAGCCATGCCCTATGAGGATAGACTTAGAGAGCTGAGTATGTTTAGTCTGCCGAAGAGAAGGTGAAGAGGGGACATGATAGCCATGTTTAAATATCTGAAGGGATGCCATGTCGAGGAGGGAATGGGCTTGTTTTCTGCTGCTGCAGAGACCAGGAAAAGGGGCAATGGATTCAAGCTGCAGGAAAGGAGATTCCACCTGAACCTCGGGAAGAACTTCCTGACGGTCAGGGCTGTCCGGCAGTGGAATCTGCTGCCTCGGAGTGTGGTGGAGTCTCCTTCTTTGGAGGTTTTTAAGCAGAGGCTGGATGGCCATCTGTCGGGAGTGCTTTGAGGGTGTTCCTGCATGGCAGGGGGTTGGACTGGATGGCCCCTGGGGTCTCTTCCAACTCTACATTTCTATGATTCTATGACTATTCACAAGGCATGAGCTTGCCTCTCCTGCCATTTTCCTCCTCCTATTCCCTTGCATTCCTCAACCTAGGCTTGCCAGACTTGTGTTTAAAATGGATTTTTTTTTTCCTTTTGGGTGAGCAAAAGTTGGGGGCATGTCCTCTCTGCCATGTGGCTGCAAATTCTGCACGTGATGGCTGCTGATTGTTCAGGTGCTGTCTTTGCTCCTACCTTTACTTTTTCAAGCTAGGTTAACTCAAGACGTGAAAACTTAGAGGGCTGCTTTGTATAGAATCAGTGTCCTGCTTTAGCGAAATTCAGGTGTCCAGAGTCCATGAACTGTGGTCAGAAGGAAGCTTAGGTTCGGAGCTGGAAAGATGCATCGTTCAGTAGCAAAAGCTGAAGCAGGTGAAGAATATCCTTGAACAGGGATTCAGAGGTTATCCATAGTCAAGTCATTCAGAAGTCACAAAACCATCAGGAACAAGGAAGTCATGCCAACAGCTGAAAGCCAGATGTTGCTGTCTGCAAGGAGCTGGTGTTTTTATCTGCCTTCTATAGGCAGAGGTGTCCAGCTATGGCCACGTGTGTATGTGTGTGTGTGTGACTATATGCCTTCAATCAGTTGTCTATTTATGGCTACCCCATGAATTTCATTGGGTTTTCTTGGGCAGGCAACCCTTGGAAGTGGTTTTGCCTGTACTTTCCTCTGAAATATAGCCTACAGCACCTGGCATTCATTGGCCATCTCTCATTCAAGTACTAACTACCAAATCTTAAATTACCCAAGACTCTGTTGCTTCTTATTTCAATTTTGGTAGCAATTCCTTTCTCTAACAATATCTCAAAGTCATGTGCAATAAATTATTTTTTTCTAAACCCCCCCCCCACATGTTTAAATTAAGACTAAATAATCAAAATAATAATTCTTCAGAAATTACTATGAATGCAAAATTTGTGTGTGTATGCATATATGCTTTCAAGTTGGCTGTTGGCTTACAGTGAATCCCATGAATTTCATAGGGTTTTCTTAAGCAAAGAATCCTCAGAGGTGGCTTTCCAAGTTCCTTCCTCTGAAATCTACCCTACAGTTCTTGGTATTCCTTGGTGGTCACCCATCTAAGAACTAACCAGGGATGAACCTATTTGGCATCCAAGATCCCCAGCTGAATTTAAGGATAGCCTCCTTCAGCTGTGCTCTTTCTGAGGCCCCAGTTGTAGCCTCATAGTTCTTCCGAGGTGAAGGGTCTGGGTAAGATGCTTGAGCCTCTTCCTTCCTCTGGGTTTGGGGGGCTGCTCCTACTCCTCCCCCTTTGATCCTGAACTGACCTCTTGAACAGAAAGAGGGCTTGGCTGATCTTTAGGCATCTGCTGAGCCTCTTCTGTTTCATATGCTTTGTGGAGGGGGCAGGACAGTCAGATCACTGGTCCACTGAAGATGGAAAAACATAATGATGTTAGAGTCCCAGGTCTACCTTTTGCCTCAGAGGTGGTGGGAGTTAGAGTTTCCCAGGGTGTTTGCTCTTTGGGAGAAATTCTATGAAAGCTAAAACTGTTAGAAATCAGTCTTTTTTTTTTTTTTTAGCAGAGTTGCAGAAAAAACATGTCCCAATCTCTGTGTGGCTTCCCTGAACTGAGACTGACTTAGAAAGCAAAGCAAGGAAGGCAGTTTCAGGTTAAAAACTTATCAAAAGTTTACTAATGGATTTTACAATTACATGTGCCAATGCACATGAGACTAGAGCCTAACTAACTAACAAAAAGATTAGTTAAGATAGTAGCTTCATTCTTAACTCACCATCTTCTTGATAACGGAAGCCCCTGTCAGAGCTGCTGCTGATGAGCAGCCACTGTTGGTCCCGGTGGCTCTGGCTGGAGAGGAGTCCTGCAGCTCAAGACCTCCTCCTGCTGCCATGGACCAAGCAGGCGTGGACGTCCCTCTGCCGTCTCCTTTAGAGCAACAGGGATCCGATTCTGTGCCGTCTCCTTTGGAGCAACAGAGATCCGATTCTGAAGAGGCTCTGGAGCCTGGTTCAATAAGCCCCCGATCAAGGCGGAGACTCAAGAGGGCTGTGCAAAGGGAGGCTTCCTTGGCTAAGTTTACGAAGTGGAGACCGGACACACCTGTGCCTGGGGCTATATAACTGCCTGCCTGGAAACCTCCCTTTGCTTGTGGCAAACTTCTTACAAGCCCTCCTCTTGCCTGTACCTTGCTCTCAGCACCCGGTTCCTGATACCTTGAATTGATCTCTGGACTCTTGGCCCTTGGCTTTGGAACTCTGACCGCGGCTTCGCTTGGCGCGCTGGTAAATGAACTTCCTTGAGTAAGTGCTTGCTTGTCTCCTCCTGGCTGGACTTTGCTGGCTCTCCCACTCTCTTCTCTGGGCTGGCTCGCCGCCCAGGTCTCTGACCTTGACATGGCCAGAGAGAGAGGAAGTGGAGGCAAAATGACAAAAAGAGAGAAGAGAGGGAAGCGTGGTCCTTTATGTAAGGTCAATGACCCCAGGGTCTATCCTGGGTCACATGGTCTGGATACCATAGCCATTCATTTAAATAACACAAAGAGCAAGACTGGGGTTTTAGGTGGGAAGGCAAAAGGCTTTGACATGCTAAAGAAAATTAAACCCTTTGCTACCTAAGCCCTAGAACAATGGCGGGGTGGGTGTGGGTGGGGAGAGAAAGTCTGAATTTTCCAACAAGATGTTGTTTCTGTTGTAATTCGGATGTTCCGGAGGGATCGTAATGCAGCCAGAGGCCGCTCCCCTTCTGGGCCAGGGACAAAGGGCAATAAAAGGCAGGTGATAACGTTCTAGCTCTGTGAACAACAGAAAAGTAAGGCTCAGTGTTGTATTCCCCCCCCCCGCTCACAACTCCTGTAGGCTCCCCTTCACAGCAATCTCAGAGCTGTGATTGGCTGGCATCACTCCTCCTTTCACAGAGGCAGGCCTCTGCCAAATCTCTCCCCCAGCTGAGACTGCTTCTTCCTCTTAGGGCTGAGGGACATGGCGGTTGCATCACTGGTCCACTTAGCCCAGTCTCTGTCCATCTAGGTCCGGGCACACCAGGGTTTCAGGCTGAATTCTTTCCTGGAGGCATGTCTAGGGTGAGACAAGTGGAGCATGTACCTAGAGCACCAATGCCAGGAGGTGCACGTAAAGGTGTGGGTGTGGGGGTAGGAGTAAGAAGGCAGGGGGCGCAACCTCCATGCTTGCCCTAGGAGCTGTTTACACTAGATATGCCACTGTTCTTTCCCAGCTTGATGTGGAAATAACTAGCCTCCCCTCCTAGTGGCCTCCCATCCAAGCACTAACCAGGCCTGACCCTACCTACTTACCATCCAAAATCAGGCAAGATTGAATGTGTTTAGGATGGCACAGGGATGCGATGCACGGGGCATTACTCGAGCATAACATATGACCTAGAATCATAGAATCATAGAAATGTAGAGTTGGAAGAGACCCCAGGGGCCATCTAGTCCAACCCCCTGCCATGCAGGAACACCCTCAAAGCACTCCCGACAGATGGCCATCCAGCCTCTGCTTAAAAACCTCCAAGGAAGGAGACTCCACCACACTCCGTTGAGGCAGCAGATTCCACTGCCGGACAGCCCTGACCATCAGGAAGTTCTTCCCGAGGTTCACGTGGAATCTCCTTTCCTGCAGCTTGAATCCATTCCTCCCTGTCCTGGTCTCTGGAGCGGCAGAAAACAAGCCCTCTCCCTCCTCTACATGGCATCCCTTCAAATATTTAAACATGGCTATCATGTCCCCTCTTAAGCTTCTGAAATCCTGGAGTGCCCAGACCTAGATGGACATGGCCTTAACCTAGGCCATGTATACAGCCCTCACTATCAGAGGGAGGGAAACTGTCACCGAGTAGAGAAGAAGGCTGGTAGATAATGGAGCCAGATATTAATATATGCTGATTGGATGAGTATTTTAAGCTCCGTGCTGAACCTAAAGGCTGAAACGTCTGCACTCCTTTCTTAGGGATCTGTGTTCTTACATACTGGCTTGTGTCCCCCTCCCCTGCTGAACAAAATTAACATCCTCTTCCTTTGATCTGACACTTCTCAGCAGCAGCGCTCAGTACACTGGTTCCTTCTGGGCGCAGCGTGAGGCTGTAGTCCTTGGATGCGTCTCCAGCTCCAAGCTGCCACAGCAAGACTGCTGCAGGCTGTGCCTCTGCTGTTCAGCAGAAGACCTTTGCAAGGAAGGCCGGGGGGGGGGGAATAAAACCCAAGTACTCTTATTCTTCTGATGGCTTTGGGGCGCGTTCCTCTGGATAAATTAACAATGTCTTTAAAGGATAAGCCGGTGCAACAATTTAGACGAGAGTGGAAATGTTTAACTCTTCCCTGTGAAATTAGATGGAGGAAACTATTATAGTATGTTTGGAAGATTGAATCCAGAACCTTGTTTCTTAGTAGTTAGCAGTTACATTTCTATACTGCTTATCAGTGTGAAGCACTTTCTAAGTGGTTTACGTTGTGTTTAGCTAATTGCCCCCAACAAGCTGGGTACTGTTAAGTCAAAGGCTTTCACGGCCGGAATCCATGGGTTTTCTGGGCTTTGAGGCTGTGTTCTAGTAGTATTTGCTCCTGACATTTCGCCTGCATCTGTGGCTGGCATCTTCAGAGGCTCAACAACCTAAACTGGGTACTCATTTTACTGATCTATGGAAGGATGGAAGGCTAAGTCAACCTGGAGCCCGGCAGGATTGAACTCACAACGTTGTGGCTGCAGTACCAGCATTCAACCACTACACCACCAGGGCTCTTTGATAATTACTTGATAATTATTTAACACTTATTTAGTGATTAAAGTAACATTTTGCTGGAGAAATCTTGGGAAGCTTATTTATATTTTTCAGGAGAAGATACATACTTGTAAGGTAACACCCATCATTGGTTTTTTTTTCTTTTCTTTACTTATGCAATTAAATTTTTAGTTATTTACTTCTTGTATTAACTTTGGACATTTTTTTCTTATTAATTTTGATATGGACGTCCTTTTTTTCCTTTACACATTAGTTAGGTATACTTAAAACATTAGTTAAGTATACTTAACTACCACCACGGCTTAAAAATTTCTGGAAATTTTACATCTCTAGGAGTAAAGAGAATGAGGGAGAATCCATAAAAACAGTCACTAAAGAATGCACACATATGATGTATAACATCAGAGCATGGAAATCTTCAGGGTCTCAGAAAGTTGGTCTGGATGCCTTGCCTTATGTCACCATCTAGGGGTGAGTCATGGAATTACAGAGAATCTCATAGAAATTTCAAAGATTAGTGTTTGCAATAATATGTGTTTACAGCCAAACCAGATTTGTTCTTCCCTATTTATCTTACTATTTTATTTTAAACAGAAGAGGTAATTTTTTTATATCTTAAAGAGGGACAACTCAAGACATTCTTCTGCTTGATAGTCAGACGGGAAAGGGTAGTGATGTAAAGAAGACTCCCAAATTCTCTCATCCTCTGCAAGAAATGGTATTGTGACATCTTGAAGCATTTGTGAAGAAAAAAGTCAATGGCCAGAAGATTGTTTTTGCATTTCAGAACTCCACATTTTGGAGGAAAACTCTTTTCTATTAAAAAATGAATTTATTTTGTGCAGAAAACAATGCATTCTGCTAAAAAATATGAATTTCCCCCCCATACAATGATTTTGTCGTACACAAATGAATGATTTTTTTTAAAAAAATAAGTCCCAAAGTGTAAAAAATCCCTGAAAATTTGCAAAACCTTTCAGGAATGTCTCCCAGCAGAGAGAACATTTTTGTGATCATTCATTTTTGCCTTAAAGAATGAAGTAAGTGAAGATTCACACACACACTGCAAGAAAGGCTTTCTCTTCTGTTGCTCTGAAACAATGGAAGGGATGCACTTCAGAGTTGGGATCACTTTTCCCATCTTCACTGCCTTTAACCTTTAACTTAAAACTGGCCCTTCTAAACTCTTTTGAGACTGTAGTGGATTGGGGCCCCTGTCAGCAGGCAGCTGGGTTTGGCCTCAGTAACTACAAGCCCCAAAATTCCACAGGAGGTTGAAAGTGGAATAAATATAAAATTCAGAGAATATCATGGAACCAGTAAAGTTGAGTAGAAAAACAGGAACTAACGAATTAAGTAGATAATACTAACAATTTATTGTGGTGCATTGATAACCGTTCAATGGAATGATAAAAATTGTAATCCAGAGAGGAAGGAAGACAGTTGTAATATGACAATTAAGAATACAATGATAATTGTTTGTTTTACATGTTGGAACTGCAATAAAACCACTTAAAAAAAAAGTGGAATAAATGCATTTTAACAGGGTAGAGTGAAAAGGCCCTCTCACTTTTTATCAGGCTTGATAGAGACAACCAGAGACAGTTTAAACAAACAATAACAAGTGGTAGTTTATTAAGACACAGAAAATAACATGCTAACCCTTGGGTTTCTCAATTGTTCATAGCTCCGCGAAACCAGAGTCAGTTCTTCCCTCTACCTGACTCTCTTGTCTCGCTGTTTCCTATCTCTGTGTCAGTTCTTTTCTTATGTCCCCCCTTCTGAGAGAGAGAAGCCTTTTTTAATATTTGTATTTTTATAGTGATGTATTTAAGCCTTTTACACCAAGTCTCAAGGGAAGCCTCAAGTCTGTACCTTCATGTGGAGTCTCAAGACCTTGCAAGATACTTTCAAGTCAAGTTTCAAATCAAGTCTTAAGTCTGGGAACCAAGTTTACACCCCTATATTCCAGAATTTACAGACAGAGCTGAATAAAACCAGTTTTAACAACTTAAGTGGAGTTGACCCTCCACATTTGCAATTTTGACATCTGCAACTTTGGAAGTGGGGAATAGGATCCTTCTTATTCCCCATTAGCAAAGCTTCAAAGGCCTTAGAAGGAAGAATCCTTCCTCCTCAAGCCCGTTGCCTAACACATTTGCTTTTCTCCTCTGAGAAACATGTCCTGTGTTCCGGGGGCAAGACCTGCCTTCAGTTCTTACGAAAAGTTTTGGAAGGCTCCTCCAATATGCAATGGGGACAGACTGCTGAGCAGACCTCAAGCCCACCACCTAACCCGTTTGCTGTTTCCCTCCGATAAATGCACCCACACTTTGGGCTTGAAACAGACCGTCATGTGACCAGTAGGCAAAAAGACATGGAGGTGTTGTTCAAAGTCGTAAGGTTTCTGGACGGATGTGTTGTGTTCCCGAAGGGTAGCAAGTCAGTCACCAAAAATAAGTCACAAGTTGAGTTGAGTCAGTGCATCATTTATTGTCAAGTTGAGTCCAAGTCAAGTCATTGCCGTGACTTGAGTCTAACTTGAGTCCAAGTCAATTGACTAAAGTGTACATCACTGCTATTTTTTAACATTGGTGTGTGCATTCAAGTCATTTCTGACTTATGGCGACCCTAAGGCAGCCTTATCACTGGTGGCACAGCGGTTAAATGCCGGTACTGCAGCCACAAGGTTGTGAGTTCGATCCTGCTGGGCTCCAGGTTGACTCAGCCTTCCATCCTTCCACAGGTTGGAAAAATGATACCCAACTTGGCTCCAAAAGGATTCCAGCCATTGTTTGTGGAAACTTTTGGGGCCTAATTGGTTTTACAGAACTTTCCCATGCACATGATTTAAATTCCTTTTCAATGCCTTTAAAGTATTTTAACCTTTTAAATCTGTCTTTTACTTTGGTAATTGTTTAATATGCATGGAGCCCTGGTGGCGCAGTGGTTAAATGCCAGGAGTGCAACCGCAAGGCTGTGAGTTCGATCCTGCCAGGCTCCAAGGTTGACTCAGCCTTCCATCCTTTCGTAGGTCGGTAGAATGAGTACCCAGCTTGTTGGGGGCAATTAGCTAAAAATACATTGTAAACCACTTAGATAACACTTAGTTGATAGGCGGTATAGAAATAAATGCTATTGCTATATTGCTATATTTAGTCTTTTAAAATTATTTTAATTGTTTATCCTAGTTTTTAGAATGGGTTTATTCTGTGCAGCCCTATATTGGATTTTTAATTCTTTATTAATTAAAATATTTATATCCCACCTTATATCCAAAGATCACAGGGTGGCTTTCAATAAAATAAATGTAAAACAATAAATAATAGCAATTGTTTTAAAGATTAAAAACTATCTTAAATAGTTTCTCAATTAAAACCAGATGATTTAAAAGCAGTTAAAAGAAATTTAAAGAGTACAAGCAGAAGACATGTGCATCTTGGATAAAACCAGTTTGGCTTGAAGGCTTTAAGAGAAAGCCCAGTCAAGAAGGGCATTTCCAAGAAGAACAGAAAGTCAAGAAGGATACTGACAAGCTGGAACGTGTCCAGAGGAGGGCAACCAACATGGTAGAAGGCTGGAAACCATAAAACCCTGCAAGGAGCAGCTTAGGGACCTGGGAATGTTTAGCTTGGAGAGAAGTGACTAGTGGGGGGCCACAGGCTTCTGTCCTGGGCCCAGGGCTATTCAACATCTTTCTTCATCAGTGACTTGGATGAAGGAGTGCAGGGCATGCTGATCAAATTTGCAGATGATACCAAACTGGGACGGGTTGCTAACACACCAGAGGATAGGATCAAATTTCAACACAACCTTGACAGATTGGAGAGCTGGGCCAAAGCTAACAAAATGAATTTCAACAGAGAGAAATGTAGCGTCCTGCACTTGGGCAGAAAACATGAAAGTCACAAGTATAGGATGGGGGACGTGTGTCTAGATAGCAGTACATGTGAAAGAGATCTAGGAGTCTTGGTAGATCAAAAGCTGAACATGAGTCAGCAGTGTGACGCGGCAGCCAAGAAAGCCAACATGATTCTTGGCTGCATCAATAGGAGGATGGTGTCTAGATCAAGGGAGGTAATGGTACCACTCTATTCTGCATTGGTTAGGCCTCATTTGGAATCCTGTGTCCAGTTCTGGGCACCCCAATTCAAGAAGGATGTCAATAAGCTGGAATGTGTCCAGAGGAGGGCGACCAAAATGGTGAAGGGTCTGGAAGCCATGCCCTATGAAGAACGGCTTAGGGATCTGGGTGTGTTTAGTCTGCAGAAGAGAAGGTTAAGAGAGGACATGATAGCCATCTTTAAATATTTGAAGGGATGCCATGTTGAGGAGGGAGCGGGCTTGTTCTCTACCACTCCAGAGACTAGGACAAGGAGCAATGGATTCAAGCTGCAGGAAAGGAGATTCCACCTGAACCTCAGAAAGAACTTCCTGATGGTCAGAGCTGTCCGGCAGTGGAATCTGCTGCCTCAGAGTGTGGTTGAGTCTCCTCCTTCTTTGGAGGTTTTTAAGCAGAGGCTGGATGGTCCTCTGTTGGGAATGCTTTGATGGGTGTTCCTGCATAGCAGGGGGTTGGACTCAGTGGCCTCTGGGGTCTCTTCCAACTCTATGACTCTATGATTGTAAGTGAAGGTTGAGAGGTGACATGAGAGCCATGTTTCAGTATTTGAAAGGATGCCATATAGAAGACAGGGCAAGCTTGTTTTCTGCTGCTCCAGAGACCAAGACACGGAGCAATAGCTTGAAATTTCAGGAAAAGAAATTCCACCTAAACATTAGTTAGAGCCCCCTGATGGTAAGAGATGTTTGATAGTGGAGCACAATGCTGCCTTGGAGTGTAGTGAAGTCTACTGCTTCAGAGGTTTTTAAACAGGGACTGGAGGGCCATCTGTCAGAAGTGCTATGATTGTGTCTTCTTGCACAGCAGAAAGAGGTTGGACTGGATGGTGCTTGGGGGTCTCTTCCAGCTCTAGGATTCTATGTCCCCCCACTCCACTTTACCCCCCTAACTGACAAGTCACAGAGGAGGGCTCCTCCAATAGATCACAATTCCCAGGCAGATAAATGTATAGACCTAAATAAATAATAAATAGCACTTAAATAATAAATAGCACTATGGATCATGTTGTGCAACGGCACAGTCTGAGACATCCTGAGATGCACTGTCACCATTCACTAAAGGGGCTGCATTTTGTATCAGTGATGCAGCTACATCATCATAAAGTTATACATCATCGCCTCTTATATGAAATTGCTCGTTTTATTTCCTACCAGCTTCTCTCATTCATATTTGACCACAAGGTGGCATCAGAAACCAAAGCCTTGCTTTTAAAGGCCATTTCCACACTAGGTTGTTATAGCGGTATGATTCCACTTGCAAGATCCTCTGGAATCCTGGGGTTTGCAGTTTCGGGAGGGGCCACCTGGCTGCAAACCCGAAACTGCAAACCCCAGGATTCCAGAGGATCTTGCAAGTGGAATCATACTGCTCTAACAGGCTAATGCGGAATCATCCAAAAGTTTAGAACTAGGCTGTATGAAGCACAGCCTGCCAGACATGGCTGGACTCGAACTCCCAGCAGACCTGGAAAGCATAGCCTATGGTGAGGAAAAAGTCCCAACAGCATCTGGCTGCCCTCTATCCTCCCCGACTTATCTGGTAGCCAAAGTTAGGAGAGGATTTCATTTCAGTTGTCTTTTGTTAACAAAAGTGCATTGATCATAATTTACAAATTACTTTGTATTCAAGATGCAAGAACCTGGATTTTGTTTAAAAAAGCAGGGGAGAAATTGAAATGAGTAGATTCATCTATCCATGCTAAACTTTTCCTGCTCAGGAAATCAGTACTTTTACTTTGAAAATTCTGGGTTTCAGCCCCTATAAATTCAGTGCTGTTTATACTGTGTTAGGCATACCATCTGCTAAGCTCCTTATCTTTAACACCGATATGCTACCATATAACCTATTCTGCTTTGGTCAGACCCCACCTGGAATCCTGTGTCTAGTTCTGGGCACCACAGTTCAGCAAGGAAGGAGGGTGAACAAAATGGTAGAAGGCCTGGAAACCAGCTTAGGAAGTTAGGGTATGGTTAGCCCAGAGAAGAGGAAGTTAAGAGGCGACATGACAGCCGTGTTCAGATATTTGAAAGGATGTCACCTGGAAGACAGGACAAATTTCTACTGTCAAACTGCTCTTGCGGTCAGGAAGGTCTTCCTAGTGTTTAGGTGAAATCTCTTCCCCTGAAGTTGGAAGCTATTGCTCCATGTCCTAGTCTCTGTAGTAGCAGAAAACAAGCTTGTCCTGTCTTTGTATTTATATAACATCCATGGATCTTTCCCTCTGTGTGTGTGAATGCAGCACGGCCTTGATTATGGGCAGGAAGAGGCCATGGAACTATCCCAAGCAGAAAGAATGGAATCTCGCACTCAAAAAATCCAGCTTGGAATTTTTAAACAGAACCTGAAAAAACTACTATCCAGGACTGTAAGATCCAACATTCTTCAGCCAGTGTGGCTGTATTGTCCGTGAATCTATTTCTGGTCTGCATCGCACCTGCACTGTGGTGCTGGTTTTTGTTTTTAAACCCCATAAATCATCTTTGCTCTTGTCTTTATTGCTGTTTTTTTCTCTCTAAAAGGTCTTGAATAACATATTTAAATATGCATTTCCCCCCTACATTAGTATTTAGCTTGGGATACTGATACATTTACACAGCAAGCAATTCTTTGCCAACTTTTGGAGAAGCACAAAAGCCAGTATGTAAGAGGAATCTTTGTGGTACAAGAGGTTTTAAAAGCCATTTTAAATTGGATTTGTAAAGATCAGCCCTCACAGGTATCACAACGCTGTGAAAATACAGAGAATCACACACCCACACCCACAAACTGGTGGCTTCTGTGTCAACAGGGGCCATTTCCACACTTGCCTGTTATAGCGCGATGATTCCACTTTCAACTTCCTCTGGAATCCTGGGGTTTGCAGTTTCGGAGGGGCCACCTGGCCCCTCTGGAAACTGCAAACCCCAGGATTCCAGAGGATGTTGAAAGTGGAATCATCGTGCTATAACGCTAGTGCAGAAATGGCCAGGGTTGTGTATCCACTCCACATTTTAGTCTGAACTTTAAATGAGCCATACAGTGCATTTGAACCCACTTTGGGGATAAAGTTCAGGTGAAAAGGGCATTATAAATAAACATCACCACCACCACCACCATCATCATCTCATCATCATCTCCTCCTCCTCCTCTTCCTCCTCAATAGATCCTTTAAAATTGAACCCAAAATCTGGAATGGATTCACTAAACCACTGCCCTCGATGGCACCAGATGCCCCTGTAACGAAGCTCAAAGCCCCGGGACTCCAACCACAGCTTCCGCAGCCCAGATGGGTTGGATCCAGTCTCCTTCATTCAACTGGCCATACTGATTGAGGCAGTGGATCTTAGAAGCCAACGCTTCTAGCTGGTACCAGTTTGGTGAAACACCGTCTCGACAGTCTCTGCATCCAAACACAATGCCAAGATGACTAAACCGAGGAAGTTGTATTTTGGATACATCATGGGCCAACATGGCTCACTGGAAAGGACTATAATGCTTGGCAAAGTGGAAGGTGGTAGGAAAAGTGGGAGACGAGACTACAGGTGGACACGGCAGCCCTATGTTTGCAAGTCCTGAGCAGGTCTGTTAATGACCAAGGTGTCTTAAAGGTCTCATTCAGAGGGTTGCCATAAATCAGAGCTGACTTGACAGTCAATAAGAAACCAATGTTAAGAAATGACAACAGTGGTGTTGGCACGCAGAGTGAAATACAAAGGATGTAGCACCCCCGCACCCCAATGTCATCTCTGTTCCAAGAGAATCAACTTTCCTCCAAGTTTAGGGGAGCAGCATTTGGAGATGAAGTCTTTTATGCCTTGATGCCCATTGCCAGAAAGGAGCCATGACATCCATGTCATCAGAGAGGGTCTGGCTGAGCAAGAGCGGCTGGAACGGAGCAAAAACAACCTCCAGGAGTGATTTCCGAAGTTTAGAGAGAGAGGATGTCAAAATTTCATGTTGCCCTGTGGGTTGAGCCACATTCCTTCTGTGGGTCAGATGTGGCCCACCTACTACACTCCCAACATCTGAAAAGGGCACCTCATCTCCACTGCAGAACCAATTTTTGCCTCCTCTCCAACCTACTGTGAAGGGTGAGTTGCCAGTCTTGAAGATGTTCGGGAAAACCAACGCATTGCTTCTTGGCCCCAAAAAATGGAGGCATCGACGGCCACAAAAACTTCCTTGGTGTCACATGTGGACCATGTCTGGCCCTCTCACCTGCTCTACACGTTTATACTTTCTGCTCAGATTCCTTTTCAGTTGGGCCCACAGCCTGTGATGAACCCCATTTCTGGCACAGGTTGAGCATCCCTCATCTGAGTGCTTGGAACTCAGTGTTTTGTATTTTGTTTTCAGATTTTGGAATACTCGTGTTTGCACATACCTAAAACACAGTACCATACTGATCTCCTGAGAAGGAATGAGAAGTGCCAAGCTGCTTCCTCAAAGGTGGAAGGTGGCTGGTGAGGTGCCCAGTGATCTCCTCTACAATACCATATTTTTCCCCTAATATATCAGGGCCCTTATATCCCCGTATCCCAGATCCTCAGTCTCTCCCCAGCCTCATATCTGATACACAACACAAGCAGCAGACAAAAGAGGTATGAGGGTGGAGAGAGAGATGAGGCTGGAAAGAGATTTGAGGATCTGTGAAATGAGACAAGGCATGAATTCATGCTGAGCACCACACTTGGATCCCTGCCATTTTACAGATTCTCCACTCTCTCTCCAGCCTCACGTCTCGTTCATTCCCTACTTGGGTTGTGTATGAGATGCGAGGCAGAAGAGAGACTGAGGATCTGAGAGATGAACAAGCAGGAGCGCTGCAGCTGTGGTCTCAAAGGCAGAAGTGGGTGGCTGGCAGGCAGTGAAAAGTTTCAGTTTTTGGAGGTTTTCAGATGCTCTGCTGCGACTTTCATTCGCTGAAGGTAGGAGGGAAACAAGACTCAAATGAAGACCAGAAAGAATACGGCAATGTAAACAGCGACTTTTATTTTGTCATTTCTCCAAACTGTACCACAATGAAAGGGGCGCCACAAGCTTTTTTTTGGTGTCGACAAGAGAAACCAGGGACGTCCCTTTTGCAGCGCTCCCTCGATTGCTTTGAACGCTGCCGATGTCCGACAGGAAAGGCCTTTCACAGAAAGGAGCTCTCAGTAACTTACATGGGCCATGAGCCACCTGTGGGTAGCAGCAAAAAACATGAACCCAAGGCGACAGGCAGCCAGAGACACCCAGACCTGCTAAAGAATTCCCAGAAATGAAAAAAAAAAAAGGTATATATCTATATTTATATATATATAAAATACAGCCTCATATCATACTGCCTCCTTGGACAACATCCATAAATACAAAAAGATTTGCTTGACACCTACTTAAAGCCAGAGCTCTGGGAAAGTTCCTCTTTGGACTACAGATCCCAGAATCTCCTGGAAGAGCTCTCCCAAAGCTCTGCTTGGCAAGAGTTACTAATATGTCCCCGCAGTCTATAAACCATAAAGGCTTCTGGTTTTCCTGGAGGGCTGCTGGAGCTCACTGCCCATGAGGTGCAGAGCTTCTTCAGGATGGCAAGAATCACGAAGGTCCCCCTGCCCCTACGTGCGCCACTCGCCCCCAATGACACCAAGCCTGAACCGCAAGGACAGCACTTAGTTCATGCAAAAAGGGGGCACATCTACTTCCCACATGCATGACCGTCTCTCTTTCTTGCTCCCACTTTACTCCAGTGGTAGTTGGGTGCTGCCCATGTCAAACTGGGGCAGCAAATCCACTCCTGAGGTTTAGTCCAAACTTCAAAGACCCTGTGCACTCAACTGGTTCCTCACCTTGGAGAGCCAAGTTAAAGTTCTAACTAAAGCCAGGAGCAGACTCATTGCCTCCACTAATATGGTGGCCACCAACCTCTATGGCTTTACTCTTTTTTAGCTTGCAACATGCTGAGTTGGGGAGCAGAAGGAATGAGTGATGGAAGGAATGAGAGAGGGTGAAATAAGGCAGGATCGCACAATCTGTGTGGACTTTTGTTGTCATCCTAAAAGTCAGAGCGCCACACTTTGTATATTAACAGGGCACACAACATAAACAGTCTTCCCCTTTTCGACAGGTGATGGATCTACCTAACTCTTCTCTCCCTCATCACAAGGATTCCCCCATCTTGCATGAGATCCTGTAATACAGAGGTGTAAATCACAGGGGCCTACAGGGATCATGGGCTCTGTCTATGCATATGGGTGCTGGGAGCTGCACTCCAACATCTGGAGAGCCCCCAAGTTTCCACTTTTCCTTTTGCAACTTGAGATGCATACCTTCCAACTGTCTTGATTTGGCAAGGACAGCCTGGATTAATCTCCTACCACCCTTCTTTTTCAGATGCTTTCAAAGTGTCATGGTTTCTCGCTCTTCCTCCACCTCTTTCCCCGCTTTGTCCTCTGCTTACTTCAGCATCTGCAACTGCGTTTGAAGAGCAAAGGTAGTTTGCACTCAGTTAACTCAGGTGTTGGGGGAAGTAATGGGCAGAATCTTGCCCTTTCCAGTAAGCTGAGGCAAAAGCAAACTGCTTTAGGCTCTCCTAGCCGGTCTGTACTTTCCCATTCATGCCTCCTGCCGCCTTGACTACACTCTGACTACACACGTGTCCCAATTTCATCTGTGAAATGTTGGAGAGTATGGAGGTGTCTGGGTTTGAACCTATTAAAGGACAGAACTCCAGGCCTGTTGCCTGGTTGACCTCCTTCCTCAGGTCTAATCTGAGCTTTGCAAACATGCACAAGCTACAGCGTTCAAAAGTTGGACCAGCAAAGGATCAAATATTTAACCATGCAGCTCAGAAATGATGAAATCCTCATTTCTTGATGTTTGCAAACCACCTTGCATTAGTCTTTGTGAATCCTGCTGGCACCACCAGCTCATCCCTCAAAAATAAAACTCTGGATTCACAGTGGCAACTTTTGTTCTATGCTGGTTAACAATCAACAATGAGCCCTGAAACACACATGTATTTGCTCAGCATATAAGAAATACTGTTACAGAGAATAACAGAGTGCAGGGAACCGATGCTGGGGACCCAGGCACTGATTTTGCCAATTAATGTCAGCATAATTTTAAGTAGGACAGGGGGCTCACAACAGAAACAACCTTTAGAGTTGACTAGAAGTCAAAATGGAGAAACTTTAGTTCAGCAAATGCAGACAGACAGAGAGTTCCTTCGGCCTGGACATCTAAGCAGGCAAGACCCTCCGTGAACTGAACTGTCCAGGGCACTGAATCTCTTAACAGCCCCGCAGAGCAGACCAGGGAAAAGCTGGGGAAGCACTATTTATTTCATCTGAACTCTTTTACTGCTTACATTTTCTGTCTCGCTGCATTTCATTCATGACTTCAATGATCCCTTCCTTGATGGGATTTGCACTCAAATCCTTTTGTCTTTGCTGTTTACCATCCTGACAAATACCCTCGCAACTTGTTCTAGAAAAAAGTTTGACACAGTATTTCTTCAAGAAACTTTACCACTACAGTTATCCTGTGAAATGGGGAGGCTGGTATTTTATTTTTTTTTCTCAATTGTGGTGCCAACACAAGACCCACAAGTTCTAAGCCTTGGTTCTGTGCAAACTGTGGAAAAAATGACTTCTGGATTTGATCACAAGGCACTGCGTATACCACATCAATAAGTCAACATGCATGGTGAAAGCAAGCTTATACTCAGAGCATTCAACTGGTTCCCAGAGAATACTGCCCTCTATTCTTGAAAAAATGTTTTATCTACCCCAGGGAGAGAAACATCTCCTCCTTCAGATGTTTTCGGAGTCCAACTTCTACAATCTCTTAGCATCAGCCATGGTGGTGCGGCTGTGACTGGGTATCTGGAAGACCACAGATTCCTCATCCTGGACTACACAATTTGTCTACAAGCTTTACCCACTTTCTGATGTTCACTTCTCACCAGTGTGTTCTTTTGACCCTTTTCAGTTACAACCAGAACCCATATATTCAACACGTGGTCCACTCTTTTCTACAGTATGGGTTCTGGTTGCGGTTGAAGAGAGTCAAAAGAGCAGATTGTCCAAAAGCGACCATGCGCTGCGTTTTCTCTCAATCGACCTGGTGCTGGTCGGTACACTGAACATAAAGATGGTGCCAAGTTGACTGAAAGAAAAGCAGTGTGCGGTTGCAGATATGGCTGAAGAGATGCACTGCGCACAGTTTCTAAGAGATGCACTGTGAATTGACTTGTCGCCATCTACACGTCCAGTCTCTGTGTCTCTTACATAGACTTAACAAAAAGAAGGCGCTGGGTTGATTCACGGTGCCTCTCTCAGAAACTGTGCACAGGACATCTTTTATACAGTATTGTGGTTACAATACAGGATTCATACTGGGTTCCACATTTTGATAATTTCCACTCTCAGTCCCTAATCTGACAAATAAGTGGGGGATGTCTGTACTCTCCTTGTACTGATCAAGGGGAGAAGTTAAATAATTGTCTATGGGTCATAGGGGCAGCTAAAAATGTCACCCTGTGGCAAGTGCAACCATGTGCCAATCCATCTATCATATTTTCAGCCCCCAACGTCCTCTAAGGCAGTGATTCTCAGACTGACTAATATGGGAAACTGGCAATCATCCTTTTTCCCAACATGCCAGAAATTAGCACCATATTTGTGCCTATTGGGTACAACTGTTTCTTTCTTTCCTGGAAACTCACCAGGGACCCACAGCCAAGAATGGCTCAGGGACTAGCAGTGATCATTTTTGGGAAGCACTACTCTATGGGGTGTAGGTAGAATTTCACAATTTTGCCATCACCGGGCCATTTTAGGCTCATGGAAGACCTTTTTTCATAGGAAGACATGATCTGGAAGTCAACTTCTAGGTCACCTTCTCTCAGTAAAAAGATCTCTTCTAGGCCTAAACTAGCCCTAGGCCACCCAAAACATGGCGACATTGCCCCTCACGGTGCCTAGAAAGCATCTGGGGACATTTTGAACCATTTTTGTGGAACTTGGGGGCCAGAACAACAGCCCTGGGGGCCAGACTTCCCCCACTCTGTTCCCCCACTGTTGAAAGTGGAATAATAGGACTGCAACAGTCTAGTGCGGAAACGGCCAACGAGCCAAGAAGGCAAGCTTTACAGAGTTTGTGGCCTGGTGTAGCCACTTCAGTTATCCTTTCCTTGAGGGGATCTGTACTGGAATCCTTTCATCTTTGCTGCTTAACCCTGACAAATATCCTCCCAATGTTGTTTCTTACCATTTCACCGTGCACACTGGCTTACCGATAACATGACCTTACGACAGACATAATCCAATGCTCACACCGGGGCGCTGACCAAGAAAAGCTGCCTGGAAGGGATTCAGAGTCTAGGACTTGGGTTGGAAAAGCCAAAAGGTTGCCTCAGGTGAGGCAGGCTGTGACTCATTTTTATCCCCTCTCTTTTACCGGACGCTAAACAAACGGTTGCGTAAACTTGGAAAGCTGATAGTGTGACAACGCCATGGAATGCACAAGCCTAAGAAATGGCTGATTGCTTTCATTCCATCTTCCCGACACAAAAGAAACTCCTCTGAATAAACCACCACATGATTATGGGTATCACCTCCAGCCTTGATTTGCAAAGGCTTTTGTTAAGGGGAGCAGCAATCCTACTGAGGCTTGTCAGGCAAATTGGGAAACCGAAGATGGGAAGAATGGGCTTCTCACTTTTGGCATGTAAATCTCTTATCGCAAACAATTCTCTGCCCAGAGTTACGGACAAAGCCCTCCTGATAGCGCTCCAAAGGGCGTGAAGCAAGAGACACAAGGGAAAAGGACAAGACCAAAAATTGCTCAACTTCGGGACTATACAAGTCACCAAACCTAACGTGACCCATTGTCCGTGCAACGTGTCCTGAAACACAAAACTTTTATGAATCCTGGTTGCTCAGCACGTTGGTCTTCGGAGACGGACTGAAACCAGCCCGTGTGGGTTGAGGGCTGGAGCTCACAGGTCGCCAAGGCTTGCTCTACACTAGGGGTCTGTTCACATTTCACAATTACACCACTATGATTCTAGTTTAAAAATCAATGCGGTGTAGTGGTTTGAGTGCCGAACTAAAACTCTGGGAGGCCAGGGTCTGCGTCCCTATTCAATCATGGAAACCCCACTAGGGAACCTGGGCAAGTCACACGCTCTCAGCCTCAGAGGAAGACAAAGGCAACCTCCTTCTAAATACATCTTGCTAAGAAAACCCCATGATAGGTTCACGGTAAGTCAGAAATGACTTGAAGGCACACAACAACGACAACATATGATTCCACTTTAACTGCTATGGCTGCATCCTACAAAATCCCGGCATTTGTAGTTTGCTGAGGCACTAGAGCTCTCCGGGCGAGAATTCTAAATACCTGATGAAACTACAGATCCCAAGAATCCATAGTACAGAATCATGACAATCAGAGTGGCACCATGGTGCAATTACTATGCAGTGTGAAAAGGCCCTAAGGGCCACGAAAAGAGGCTGGTGCCAAGCTGGACACGATGAGGGAGCCAAAGGCAAAACATCATGCAAAGATTACTACTGCAAAATTCTTGTGCAATACGTACACACCAGTACTTTCACCTGCGTAAAAATATTCAATCTGTTTCAGCATCAGGAGATTTAAGGGAATCCTACAGAACCTGCCCGGTATTTTTTTTTCTCTTGGTCACTGAGAAAAATACATTTCTAACAGAATGCTTTCATAGAATCCAGTGCTTCGGATGAAGTGGACTGGTGTCCACAAACGCTTATGTTAGAAATGTCTTTTTCTCGGTTAGTCTCAAAGGTGCTACAAGATACCTTTACATCTTTTTCAGCCTTTCAGCAGCGAATCATCCATGCCTTCTTCTGCTAAACAGATACGAAGACGAAAAATACCAGTCAGGTGCCAGAGCAGTGAAAAACGTAAGGCCATTTCCGCACTAGACTGTTATAGTGCTATTATTCCACTTTCAACTTCCTATGGAATCCTGGGGTTTGCAGTTTGGGGAGCGGCTGAAAGGCCCCTCCCTAAACTGCAAACCCCAGGATTCCATAGGATGTTGAAAGTGTAATAATAGCGCTATAACAGTCTAGTGTGGAAATGGCCTAAGACAAGCCCCTGAAGATGGATCATGCCAAAAGCCTCTCTCATATCCAACATTCATCTGATAAAAAAGTGGCCAACATCTCTGACACACTCCAGAACATACTAAACCCATTACTTGGGGGTGGGTAGATAAGCTATGTTTTGCAAAGCTTTCAGGTCACACCTCTTTGGTTCTTTCCTCGTTCAACAGGAACCCAGACCCATCCATTTGCCCCTTTTGAAACTTTCTCCCATGCACACCTCTTTATAAAAAAATATCCCCATGCTTTCAGCTTTTTAATATACATACATATATATTTATATACTGTATATATGTGTTTGTATGCACTGTTTTAAGAAAAACCTCTCATCAGAAAAAGATGAGCGTATCAAAATATGGCGGCGGTATGGCTGTGAATACAAAATCCCTCAAAAATATTTATTTATTTTACAAAAGGCTTTGTGCTGTGATTTCTTTTTCTTTTTTTCTTTTGTAACTATCCCCCCAATACAATGGCTTGGAAGTTGTTATTCAGAAACCAAGAAGGATTCCTCATGGGGGAACGATCCTTACTCATGGAGAAAACAAACAAGTCATGGCTACTCTCCTCCCAATGCTAAAACTCTAAAACATGGGTGGGCAAAATCTGGCTTGTAACAGCACATGCCCCTTTTTTTGTGACGGGGGTGCCCAATTTTTTTGGAAGATTTTTTTTCAATTCCTCCCCAGATGTCCTCTAGGGGGCATTTTCACCATGTTTTTGGCCGCCTGGCCCATTCTGGCCCGTAAAAGAGGACTTTTTAAAAAAATAGGAAGTGGCCTCCGGTTTTACAAAAAGCCTTCGCCAGGGGCGAAAACGGACCAAGTAGCCACAAACTCACAGTGGAAATATCCCCAGCCACCCAAAATAATATTTCATGGCATTTTGGGGCCAAAAATTGGTTTTTGGGAGGTAGGGGTGCATCCTTCCAAGGTCTCCTAGAGCAGTGGTTCTCAACCTGTGGGTCCCCAGATGTGTTTGGACTTCAGCTCCCAGAAGCCCTGAGCACTGACCATAGTGGCTGGGGCTTCTGAGAGCTGAAGTCCACAAACATCTGGGGACCCACAGGTTGAGAACCACTGTCCTAGAGGGAGAGCTTCTCAGAGTTGTCCACCCCTACCCTAGAGTAATGCCCCCCGCCCTAAAAATAATTGTGGAATGATTGTAGAAGGGCGAACCCACACAGGCCCTTCCCGTCTTCTAATTCCAGAGTTTAGAAAGCTTGGCCATTTAGTACCTTGTCTGGCAACCAGAGTGGCTGGAGAGCGAAGGTTATGGGCCAGATGAGAAAGTTGCACAGCAGCAAATGTATTTTGGCCACAGCCAATGTTCCCTAAAGCAGAGAGCCCTGGTTGTTTCCAGCTCTCTACCATGAGTACCTGTCTGACATTATTTTTCCATAGGGGGCCACAAATAAATACCTGTATTTAGAAAGGAGGGTGAAAGCATGCACTGGCTGCAGGCAAACATTACAGTCTGCAAAAACGGGTGGGACATTCTGAAGGCATATCATGGAGAAAGCATTGCAGTGGGCAAGCAAAGCTGCTTCTTGATGGTGTCTCCACCTCGCTTGTGTACTGCGACAGGCTCAAAGCCCCAGGTTGAACTGCAGTTTTCTAAAGAGGAGCAAGAACCGTGGAGCATACAGGCTTTCGCTGCTCATCTGATGGGTTAAGGACTGGAGCATCGTCAGAAAGTGGAACTGCTCAAAAAGCAAAACCCCTGCAGGGAACACGGGGGAATTATGAAGATTCGCTTGGGACCGGCTGCACATGCGCTGCCTGCAAAATCTCTCAGCCACCTTGGTGCCTTTTTTTCTCCTCTCAGCTCGTTTTGCAAGCAGCACCCAAGTATGCGAGCGGTCCCAAGCAAGCCTCTGTAGGCTAGAAGAACTGAAAAAGTCTCCTGTTTCGATGCTTGTAAATTACAAAGACGTTCCATAGATTTGACGAGGGACCTGCTCTTTCCTCCGGCAAGATCTGGGTCCACTCGTATAAGTGCAAGCAGTCCCAAGCGAGCCTTCGTATGCAAGAAGAACTAATGAAAGAGTGGGTCCTTTGGTCAAAGTAATGGAATTTGTCTGCAATTTGCAAGCATTGAGGCAGCAGGATGTTGAAAAATGAGTCAACAAAAAGCAGGGACGCCCGTACGTTGGTCGTACAGCAATGCCAACCTCCTCCAACATTTTGTCCTCCAAATATGCTGGAGCACAACTCCAAGAATAACCACAGCCCCTGTCTAGCAAACTGCATGTCAATTTGGTGCTTTGAGCCCTTCCCACTACTGGGAACCGCAGTCCAGCATGTCTGGAAGACACCAGGTTAGAGAATGCTTGAGCTATGTATTTTCTGAAGTTTCTCCTACATAAAGTCAGTGAAGGCCTGTAGGAATAGTGCAATGAGACTGTTCTACTCCTCTCATGTGGGCACAAAGTCCTCCCTTTCTTTCTCCCACGGTGCTCACTGTGCTTGTACGAATGGGTGCAGGGCACCGAGGAAAGATGCGCATAGAGTTCCCCAGATCCGTCCCTTACTAGCGCATCCTTTAGTGGTGGGAGGATGGCAGTCGGCAGGAGTTTTGCTACAGCCATGTGCCTTCTTTGTTCAAAGTTGGAACCGTCCTCACACCCCCCTGCCCCATGCAGAAGGACAGAGGAGACGGCTCAAAACGCAGGGAAGCTCCAGTCTGAAGCAGAACTCTGTGACCATGAGAGGGAGAAGGGAAGCCATACTGAGCAGCGCAACGGCAAAATGCCTAAAGAATTGAGACATTTTGCCTCACCAATAAGTTCACACGATTGTCTAATTATGGCCATTTCTGCACTAGACTGTAAACCGTAGGATTCCGTAGGATGTTGAAAGTGGAATAAGAGCGCTATTACAGTCTAGTGTGGAAATGGCTTATGTCCTGTGAAAGAAAGGAGGCATGCGTTAACGCTTTCTACAAAAAGGCATTTAAAGCAGAACAAAACAGAAACATAAAATGGGTTCGTAAATTCAAACATAAAGATATACTTCTCTCTATAGACATATATATGTATTTTTTATATTCTCTGTCTCCAACTTAAGGTACTTTGGTCAGCAAATCTTATTGCTACATCCTCACAGATTATTTGTCCTTTAGGGCTTTTTCTTCCCCCATGAGAAATTAAAAAGAAAAAAGCTTCCAGAAGCTTTCCCGTATTCAACTTTTTGAACACCAATTTCTGTCATCGTCGCCTTCTTTTTTTTGTAAACTTTTACAAATAACCAAACAGAAATTCCCCTCCGAGCTTCTTCTCTGTTTTTGAGGAGGAAAAACACACATGCGCACACGCGCACACAAGATGGGTAGCATCACAACCTGCTGTCAACCTCTCAGCAGTCTTCTCCTCATGGTTCCTTATTGCTGACATCTTTCTCTTGATGCCATCCACACGGGATTGTGTGCATTTCTTTGGCTTGACACAGTGCAGCAAGCAGAAGAAATAAAAATAAAATAAAATAGAAGAAACAGAACAATGTCCATACTTCGACCATCTGTACCATGATGGCAGAAACCAAACTTAGACGCGAAAGCTGATGCATGAAGTCTAGGCTATCCATGGCGGGGAAGACTTCCAGGAGCTTCCATGTGGCAAAGAATGAGGAAATAAAATGGAGGAATTAAACCACCTTGCATATCCCTTTTTTTCTTTTTGTGGAAAGAAGAGGAAATAAAGGATCCTCCAGGTGGGAGGCTTTCAAAAGAAGACACCGCGCCTCCGAAATCCAAACTCAGATCAGATCCTGCCACAGGGCACAAACAGGAATGCCACAGATTCCACCTTCGGGATGGGCATTTGTAAATAGTGCAACAGTTTACAAGGCCTTAATTTTTAAGTATCCAAGAAAAGACATTAAAGGGAGAAAAAAATCCCTGCATGGCACCAAAAAATGCGAGCGTTCATGGAAGCACTGGCACCTTGTTGGGTCGTCTCTCTCTCTCTCTCTCTCTCTCAGGTACCCAGAGAGGCAGCTGCGTCAGACAACAAACTCTGGAACGTCTTCATGGGAAAGATCCAAAGAGAAGTATTTGCTGGCCCTTTTGACGGGGAAAGCCTCTTGGATGTTGACACACTGCCGAGCCAAGCAGCCGTTGCAGTAGAGCCCTTCCTCGGCCAGGGCGTGGCCGCACCCGAACGTGTAGCTCTGCGCTGTCTCTTGGCACAGGCTAGCGAGGCGCAAGAAGTCTTTTTGGTAGAGCCGGATGTCATCCAGGCTCAAGCTGTGCCGGTCGGTGGAAGTCTTTGGCTTTCTGCAGACTGTCTGGAAGGAAGACATTAAAGGAAATGCTTGTTATTATATACGTGTCCGTCCGTCCGTCCATCTACAGTTGGCCCTTTACATTTGCAGGTTTGACTGTCACAGATTTGATTATTTGCAAATTTCTTCAACTCCTGTCTCCCCATCTCTGGTGCTTCTTTTCCAGGGGAACCTTCTGTCTGAGCGGCTCCAATTAGACTGAGCAGCCCTTAAAAACCCAACTCTGGTCCTCCTCCTCCTCCTCCTCCTCCTCCACCAGCCGGGGCCTAGCCAGCTAAGGACAGCTCATAGCCCGATTTCTCAGCACTACAAACCCTCTCCTGATGCTCCCCACATACCCAAGGAAGGAGATGCATGAAAGAGAGGAAGTGTAGGGCCACCATGCCAATCCACCCTCTTCCCTCTCCTTTCTCTGACCTGGTTTAGACCCTGGGTGCCTGTTCTCCTCACCATGCTTTGGCCTCCTTCCCACAGGTACACAGATACATTTTGATATTTGCAATTTTTCCACTTTTGTAAGGGCTTATTGTGCCCCTAACCCTTGCAAATGTGGAGGGCCAACTGCATCTGTCTGTCTGTCTGTCTGTCTGTCTGTCTGTCTGTCTGCCTGCCTACCTACCTACCTACCTAGATTTATCTATCCATCCATCGACCTATCAGATTTCTCTATTGAGTCCCATCCCACAAGGGCTTCTGAGGCAGTGAACAAACAGAAACAATTAAAACAGTGCAAAGGTAAAAACTTAAAAAAAAACCACACACATTAAAACATTCTATGACAAAAGCTGCAAAAATACTGTTCACACAAATCTGGAAACAGACTGAAGCACCAGCAAGAAAAGACTGGATTGTTAAGGTTGCTGAACTCTCCCAAATGGACAAATTAACATGGGTTTTAACAGATAAGCCAACTGAAGACTTTTTTGAAAGACTGGAAACTGTTTATGGATTTCTTGAGCAGTAAGAAATAAAATAATGCAGTAACTTGTGATATGGCTGTGGATTCTCATTGCTAAGAGGAAAGAACTATACCTCAGTGGTCCTAGGGGCAATCCTTGGTGCCTACAGGGGTGTGTGTGTGTGTGTGTCCATTCAAGTTACCTGTTGATTTATGGTGACCCCATGAATTTCACAAGGCTTTCTTAGGCAAAGATGTGGTTTTGCCAGGTCCTTCCTTTGGAATTTAGCCTACAATACCTGATATTCAATAGTGGTCTCCCATCCAATTCCTAACCAGGGCTGACCCTGCTTGGCTTCTAAGATCTGCAGGTAGGCTACCTGAAACCCCAGAAAGCCAATCCTGCTAGTCAGTGCTGACAATGTAGGACTAGACTGAGACAAGCATAGTGTAGGCAGATGTGCCCCTCTGTACCCACTTTTGTGGCCTCCGAACCCCCCTACTATTCTTGTTAAACACCTCAACTGCTGCCGCTAAATCATGCAGAAAGTCTTCCAGCATGTGAAAATCCCTTTAACCCCATAACCACTCCCAAATTTCCATACTACTCCCAAATAGTTCCATTTTCCTCTACAATCCCTCTAAAAATGGTGACAGGAAGGGATGCAAAGTCACTTCCTGTCACCATTTTGAGAAGAGTTGTAGTGGGAAAGGGATACTTACTTGCTGTTGGGGTGTGCGGTCCAAGGGGGCAGGGACCGGCCCCTGGGCACCATATCACCCACTCCAGCACTAGCTGGATCCATAGTTGGACTCAAATACAAAGCAGCTTCCATATAACATGTTCAGAATCTCCTTGGCTGCTTTTGGGTTTTCCAAAGGTAGTATAAGAAATCTTCCAGGTGTACACATTAAGCAACAATCCAATGCTTTTTCTGCATTTCTTGTCTTTCAGAGTGCTGGAAACGGGGAAGGAAGGACCTCGGGAAAAGACACCCAAATGGAAAGGAATGCTTCACAAGCCAGCAAACGGATGAAGACAACTGGAGGGAAGGTACATTCTTAGGGCACCTGCTTTATCCTTGTCCTCGCTCAGGTGGCATATTATATAGCTGCCAAACCCTGAAGAACAACCACTCATCTAACCACATAGCCATCAGCCAAGATCAGTTGGGTTGTCACATCACACAACTCAGTTCTCGCGCCATAAGTCACAAACCTGTGGCAATGAATCGATGCTCTGGCCGCGAAGTCTGACCACCGTCTCTGAAGAGCTGGAAGTGGATGAACTGACCTCTTTGACGACCAAGCCTGAATTAGGCAACAAGCATGCAGGAAGCAAAACAACCCAAAGAAATGAGATTTATCACCATTCAAGACCAGTTCAGGCTGCTTTTTAAAAAATTATTGCTTACAGTAAATATCCTTAGAAATTCACTTTTTGCTTTGCACTGGAAAAGTCCCATTGCTTTACCACCATTTGGCTGGTTTTACAGAATACAGGATGTGCCAGTTCTGGCTCAAGACAGAGAACTGCTAATATACCCCTGAAAAATTGCGGCCAAGCGCCTACATTATGGTTGCATAGTGCAAATCTCTGCATGTGGAGATATATATTAATTGTGCTATGCAACCTTTGCATTAAATGGCAATGTCATGCAGCTGAATCGAGATACCAAACGTGGAACTGAATGCACAACCAAACAAACATGTGCATACAGGTTTACATGAGCAATGGCACTGCACACACAACTCTCCTTTTGTATCCCTAAACTGAACATAGACAAAATATCCAACTGCTTCTATAGGTGAATGTACGGAACAGAATTCCTACCTCCTTTTATTTTAGAATCATAAGTGTCAAAATGATATCAGAGCCTATTCACTGTTTGTAACAACAGACTCATGTACAGTCATACTATGTAGCTCTTGTCCATTACTGACTTCTTGTAAATCTCAGAGTGTATTGCTTATTTGTTTAACATTCATTTAACGAACTCCATACAGTTATGTTTTTTAAAACGGATTTGCTGAGCTTCCTCAAATCATATAAAAAAGCTTGCTTGTCACAGAATCATAGAATTGGAGGGGGACTTATGGGCCACTGAATACAACTTTCTGCTCAGTGCAGGTTCTCCAGCTAAAGCATCCTGTTGGTAGCTGTTGAGCTTCTTTTGAAGATGTCGAGAGAAGGAGACCCCACCACATCTCTAGGTAAGTGGTTCCACTGGACAAGGTCTCTGCAAGACCAGGGTTCAAATACACAGTCAGCCATGATCCCCAGTCAACTTCTTCTGAATAAATCTTCCGAACGAAACTCCTCTGAATACACAGAATCACAGAGTGGGAAGAGGCCCTGTGAGCCATCAGGTAAAGCTCCTTCCACAGTGCAGGCTCTCCAGCAGGTAGCTGTCTAGCCTCTTTCTGAAGACATCCAAAGAAAGAGACCCCACCACTTCTCCAGGCAATTGGTTCCATTACCCAACCGCTCTCACTATCAGGAAGTTCCTTCTAATGTTCAATCAAAATCTACCCTCCTGCAACGTAAAACCACTAGACCTGGTCCCATCCTCTGGCGCAGCAGAGAACAGCCCTTCTCTCTTTGACAGCCCTTGAGGAATTTCAAGAGTCCAATTTATTTGTCCCTTGCCCATGTTTTGCTCAAGAATTTTACCTGAGTGTCCATTGAACTTCCTGGCCATCAACATGTCCTCAGTGATATATATGCACACATCGGGATTAACGTCGTCCAGGGAGGTTTCACTCGATGGCTCAAGGTCTCGGGGGTCATCAACCAGCATCTCGATTTCTGAATCAGAGAGGAAGAAAGAGACTTGTAGAGTGGGAAAGGGTCAGGATTCCACAGCCGTGTCAGTTACAGTGGAATCACAGTGCTATAACTGTGTATTGTGAAAGGGCCCAGGTGTGATGTGGCAGTCAAACTCTGCTGATTAGACTTACCGTCCTCCTGCGAGGAGTCCTCTTCCAGACGTTCCTTCTCACTGCTCTCCACACCAGAAGTATGGGAGCTGCCGTGGCTGGTCATGGAGCTGCAGGCCCTCAGCTTGCGGTGGACAGCAGCCACCAAGAAGTCATCCTCTGCCCCTCGGTCCCTCAGCTTGGGGTCGGCCTCGATCCCGGAGGTGTGGGAGCTGCTATGGCTGGCGGTGGAGTGGCGGGAGAGGCGCTTGTGTTTGACGCTGCCTGAGCTACTCCCGCTGGCCCGGGAACGCTTCTCTAGCTGGTCCATGTCAAGGTCCAGAGCGTCACTGATGTAGGACTCCCGGTACTGTTTCTTCTCTAGAGGGAAAAGCCAGGGAGACGATGCATGGAAGAGGTTCTTCTCATTTCTACTCTCCCAAAAGTAAGTTCAGGAAGGTATTGCAAATACATGAGCTATGGATCAGGTCTTGGAAAGAGAGAATCATACAGGTGGAAGGGACTACAAGAGCCATCTAATCAAACCTTCTGCCTTGAAGGAATACACAATGGAGGCGCTCCTTAGAGATGGCCATCCAACTTGAGTTTAAAGACTTCTAAAGAAGGAAAGTCCCCACTCTGCAGGACAGACACTGCCAAACAGTTCTTACAGTAAAGAAATTCTTCCTAAAGTTTAGGTAGAATCTCTTCTTGTGATTTGAATCTGCTGGTCCATGTTCTGGTCTTTGGAGCAGCAGTAAATAAGCTGTCTCCATCTTCTATATGATATCCATTTAGCTACTTAGAGATGGTGACCCTCTCACATCTCAGTCTTCTCCAAGCTAAACACACTCATCTGTCTAAGTCCTTGCTCATAAGGCTTGGTCTCCAGACCTTTGATCATCTTGGTCATTCATCTATGGATATGCTCCAGCTTGTCAACATGCTTTTTGAACAGTGGTGATCAGAACTGGACACAGTATTTGTGCTGAGGTCTGACCAAAACAGAATAGAGTGGCACTAGTACTTCCCTTAACCTGGACACTGTGCTCCTACAGACACAATCTAGCATTGCATTGTCTTTTTGGCCATCTAATTACAACTGTTGACCCATGTTTAGCTTATGGTCTACCAAGACCCCGTAGATCTTTTCTGCAAGTACTGTTTTCAAGCCAGATGTCAAACTTCTCCAAGATCATTCTGAAATCTGATCCTGTCCTCTGAGTTATTAGCTATCCCTCCTAATTTGGTGTCACCTGCAAATCTGAAAAGCACTCTTTCTGCTTCACCATTGAAGTCTCATTTATGAAGATGTTGCACAACAGCAGGCCTTGGATGGAGTCCACCCCAACAGTTACATCAGAAATTTCGGTTTCTTCCCAAAGGGCCCTCCCCAGTTATCTGGCCTAGTGGAGGATCATGGGAACTGTAGTCCAAAAAAAGGGAAGGGGACTTTCCTTCTCTTTGGTATTATCACTTTTATTCCTTTCATATCACTCCTTTCCTCCCCACACCTGTAATTCAAGACAGTTTGCAAATAAAAACAAACACAATATAGCTAAAACGTATGAAAAGTTTGCAGGAAAATATAACTAAGCTGCCAAAAACCATGAATCAATTTAAAGCATATATTTACAACAATTAAAAGCAGTTTGAAAACAGAACAGTTAGTACGTTATGGAAATATAGATATATATATACTTCTCTCTGGAACGGAACCATGGAAGTCTGTGTTTGATTTAGCCATAAAAATGATTATAAATGTACACAGTGGTAAGAAGGGATTCCCAGGAGGATGATTCGAATTGCAAGGAAGAAGAAAAATGAATCGAGGTTAAAGAGTTAAGAAGTCTCTCTTCCATTTGAGGAGAGGCCCTTTTCTCTGGCCATTTCCGCACTACACTCTTACAGCGCAATGATTCCACTTTCAACCTCCTATGGAATCCTGGGGTTTGCAGTTTCGGGAGGGGCCAGGCGGCCCCTCCCGAAACTGCAAACCCCAGGATTCCATAGGAGGTTGAAAGTGGAATCATCGCGCTATAAGAGTGTAGTGCGGAAATTGTTTCACCATTGTCACAAGCAGATTTGTTGGGAATGTAAAAGTGGGCCTTTTTGGTGGCTGCCCCTAAAAACTGGAACTCTCCTCCCGGAGAGGCCACAATGACCCCCTCCTTGGGGTCCTTCTGTTGGCTGGCAAAGACCTTTTTATCCCAACAGGTTTTAAAACTAAAAGTTTTTAACAAATTGGCCGAAGGTGCTGTACTTTTAAAAAACTGAACTGTTTTAATTGCTTTTTATTTTATTTTATTTTTTTAATGGTATTTACCATTTTACTCCGCAGCTTCACTAAGCTGAAAACAGAATAGCTGTTGTGGTAGAGATCCGTCTCCCTTTTCGGACTGCTATTTGCTTTTTCCAACCACATTTTTATCATCATTTGGAATCGTTTAAATATTGTCAATAATTTTATTCCAATTTAATGGTCAGGTTTTTGTATGTTCTTAGTTTTTTTTTTTTTTTTAAAATCCCAATTTTGGGAGAAAAGTGGGATATAGGAAGAGTAGTAGCAGTAATAACAACAATAATGTTGATGATAAAAATGTGGTTGGAAAAAGCAAAAGCACTCAGAAAAGGGAGACAGATCTCTATGGCACCAGCTATTCTGTTTTCAGCTTAGAGAAGCTGCACAGTGATGTCTAAACAGCCATTCCCATGGAAAAAAACAGAAAGAGAAGAAGTCAAAGATGCAGTGGTTAGATGGGCACAGAATTTGGGATATTCAATTGAATTAGAAACTTGGGAAAGAGTGTGGAAAATAGATATAAAATTTACACCAAACTTAAATTTAAGAGAAAACTTTTATAAAATGTTTTACTAATGGTACATGACTCCAGAAGGATTACAAAAAAATAACAAAAAATGGGAACTCAGATTGTTGGAAGTGTGATGAAAAGACGGGGTCTTTTTTCCATATGTGGTGGACATGTAAGATAGCAAAAATTTTTTGGAAGGGGGTACACAACAAAATCCAAAGAATCTGTAAGCTGAATTTTGAAACGAAACTGGAGCTTTACTTGTTAAATAGGCTAGGGCAACAAAGGGATATAAGAAGTCATCAGAAGATATTATTATATTTAATAACTGCGGCAAGGTTGACATAGGCACAGCACTGGAAAGAAAAGAAGCATATCGATACAGAAGAATGGAAGCGAAAAGTTCTGGATATGACAGAGATGGAAAAATTAGCATTTTCTTTGAAGAATAAATCTATCCAGAACATAGATTAACATATATATTAAGAGGAGAGAAAAAAAGAGAAATTTATGGAACAATGGAATAGCATAATAAATTATTACAGGAATTTATGGAAGGATATTAAGATGGTGAACACTGGTTTTTGAAAATACTCAGGAATAGTGATAATAAAAGATTATATGACCTTAATTGAAATAGGTAAATATTTAACTTGTTCTAAAAGTCGCAGGGGGAAGTAATGATGTTAAAATGCAATTCCAATATGTGTATATATGTAAGTAAGAAATTGATATAGCTAGAATGCTATGTTAATATTATTGTAAAGCTATTGGAACTGTTTTTTCTTTTGCATTTTGTTTTTTTCTTCTTTTTCTGTCTTGTTTTGTTTCTGTGTATTTTTAACTAATAAAGACTTTTAAAAAAGAATTTTAAAAAATCTATCCAGAACTTTGAGAAAGAATGGAAAAGAGTATTGGATTGGGTAAGGACATAAATGTATAAGAAATCAAAGAAGAAATAATGCAACTGTTCTTCTCTCTGTAAGATGGAAATTTATGTTTGTAATGGAATGGAAATAAGCAATTTCAAATGGAAGATTTAAGCACGGAAGTGGGGAGGGGGGTTGTTTTTGAGACAAACTTTCAACAAAAATTATACAAAAAAATAAAAAAACAGAAAGAGTTGGTTATTTTTTCAGCCCTTGGAGTGGGGCGTGGGGTGAGCAGGGGAAGTAGACTCACGATGCAAAACGTTGTGGACTAGTAACTTAGGCAAGCGTACTGGCACAAGATTGGGAACGGTGGGGAAAAGAACGGCAAGCCAAGCCAAGCCAAGCCAACCCAAGAGAAGGGCCACTGAATGGAAGAAGAGACAGAGAAACGCAAGCCAAAGCAAAGGGAAAGGCAGGGGACGGGGGGAAATACCTTCGTTCTCCTCCAGCTTCCTGATCTGCCGGAGGACCGGCTGCAGGTTCATGTAAAGGCGGTGGCTGCTGCTCAACAGCTGCAGGAGGTGGCGGGAACGCATGGGGCACCCCGTGTAGTAGGTGAGCTTGCGGGCAGACGGCAGGCCGTCAGGTAGGATCTCAAACCTCTTGCCCTGAGAAGAGAAGCACCACGTGAGGAAACCAGCCAAGCTGCAAAGGCTGCACGCTCAATACATCTGGTGTCTCCCCCAAAACCTCCAACTTCTACCCCTTGTCTACATGCCCTGCCACTGGAAATAACTCTTGTTGTATGCCTTCAAGTCACCCTTGACTTCCGGATACCCGAAGGCAAACCTATCCCAAGGTTTTCTTGGCAAGATTGTTTAGAGTGGGTTCTGCCTTTGCCTTCCTCTGAGGCTGAGATGGTATGACTTGCCCAAGGTCACCTGCTGGATTTCACGGCCCACCACGTTCTCCAGAGTTGTAGTCCAATGCTTTAACCACAACACTGGCTCTTGGGTAGTATTAGGCCCATTATATTCTGCAGTAGGCAGGCCTCACCATCTGGAGTACTACATTTAGTTCTGGGCTCCTCATTTTAAGAAAAATATAGACAAGTTGGAGCAGGTTCAGAGAAGGGAAACAAGATCATGCATGGTATGGAGAACAAAACATATGAGGAAAGGTTGCAGGATCCGGGCATGTTCAGCCTGGAGAAGAGAAGATGGAGGGTGACATGGTGCCTCTCTGCAAATACCTCAAGGGCTGCCATAGGAGAGAAGGCAGCAGGCTTGTTCTCTACTGCCCCAGAGGGCTGGACCAGGTCTCATGGTTTTGAGTTACAGGGGGGTAGATTTTGACTGGACATTAGAAAGAACTTCTTGACAGTGAGAGCAGTTTTGCAATGGAACCCATTGCCTAGAGAGGTGCGGGGGGGCTCCTTTTCTGGACATCTTCAAGAAGAGGCTGAGCAGCCACCTGCTGGGAATGCTTTAGCTGGAGATCCTCCACTACGCAGGATGTTGGACTTGATGGCCCACAAGGCCTCTTCCAACTCCATGACTCTAGAATTCTGTTCTCCCAAGATCACAATTGTTATTTCCCTGAGCAACTCTTCTCTCCCTTGTCATCTTTCTTTCCCAACCTGGATATGCAGGAACACCAGCGTTTCTTTTCTGCAAAGCAGAAGTTTCCCATGAGCTACTGCTGTGGGGCCTCCTGAAGTCCTGGAGAACCTGCAACCTGTGACATTCCCTGGGGGAGGTACCACGGTAAAGAAATCAGTCAGGCAGCCTCTCCTCCAGCCTGGTGGCAACTACTCTTTCAAACCCCTCGCTAAGATCACCCAGTGGGTTTCCATGGCCAAGCAGGGAACTGAACCCTGGTCTCTACTGCTCTAGAAACTAGGCCAAGGAGCAATGGAGTCAAACTACAGGAAAAGAAATTCTACTTGAACCTCAGGAAGAACTTCCTGATGGTCAGGGCTGTCTGGCAATGGAATAGGCTGCCTCAGTGGAGTGTGGTGGAGTCTCCTTCTTTGGAGGTTTCTAAGCAGAGGCTGGATGGCCATCTGTTGGGAATGCTTTGATGGGTGTGTTCCTGCATGGCAGGGGGTTGGACTGGATGGCCCCTGGGGTCTCTTCCAACTCTATGATTCTATGGTTCTATGACTCCACCAGATTGCAAAGCAGCAGATTCCACTGTCAAACGGCTCTTACTGTCAGGAAGGCGGAATCTCTTTTCCTGTAGCTTGAATCCATTGCTCCATGTCCTAGTCACCAACACTATGTGTGTAACATCTCATCACTGCTGGCAAGGCGAGGCCTTAGGGTGGCCTGAGTAAAAACTGGAGATGCCTGCTGGCTCATTGATGATTGCGTAGAAGAGCAAAAATCACGGATGTGGGTTGTTACCTAGCATGAAAAGGAAAATAGTTTCTTGGCACACTCTTTATATTGATGCATATTGTCTTCACAACCAGTGTTTAGGGTATTTAAACAGTGGTTGTGAAGTCACCAGATCCCATTTGGATACCACATGTTACGGCACGTTCGCACTAGTTTGTTAGAGTGATATTATTCCACTTTCAACATCCTATGGAATCCTGGGCCCCTCCCTAAACTGCAAATCCCAGGATTCCATAGGATGCTGGATGTGGAATAATACCACTGTAACAGTCTAGTGCGGTAATGGCCTATGTTAATTAACCAGATCATGGTTACCCTGGCAAGAAAATGGAGACAAACTCTTAAGAGGCATCACACACGGTCTTGCAGGGAGCAGTTGGCTAGGGCCACAGGCAGAGGTCAAGATCTTACATAGAGACTATACTTTGAAAACCTCTGCATTGTGTTATGCAGTCTTTGTGTTGTGTTGTACAACTGCGTGCCCAATGAAATGTGCCTGTGGAACCCATGCACACTTGCACGCCCAATAGCACCACATGTGCAACTCAACCTTTGCAATCTTGAACCGAATGAGGATATTCTGCTTTGGGCAGAAATAGCCAACCGCTTCTGTGGTCTTATTTACCCGTCGGATGCCAACAGGATTCTGGTCAGATTGCCAGGAAGGTACTCTGTAGAGGGACTGATTTCAGAAACTTCCTACTTACCACAAACACGAGTTTTCCAACATTTGTCCAAGGGAAGTCATAGAGCAAGTGCCTTTCACTGTTTACATTCTGAGAGGGAGAGAGGAAAAAGGAGAATTACATGGCTGTGAGTTTTTCAAGATGGAATGAGTATATACTTCAATGAGAACATATCAACTGAATTCAACAGTATTTCTCACTGTGGAGATACTGAGTTCTGGAGCAATGGCAGATGTATCTCACTGCTTTTACACTTGCCACATCCCAGAGCTTAGAAAAGCTCCTTTGTTGGACTACAACTCCCAGCACTGGCCATGCTGGCTGGGAACTTCCGAGAGTTGCAGTTCAAGAAAGGAACTTTTCCAAACTCTTGATGGCACTTTTCCTAGAATTTCTGCATTGACTCTGTGCCAATCACAGTGGAGAAACTGTTGCAGGACCAGGGGTTATTTTTATTATTTATTTGAAGTACTTCTGTATTGCCTCTCCAATATTATTATTATTATATATTATTAATGCTTTAACCACTCTAACCATACTACTAATAATATATTATTATTGTATTGCCTCCACATTATTATTTATTTTAAGTAGTTCTGCATTGCCTCTGTATTGCCTCCTTGTACTTCTGTATTGCCTCAAGCACTTCAAGTATGCTTGAAGTACAGAACAAATAAAAACCAATTTAACAAATAAAAACCAATTAAAACAATACTAAGACACAGACATTTTAAAGCACATTTAAATACTCTTTAAAAACTCCTAAAAGCAGTCTAAAAGCAATCCTAGAATCCAGTCTGAAACAGAACAGCAATTCCAGACAATTAATTGCCATGGGGAACAACACCATTTTGGCTGCCCGCTGGAATCTTAAAAAGCTTAAAAGAAATGAGGCCAGCCTAAATTCCCTGGGTAGGGAGTTCCACAGCTGAGATACTGCCAGAGACAAAGCTCTTGTTATGTGTACCCACCATCCTAACTTCATGAAGTGTGAGGACACGCAATGGGGAGATCTCTGAAGATCTCAAATGTCTGGTAGGCTCGTATGGGAGGAGATAGTTTTTCAGATATCCTGTCCCCAACTTGCTTAGGGCTTTGTAGGTCAACACCAGCACCTTGAACTGAGCTCAGAAGAATCGGAAGCCAGTGCACTTCATGCAAGAGCAGCGTTCCATGGTCTCTAAATTGCAGACCGGACAACAGTCTGGCTGCTGCATTTTGCACTGGCCACAACCTTTTTTCTCCCTCTGTGACCCTCTGAGGGCTGCACAAACTATTGAAAGGCAGGGGCAGGGGAAGATGGAGCAAGAAATTGGATGGAAAGATCACTTCTGGTTTGGCAAAAGAGCAATTATGACGCTGAACAATGGGGAAGGGGGTGTTGCAGTTTATTTAAAAGGTGCATTGCCAATGGAGCTCCAAGAGGCAATGCACCTCTTTCATTGCTTACGTCTAGGAAAAGGGAGATCGAGGGAGAGTGGAAGGGTCCATGGCTACAAAATACAGCCCTGTGGGATTGTGTGTGGTCTCACAGCCACCCTTTGTCCACTGCGGGCCTATGGGAAGCTGCGTTTAGTCTGCCTAGTCCAACAAAGACTACACTGGCCGCAAGCTTTCAAGCACATTTCAAATCCTGGAAATGTCAGACTCCAATACAGAATTTATCATGCTGAAAGTAAACAGCTCAAGTGACTCCAGGACAATTTTTTTTTAGATATATATTGTAGAATGTAGATGCATCCATTCAGGGTTTTTAGACAGCACAGTTTTACTTGGCTCTACTGGGCATAATGCTCCACCAGACATTTGTACATGGAGGTCATTTCCTCAGGATAGTTTGAGACCTAAATTTTTAGCAAAAGCACAAGCCTAACATAAATTTATATATTCTGGATGCTAAACCTCTAGAGAGAAGCAATTCTTTAAACAGATATAAAGGGCACATTGCTTGCTCCTTTACTTGGGGGAGGAAAACACAGAATCATAATTTGTGTTTCAAATGTGTGCTTTAACTGTTTAACTTTTTAATAGAATTGGGCTTTAAAAAAGAACTATACAATAAATTTTCAGTGATATTTTAATTTGTTGTAAGCTGCCCTGGATACTGTTCTAGAAGAAAGGCAAAATATTAAATAAGAGAGAGAGAGACAGTGAGTTCACCAATTACATAAAATATGGAAACACGTACCTGAAAGATCTGGATTCCCCGTGTCGTTAACCCAAGTGTCAATGAGGCCTCAATTTCTTTCTTGTCCTACATAAAAAGAAGCACAATGAAATCTTTTCACCCCTCTAAAGCCCTGCCTCACCTTCCCCACACCAAATGGGGAGCAGCTGTTTGCAGCGGCTGATGGGGAAAGGAGCCAGAGGCCACTTCCGCACTAGTCTGTTATAGTGCGATGATTCTGCTTTCAACATCCTGTGGAACCTGGGGTTTGCAGTTTCGGGAAGGGCCGCCGGCCCCTCTGGGAACTGCAAACCCCAGGATTCCACAGGATGTTGAAAGTGGAATCATCGTGCTACAAGAGTGTAGTGCGGAAAAGGCTACAACCAAAGCACACCCGACAGATAGCCATCCAACCTCTGGTTAAAACTCTCAGAGAAAGAGACTCCACCACACTCCCAGGCAGCAGCATATTCCGCGTTCGAACTGCCCTTACCATCAGGAAGTTCTTCCTAATTTCTAGACGGAATCTCTTTTCCTGAAGTTTGAAACCACTGCTCCGTGTCCTAGTCTCTGGAGCAGCAGAAAACAAGCTTGCCCCATCTTTCAGATGACATCCTTTCAAATATTTAAACATGGCGACTATGCCAACTCTTAACTCTCTCTTCTCCAGGCTAAAGATCTTCATCTCCTGAAGCTGCTCCTCAAAAGGCATACATGGTTTCCAGACCATCTACCATTTTGGTTGCCCTCCCTTGGACATATTCCAGCTTGTCACTATCCTATGGTGCCCAGAACTGGACACAGGATGCCAGAGTAGGTCTGATCAAGGCAGAATAGAGTGTCACTTCTCTTGACCTAGATACTATACTCCTATTGATGCAGCCTAGAATTGCATTGGCTTTTTTCGCTGCTGTATGGCTTTTTAGCTGTGACCTTTTGGCTACAAAAACATCAGTTGGGGCACCCTGGAACTGCTGAGGGCCATAAAAACATTTGTGTATGTGTGTGTGTGTGTGGGGGGAGTACATGTGGTCCCAGAGACATACTTGACCCACTCTTGCCCTAGACATTCTCTATCAAGGAAGACTAGGTTGGTCTTCGGATAGTTCATTATTTGTCTGCTTTGGGGCCTTAGGAAATATAATGACCCCTCCACATTTCACTAGGGTTAGGGGCACAGGACCCCCATGAAAGTGGAAAAACCGTGACTAGCTCTGGGCCCTCCCAAACCATATTTAACACACAAAAAAAGTATTCAACCCACCGTGGATTCCTTTGAGGCATTAGGATTCCTTCACAAGGCAGAAGTGGGGGGCTGGTGGGGTGTACCGCCACCTCCACGGCTGCCCCACATCATTTTTAATGGGGACTTACAAGCCTCGTTTGCAGTTTCTCAACCTCACAAGGCTTGTAGTCCCTATTAAAAATAGCATAGGGAGGCAGCAGAGGTGACAGCAAATAATCTGTGAATAACCAAATCCGCAGATGTGAAACCCACAAATGTGGAGGGCTGACTGTATCTGACAAGAGTGTGAAGTTTGGAAACTCTGGTGTAAGGCTTGGAAACACCGTTTTTTTACTGCAACTCCCAGAATCCCCCAGCCAGCAGAACTGGGTTGTGTGTGTCTTTACAAGAAGCCAGAGTTTCTCTATGGAAGGGCTGGCTGGGGGATTCTGGGAGCAATGTTTCTGAACTATGGATATTGGGATGCAAAGCTCCATAATGGGAGAAGCACCCCTCACTGATCCTTGCCCCCAAATGTGCTTCTCACTGGACTAGTCCCTCGCCAGCTCCCTTAAGAATCCATTTCTGCCTACTGTTTTGAAGAAAATGCTCAAATGCATGAAAGCGAAGGGCCAGATGACTGCTGGATACCTTGAATGGATGCTACCCCAGGCTGAGGAACAGGAATCAACAGGAATATACTTGTAAATTCTGGAGAAAGGTGGGATACAAAATACAGCCAGCCATAAATCCATACCTTGTACAGTCGGTAGTAATGTACCGCAACATCGTCCAGCCGCACAGCCTCCTTGATGTATTTCAGATGGGCTTCGGATGCGGTCAGAGCGCACTGGTCCTTGTGCATGATAGGGATGTGCTTGAGGATGTAATCTTTCCCTCTCTTTGCAACCACCTGTCCACAGGTAGAGAAGATACATGTGAAGTTGGTGGAAATCTCTGGCAAAGGACCGTCACGGTCCAAACCAATGCATTGTTGCGTCCTCTGCCACAGCCCGGACGACAACTCCCACCTCTTTCTGTCCTCTCATTAAAAAGTCTTAGGTGGCAGAAAATGAGAAAGAAGTCTATGACAATACTGGAAAAAAAAGGAAAAACACGATTCTGCCCTGCATAAGCAAGCTTCCTATATTAAATTCTGCCACTCTGGGGTAAAATGTCTTGATTCTGCCCTTGGTGGGAGTGTCAAAGGCACTGAAACCACGTTTCATCCTATTTAGTTATTGGCCCTGGAGGTCTGTGGGACCCTAGACGTTTCCTCCAACACCCCAGTCAATTCTTTAGCATCTCTTGGCTTCCGAGGAATGAGAGATGCCTCCCAGCAAACCCCAGTAATTTTGCTACTGTGATTGCTGTTTTCTCTTCCTAGTATTGTGCGCAAACATTTGTGTGGCTTTCAGCCAGCACCAGATGTGGCTTTCCGGATCAGAAAGACTGCAGATCTTACCTTACAAGCATGTCCTTTAAGTCATAAAGACCAGAAAGCCTGTTTTTTTAAAAATAATTTTAAAGCTTTTTTTCTGTGAATCACAGCTTTCACGCAGTGGTTCTCAATCTGTGGGTCCCCAGATGTTTTTGGACTTCAGCTCCCAGAAGCCCTGAGCATTGACCATAGTGGTTGGGGCTTCTGGGAGCTGAAGTCCATAAACATCTGGGAACCCACAGGTTGAGAACCACTGGGCTATAGGGTTATTTAGAAACACCATTATTACCATTTTCATTATAATCACCATCATCATCGAGTGAAATAATAATGCACAAATAACAGTTATGATTATCGGTATTAATAAAAAAATAATTGTTATTAATGAATTTATTACTGACAATTATTAACAATTAGGACTGTTAATAATTAACCATGATGTTCCTCGCCAGTCAAAACATTTTTGTTCCAGAAAGCTTTATTTAAAAATACTCCTACACAGATGGTTGAGAACAGCTTAGTTTTAAACAGGCACTTTATTGTTCCTGGGTTTAAATTTCTGTTAGTTTTAAATGCTGCACGGTTCATAAAATATGCAGTGCTTTTTGCTGTTTATTGCTTTGAGCATTTTTGTTTTTATTTTAATGTGAGTGAAGAATAAACTTTGCAACTAAACAAACACTACCATTCTCCGAGCATTTTAATTTCTGGGAAGCAAGTTACTTATGCACACAATCTGCATGCAGAATATGGAGTTTCATTCTCCGGGTTTGATGGCAACAGCACAAGGGGGAGATCCTATTATTTCCCTCATCCTATAAGGCCAGTATTAAGACACTGGAGAAGATGCCCGCGGCAGCCAAATCCTAAACATGGACAAGCCTTCACAGACTCACAGAATCGTAGAGTTGGAAGAGACTCCAAGTTCCATCCAGTGCAACCCCATTCTGCCACGCAAGACACACCATCGAAGCATTCCCAACAGATGGGCATCCAGCCTCCGTTTAAAAACCTCTAAAGAAGGAATCTCCTTCACACTTCAAGCTGGCAGCATACTCCACTGTAAAACCACTCTTGCCATCAGGAAGTTCTTCCCAATGCTTGGAAGAATCTCCTTTCCTGAAGTTTGAAGCCATTGCTCCATGTCCTAGTCTCTGCAGTATCAAAAAACAGGCTTGCTCCATCCTCCATATGACATCTCTTCAAATATTTAAACACAGCTATCCTGTTGCCTCTTAATCTTCTCTTCTCCAGCTTAAAGACACTCAGCTCCCTAAGCCGCTCCTCCTACGGCTTCATGGTTTCCAGGCCTTCTACCATTTTGGTCATCCTCCTCTGGACACATTCCAGCTTGTCAATATCCTTCCTGAACTGTGGTGCTCAAAACTGGACACAGTATTCAGGGTGTGGTTTGATCAAAGCAGAACAGAGTGGTACCATTACTTCCCTTGCCCTAGACAATATATGCGGCCCAGAATTGCATTGGGTTTTTTAGCTGCTGCATCACACTGTTCACTCATGTTCAGCTTGTGGTCTAGTAAGACTCCTAGATCCTTTTCAGGTTCACCCATCTTGTATGGCAGTGGAAACAGGGTTTATCCTTTTTGCTGGCGGGGGGCAGTTTTTGGCTTCAGAACCATTTTTTTTGTTTCGGAACGACTGCTATCACTCAAGTGGTTATCTGAAGTCTGTGTAGCATGGAAAGAAAAACTCCAAATGGAAGAGATGTTAAACACTCCTGGGAAAAGGGGCTTAAAATGGAAACAGTGAGTCAACATTGCTGTGAGCATCTAATCCTCTTACCTGGCAGGTTTGCACTGAGAGTTATCTTGGGAGTTGGCTAAATTTGAAGCAAGAAGTGCTGAAACCGGTCACTGGAATCAGAGCTGGGAAACATCCATTTCTTTGGATGGTAACTCCTAAGGATCTCCCAGCCAAAGCGGTCAGGGATCCGAACTTTTCCAAGCTCTGAATCAACTCCATGAGAAAAGCCAACAACTTGGCTCTCTTTTTCCCCCCTTGCAGAGACAGCTGAAAGATTAGGCCACAAACCTCAACCCACGCACGACAAACAAAGCTGCTATAAGCTAAGCAGGACTGTTGGTCCATTTATTGCAATGTGCCCTCCTGCCCATTTGCCTTCAGCCTTCCTACAATCTCCGGATTCCTCCTTTTCTCAGGCAAAAAAAAAAGAAAAGAAAAGCAAACTGATGTTGCTGGAAAAGCCTCCAGGAATTCCCCTTTCACACATTGTCTGCTTGCAGTGCTCAGCACCAAAAATTATCTATTTTTCAAAACCTGCCAGCAATCTCTATCTTCCTCTTTTTTGCCCTTTTTTGGGAGACCAAAAATTGCCCCCTCCCCGACCTGAAGCAGTTTGGATGTCTTTCCAGTGCAGGTTAAACATCTACTGGTGGTGGGTAAATGGGAGAGAGACTTCTCGGTGGCTGCCCCACGGCCAGAGAACTCTCTCTTTCCCGAGGGTGGCTCAGCTGGCCCTCTCTTTGCAATTTTTCCCCTGTTAGATAGAAATCTTTCTATTCAAACAAGCTTCAGCTTTTAACTGGCGGGGGACAGAAGGATGTTCAATGGGTGAGTTGTATTATTTGCCAGTTACAGTCCAATTATTGATTGTAAGTTGCATCAATAGGAGTATAGCATCTAGCCAGTGGTTCTCAACCTGTGGGTCCCCAGATGTTTGTGGACTTCAGCTCCCAGAAGCCCTGAGCATTGACCATAGTGGCTGGGGCTTCTGGGAGCTGAAGTCCACAAACATCTGGGGACCCACAGGTTGAGAACCACTGAGAGGGAAGCAATAGTGCCTTGGTCAGACCTCACCTGGAATACTGTGTCCAGTTCTGGGCAGCACAATTCAAGAAGGATATTGATGAGCTGGAACATGTCCAGAAGAGGGCAACCAAAATGGTCAAAAGCCTGGAAACCATGCCCTACGAGGAGCGGCTTAGGAAGCTGGGGACATCTAGCTCAGAGAAGGTTAAGAGGTGACATGGTAGCCACGTTTAAATATTTGAAAGGATGTCAAGTGGAAGACGGCGCAAGCTCATTCCCTGCTGCTCCAGAGACTAGGACACGGAGCAATGGCTTCAAACTACAGGAAAAGAGATTCTACCTAAACATTAGGAAGAAATGTCTGTGGGCAAGAATAGTCTGACAGCGGAACATGCTGCTGCCCAGGAATGAGCTGGAATTGTGCAATGCGGAACTGCAATGCAGAACGCATAAACACAGCACTTAACTTGGCTGCATGCACAACTCCAGTTCTGCTTTTGTCGGCGGAACATGTCTGTTGCACTACGCTGAATAACTCAACCTCTACGTGGAGTGCAACTTACGCATGTGTTATGTCACTAACAGAAAGCTAATATTGAACATGTTTTTATTTTTTGAACAGTTTTAAGTTTTAAAATAATGTTTGAAAAGCTTTAATGTTTTTTTTTTAACGGGACCACTTCTTTAGTCGTTTTTTAAAACTCTGTACTATGCTTTTACCTATTTTGACATATTGTATAAGCTGCTTGGGGGTCCCATATTGAGAGGATATAAACTCAACCAACCAACCAACCAACCTGGGACCTTCAGGTTCTAGCTATTGCTGCTTCCCGACAGCTCCTCAGAAGACCTAGAGTGCAACTCAGCGCTACAGAGCCATTTGCGAAGTTGCATGCTCCGCAATATAGAACTGTGCCAGAAATTCTCTGACCCTGGCCTGGCTTTACAAGGTTGTTGTGATGATAAACTAGGAAAATGGAGAGGCGGGCACACCTCTGTAAGTTCACTGGAGGAAAGAAGCAATATGAATGAACTAAAAATAATAATAATAATACACAAATAGGTATGTGAGGGCATAAGAAACGCCCAGCACAGATTTCCTGGACGCAGCTGGCTCTGCTCGCCTCGGCTCAGGCAGCCCTGCCATCAAAGGGCAATGGGGCACTTAAGTGATCTTCTGGCATCTTCTCCACCCTCACCCATGTGGCCCCCACAACAACAACAAGAGAAGCATGAATGTCTCTGTTATGGACTGCCCATGACATCAGCCTCTCTTTATAACTCACAAGCTATTTTGGGGTTGCCCACAGCTGCTGCTATTATGTACTAGAAATTCTGAATGTCACACACACACACGCGAGGAAGAGAACTTGCACAAGCGAAACCAATCGCCTACCAAACCCTTCAGAACGACCTAAATCAGAAGTCAACTTCTGGTCACTTCTAGCCTTTATTTATGGCTTACAGGTGTCCTCTGCTTATCTGACAGGTTAGGGACAAGACCCGTGCAAAAGAGCCTTGGCTCACTGGAATGGAGTCTGTTTGCAAATGCAATTTGGCTGCCGAAGAACGTAAATGATGCACTCTGGATCACCTGTCAGTGCGTGCAAAAGTTAAACACAGGAGAATTTGTGTGCGTGCACACTCACACAAGTACACAAAAGTAAAACGAACAAAAGTAGGGCAAAGCAGTCAATGATCCACTGTCTACAGCTTCTAAGAGATGCACCACAAATTGACTCGGCACCACCTTTTCAACAATCTGCTCTTTTGTCCCTTTCCAGTTACTAGCAGAATCCTTATATTTGGTGCGCGGTCAAAAGAGCGTATCAGTTCTGGTTGTAATCGAAAAGGGTTGAAAGAGTGGATCGCTGCAGACGGTTGAAAAGCAGGGGACGTCTGTGCTAGAAATTCTGCCTCGCGCGCACACACATACACAAACAGACACGAGTGCAGTGAGGAAGGGACCTTGCACAAGCCACACCAATAACCTTCCCCCAGTCCCTCAGAACCACCTAAATTAAAACTGGAAGTCACCTTCTGGCCACTTCTGGTGTTCATTTATGGCTTATTTTTGGGACTACTGTGGGACTAGCATTCCATGGGCAGAAAATTCCAAACTCTCTGCAGTTGCTTATCCTAACCTTACATCATTTTATATAAAACTTGAAATGTAGTACCTTTTTGTGTTGTGTTGTACCCCAGCCCCTCCTAATCTGAGGCCCCAAGCGCTGTGTGTGTGTGTGTGTGTGTGTGTGTGAGAGAGAGAGAGAGAGAGAGAGAGAGAGAATGGAGTTTTCTTTTATTAAAACTCCTAAACAGAGGCTGAAAGGAAGGGAGTTTTAAAATCTGTCATTCCCTATTTGACTGTTCCAGAATCTCCTCTCTGGTTTCCTTTCTGGCTGTGGGATTTTGGGGGTTGCAGTCCTCAAAAAGGAACTTTTCCAAGTTCTACTATACTGAAAGTTCCACCTCACTTTGGTCTGCCAGCATCAGTGACATGGACACCAGTTGACGACCAGTTCAAGAAGTTCCAGCTTTCCTTAACTCTTGCTGTCTTCAATGGATCCAGCCTGAAGAATTCCTCTCTCTTTTGTATTTCACACATACAAAAAGTTTTTTGTCCTTAAGGATATAAGGGTAGGCTTGAGAATATTGGGCCAATTATTACTTAGCTTGTGAAGAAATCCCACACTGGCCCCAGGAAGTCTTCATGCTTCATGCCCCGTTACTGTCCACCCCCAGATCACACATAGGGCTTGGCCGACGGATGCGCTGCCAGATCTCCGTGCCTGGCCAAGTCTCTTGATTTCATGGATCATCTCCAGGTAGGAGGCAAGGGTACAACTTCTCCTGCTTTGAGGGCTCAACTCCAGGCAAGACAAATGGTTTGGGTGCAAATCTTGAGCTCAGCTAGTAGAGTAGCTGCTTGCTACAACTTGCAAGCATCAACTGATTTCTTGCTGCAAAGACTCTCCAGGTGCTGATGTATACGAAGCCCCCACCTTCTGATGCCCAGTTATCTGACGACTCGCTCTTTTGATGCTTCCACATTAAGGACAAGTTCCATTAATTTCAAGGGGGTTCTATTCTTTCACCAGTTCTTGTTGCTTATGGAGGGCTGCGTGCTTGCACAGAGAGCTAAGACAAAAAAACAGGTGCTAAGCCAGCTGAGAAACTTTGCAAGCAGCATGCACATGGTCTTTCCCAAATGAACCTCTGTAAGTCCTTCATGCTACCTACAGTACGGTATACAGGTTCCGCTCTTCAACTAGTTCCATTTTCTCACAGCGCTCCAGTCCTTAACCTTTCAGATAAGTGGGGGAACCCTGGATTTGCTTATTAGCTTCCTACTTCCCTCTCATCTGCTGTACGATGAGGACTCACCCTCTGCTCTGCTCTGTATCTACATTTTGGCTAGAAGTAGGCTAGGCTAAATGTTCTTTATCCCATCTCCCTGAGTAAGTGAGAAGGAATGATAGAATCACAGAATTGGAAGAGACCCCAGGGGCCATCCAGCCCAACCCCCTGCCATGCTGGAACACCCATCAAAGCATTCCCAACAGATGGCCATCCACCCTCTGCTTAAAAACCTCCAAAGAAGGAGACTCTACCACCACTGTGAGGCTGCACATTCCACTGCTAGACAGCTCTGACCGTCAGGAAATTCTTCCTGAGGTTCAAGTGGAATCTCCTTTCCTGCAGCTTGAATCCATTGCTCCTTGTCCTAGTCTCTGGAGCGGCAGAAAACAAGCCTACTCCCTCCTCAAGATGACATCCCTTCAAATATTTAAACATGGCTATCATGTTCCCTCTTAACCTTCTCTTCTGCAGACTAAACATCCCCAGCTCCCTAAGCTGCTTCTTGTAGGGCTTCGTGGCTTCCAGACCATTCACCATTTTGGTCGCCCTCCTCTGGACACGTTCCAGCTCGTCAATAATCCCCTTGCTTCCCCTTGATATGGAAATAGCTAAAATTTCCTCCTTAATTTCCAAATGGGAAAATACATTCTCCCTCTGTGGATGTTTGAAACGATGACCTGTGACCACTGCGGCTGACGCTTAATATATAATGTTTCGTGACATTACCAGCGGCTGCTCCGAGGGATTAAGTTTTGGCCTTGAGATGGCAACCTTAGAAGTGGGCATCAAAAAAGACCAACATTTCTTAGTGCCATTCCTATGGAGACATTGTAAGCAGTAAAAGAGTACAGACAAAATAGCGCTTCGCCAGCTTTTCCCGGTCTGCTCTGCAGGGCTGTTAGAGATTCAGCACCCTGGACAGCTCAGTTCACAGAAGGCATTGCCTGTTTCAATGTCCAAGTTGAAGGAACTCTCTCTGCATTTGCTTAACTAAAATCCCTCCATTTTGAATTCTAGTCAACTTTAAAAGGTTGTTCCTCTTGTCATCCCCTTGTCCTACTTAAAATTATGCCGCCTTTAATTGGCCAAGTCAATGCCTGGGTTACCAGCGCTCTCTGTAACAATATTTCTTATACTTCACTGCTGAGAAAATACATGTGTGACTCAGGGTTCATCGTTGATTGTTCACCAGAAATTACGTTATTATCAACCATGTACCAGAATTTTAGTCCCGGGAAAGCAAATATCCTTGCGCATGCACTGTATGCTTTACGAGACCACTGTCAACCCAAATCTATAAAAAAACCATCCCTTTTTAATGTTTAGTTTTTAATAACAACATTGTTTCTGATAAGGGGAGAAGTCTCTTTGACCAAAGTTGGGGACCTTTCTAGGCTGAGTTCACGTGCAGTCACGGGGACTACTGGGCGTACTCTGTGTAGCTTTAATATTTTAGGTCTGGCTTCATGCTTTTTTTTAGGGTTCAGGGGTAACTCTAACAACATGACACTGTGAAAAGGCAGTGGAAAGCCAGTTTCAAGGCTGCACATCTTCTTTCTGGAAAGGGCTGGCGTAACACACATGTTCCAGAACAACACTGCCATAAAATAAAACATGAAAACCAAAACTTACAACAGCCCCCTGCCTACCCCCCCCCCCGTAAATAAAATCCCAAACAGGAGGGAGACTCCAAGACCAGATTTCCACAAAGGCTGATTTCGTTCTAGCCCAGCTGGAAAATTTCCCCAATTTCACCATCCTCTGCATTTTTTCCAGCTGACGGAAACACGCCACACAAGCCCATTGCGTGCCGGCTTGGCCTTGGTGAGAGCAGACCTTAAAAAATAAAGAAAATAAACAAAGAAGGCAGCCAGCTGTCTGGCTCAAGCAAAAGGCCAAGGGAGAAGCCCGGCGGAAGAGTTACCTACCCAAGCGGGGAAATAGGCCTCCGGCTCAAAGTACTTCCCGAAGTGCTTGTTCCGTTTGAAGTTGCCCAGGTCGGCTTGCAAGGCAAAGGCGGCCAGGAGGAAGTAAGCCTCTTCCCGGAGCACGCACTGGGAGCGCAGGACCTGCTTCCTCAGGTGCCAGTAATAGTAGTAGCGGGCGGTCCGGTCGCTGGAAGGAGACAACAATGGGGAGATCAGGGAGACAAGGAGAAGAAGAACTGAGAAGACATTGTCAGGGAACAGAAGAAGTCAGCCAGGAACAAGAAAAGGACACCAAAACCCAAGTCTGGGAAAGCTTTTTGCTGAAGTTGGGCATCTTTCCCATTTGGAAACCGATGCTATTTTATTCTCTGTGTTTGTTGCCTTTTGATTGCATTTTTAAAATAAAACATTGGCCATTTCCGCACTACACTCTTATAGTGCGATTATTCCACTTTCAACATTCTATGGAATCCTGGGGTTTGCAGTAGTGTGGAAATGGCCGTTGGCTGGAACCCTCTACTACAGTATAGGTTATGCAACTTTACATATACTTCACCATGTAACAGAGGCACTAAGAAAACTCTGTTAGTGAATTCACAGAATCCTAGGGTCTTTCCACACTACACTGTTATAGCGTTATTATATCAACATCCTATGGAATCCTGGGGTTTATAGTTTAGAGAGGGGCATTGAGAATTCCCAGCCAGAGATCTCTTTGGCTTCAGGAAACTACAAACCCCAGAATTCCACAGGATGTTGAAAGTGGAATAATAGCACTATAACAGGGTAGAGCAGAAATGGCGAAAATCAAAGCACTTCTGACAGATAGCCACCCACTGCCTAGGATATATTCTTTGTAGTGGAATTTCTATATTCCATTTGCACCTATTTTCTATTTAGAACTTTAAGTTTGAAACCAAATATTGCAATATGAAGGATGTCGACAAGCTGGAACCTGTCCAGAGGAGGGTGAACAAAATGGTAGAAGGCCTGGAAACCATGAAGCCCTCGGAGGAGAGGCTGAAAGAGCTGGGTGTGTTTATCCTGGAGAAGAGCAATAGCATACAGCATATGTATTTCTATACCACTAATCAGCTAAGTGCTCTCTAAGCAGTTTACTAAGTGTTAGCTAATTGCCCCGAACAAGCTGGGTACTCATTTTACCAACCTGTGGAAGGATGGATGGCTGAGTCAACCTGGAGCCCGGCAGGATTGAACTCACAACCTTGTGGCTGCAGTACCGGTATTTAACCATTGCGCCACCAGGGCTCCCTGAGAAGGCTAAGAGATGACATGACAGCTATGTTTGAAAATATCTGAAGAGATGTCATATGGAAGATGGGGCAAGTTTGTTTACTGTTGTTCAAGAGACTAGGACATGGAGCAATGGCTTCAAACTACAGGAAAAGAGATTCCATGTAAACGTTAGGGAGAACTTCCTGATGGTAAAAGCAACTTGACAGTGGAATCTGCTGCCTCCATGGAGTGTGGTGGAGCCTCCTTCTTTGGAGGTTTTTAAGCAGAAGCTGAAAGGCCATTTGCTGGGGGTGCTTTGAGTGTTTGTTCCTGCATGGCAGGGGGTTGGACTTGATGGCCATTGTGGTCTCTTCCAACTCTATGTATCTATGGCCCTTCCTGTACCTTATTTTCTTCCGGCACTGGGGTGCAGGGATCGCGCAAGCAGCCTCTGTTGAGGGGCTCTCGCGTTGGGGGTCCTTCGGCTCCGCACAAGCTGCCTGCTTGCGCGAGAGCCCCACCTCTTCCTTCTGCAGCGCAGCCTGGGATCTTCCAAGGCTGCACTGGGGCAGGAAGCGCGACCGGCGCGGTTCCGGAGGCTCCGCACGCCAGGTAAGTGCGCGCGGGGCCCGGGAGCAATGTGCAACCGTGCACCATTTTCAGCTTCAAGCCAAAAATGAAAAGGTGCGCGATCGGCCCCTGCTGGCCCCTGGAGCGTTGCACGATTGTGAGCGCATCGTGCAGATCGCTTCTCACAATCGCACGACACTCCAGGCCCTCTTTCGCATGGAAAATGCCACGCGAAAAGGGCCTATGATTCTAAGTGGAATAATAGCACCATAACAGTGTAGGGCGGAGAGGCCCCTAGAGTTGGAAGAGACCCCAAGGGCCATCCAGTCCAACCCATTCTGCCACGCAGGAATTCACCATCAAACATTTCTGACAGATGGCCATCCAGCCTCTGTTTAAAACCTCCCAAGGAGGAGACTCCACCACAACCCAAGGAGGCGGCAGCGGATTCCACCGTCAAACAGCGACGCAATTTTTTACTCAGTTTCTCTGCTAACTTATAGCTGCCTTGAGTTTCAGGTCTGGGAAAAAGGTGTAATATTGACATGGAAACAACAAACAAACAAAGTGCAAAGAATTAAAAAAAATATATTAAAATATCACAGCTGCCTGGAACAAATTATTCTTTTGGCTGGCAAGAGAGTAGCAGAGTTACGTTAATGTTTTTAATGTGTTTTTAATTGCTTTGAAGTAATGTTTTAACTGGGTTTATTGTTTACTTTAAAAAAAACAACAACTTTGGTACCACATTTATTATTTTAGCTATTTGGTTTTAATGTATACAGGAAGCTGCTTTGATCCTACAAAATCACAAAGGCAGAATATAAACCAATGAATAAAACAACATTTCAAAAACACTGGAACATTCTCTGGTTTTGGTGTAATGCTTAACATTCTATTACTCGTAAAAAAAATTAAAAAGGGATCTTAAAAATAAATCAACCGCAGTATGCATGTTTAAGGGACATTTTTAAGGTTTTGAATTTATTTACTTACTTAAATTAATTGATATCTCGCCTTTCTCCCAGCATGGGATCCAAGGCAGAGTAAAACCTCTTAAAAACATGATAGAATTTAAACGCTTTCAGTACGAAAGTTAAAAACACAATCAAATCATGTATATATGTGTGTGTGTGTGTGTATATATATATGTATATAATATATATTAACACAATATATATGTATATATATTAACACAAAAAAACATAAACATGAAGTAAAATTAAAACACAATACAGAGGCCACTTCCGCACTAGACTGTTATAGTGCTATTATTCCACTTTCAACATCCTATGGAATCCTGGGGTCTGCAGTTTAGGGAGGGGTCTTCAAAGGCCTCTTTCTAAACTGCAAACCCCAGGATTCCATAGGGTGTCAAAAGTGGAATAATAGCACTACAACTGTGTAGTGCGGAAACAGCCCAAAACAGCGAACTAAAAACACCAAAGGCTAACTCACTAAAACACTAACTCACTCTCAATCTCATTGTTGATTTATATTTCTTTTTCAAACATACGTTCTATGAATAACAAATATTTCAGACAGCAGCACAACTACCTTCACTTATTTCTTTTGTATTTATTATTAATTTAGAACAAGGAATTGAAATTCTGGCAAAATTTACTTGAGTTTATATTGTTCTTTATTTAAGATTTTGTTGTAAGAAAGCGCTCCACGTTGGGTAGGTGGGAAGCGAAGGAGACTTGTACTATAGGGATTTACAGACTAGAAATTTCCGTGTAAATTATTAATAGAGCAATCCTTTTTTTTAAATCTTGGGAACCGAAATATAGTAAGTTTAAACATGTACGTGATGACTGTTACAATTTTCCCTGTGTTTTACACATCATGACTGTTATTTTTCTTTGTTTTTGCTCTTTGCTCCCTTTTTTCAAGATTTATAATTTATTGTAATCTTGGTTAAGATAACATTAAAACCAGGATTACAATTTTATTTTATAAATTATAAAATAAATTATAAAATAAATTTATAAATTTATAAATTATAAGTTATTTTATAAATATATATATGTGTATGTAACATATATATATATAGTATATATATAAATACATATCCATATATTTTATAAAAATAAAATTAAAATAAATAAAATTAAAAATTAAATTAAATAAATTAAAATTAAATTTTAAATGAATCAATTAAATAATTAATAAAATAAAATAAAATTAAAAAAATAAATTAAAAAAACCCTCACTAAAACACAGAAGTGCTGACCTTCCTCAACCCAAACTGCAATGAAAGAGAGAAGATAAGGGAAAGAAATATATGTACGTATACCTATATATAGAATCATAGAAATGTAGAGTTGGAAGAGACCACAAGGGCCATCCAGTCCAACCCCCTGCCATGCAGGAAAACGGTAGAATTATATGTGTATGTACATATACATATAATTCTACCATTACAGATCCCGCTAAGCACACTTGCTAGGGTTATCAGTAACCACATCCGCAAACTACTGCATTGTTTCATTTCTTACAGTTTCTAATCTTTCAAGAAATCTACAATTGGTTTATTCCTTTAAAACCCATGCTTGTTTGGCTATTTTGGACAACTCAGTAGCCTTAAGAATCATAGCATCATAGAAATGCAGAGCTGGAAGAGACCCCAGGTGCAAAGCGGCAGCTGCTTGTTCGTTTGTGGGCTCCCCGAAAGATCCCCTGTATAGGAAAACCTTTTATGTGCATGCAAATACAAGCATCCCAGAACCCGAGCAAAATAGGAAATACAAAACATTTCCGTCCCTACCATTTCGGATAAGGGACACTCAACTTTGGTTAGTGATAAAAGTTTTGGTGTTGACTTGAATCTTAACAGTTTCCCTGAGTTCCAAGGCGTGGGAGAAAGGGTGGAAAAAGATTATAGTTTGGTCCTACCACGGTGAACATAGGGGAACCAGGGAGAAAAGCCTATACAGCACAAAAAAAAAAACCACACAAAACACACACACACACACAAAAACCAATGAGGAAACCCTATAGGTCCAAAAGCTTTGCAGGGAGGCTTTGGATGTCGTGTGCTTCATTTTTTTTAACCATTTGTAGGCCTTTCAAATAATTTTATACTGTTTCAACGTGGTGATTTTTGAAATTTTGATGACTTTGTTCTTTTAAATTTTTATTGCTGGGCTTCAATTAGAGCTGCACTTTCCAAACTTTTCACGTTGATGACACATGTTTTAGGTAATTTAGACATGCATCATTCCGCGACACAGTAATTAAGCAAGTCATCCATAGAATCATAGAATCACAGAAATGTAGAGTTGGAAGAGACCACAAGGGCCATCTAGTCCAACCCCCTGCCATGCAGGAAAACCCTCAAAGCACTCCCAACAAGTGGCCATCCAGCCTCCGCTTAAAAACCTCCAACGAAGGAGACTCCACCACACTCCGTGGCAGCACATTCCACTGCCGGACAGCCCTGACCGTCAGGAAATTCTTCCTGAGGTTCAGGTGGAATCTCCCCTCCTGCAGCTTGCATCCATTGCTCCTTGTCCTGGTCTCAAGAGCAGCAGAAAACAAGCCCACTCCCTCCTCGACATGACATCCCATCCAGTAAGTGGAGGCAGTCCCTCCACTCGAGCCAGGGCCATGGCCACCGCCCGCCATCGGGGTCTTCCCTGGCCCGGAACGGCGGTGGCAGCCGTGGGAGAGGCGCCCCTCCACCTGGCCCTGGCCCGCACAACTACCTCAGGGGTCTTCCTTGGCCTGGGGCGGCAGCAGAGGCAGCCCCTTCACCCGTTACATTGACGCAACACACCTACACACTGCAGCCAACACACTAATGTGTCGCGACACACAGTTTGGAAAGCTCTGTACTAGACTGTCATGGTTTTCAGTAGAATGTGTGTATTAAATTTTAGTAACTTCTTCACTGGCTGTTTATTGCGCTTGCTGGTTTTTTATTGATTTCATAAATCCTTGCTATTTTATTACAGCATGGGATTTTATTTCAGGGGCTATAAAGTGGACTCAGTAGTTTTTCTAATAAATACCAAAAAACATTAATAAAAATATTAAGAAATTACCCATCTGAATTGCAAACAACGGTTCGCCTTTTTTAAAAAAGGCACCGTTGCTGTAGGTTTAACAACACGCCAGCGGGCTTACACAAATGGTGAGAATTATGTGACCATCCAGGTATTGCTGGACTGCAACCTCCAGCAGCACAGCTTATGGTAAAGAATGATGGGTGTTGCAGGCCAGCAGCATCTGGATGGTCAAATAATTCTCACTCTTCATTTAAGTGGAATCAAATTAAGCTGCTTAGTAAGCAGTTGATTAAGCTGCTAAGATTCTTTAGTACAGTCAACCTTCCACATTTGCTAGGGTTAGGGACACAGGACTCCCAGAAAAGTGGAAAAATCACAAATATCAAAATGTGCATGTGTGTCTCTGTGGGAAGGGGGCTGAGGCATTGCGGGGAGAGGATCCAAACTAGGGCCATTTCCACGCTAGACTGTTATAGCATGATGATTCCACTTTCAACATCCTATGGAATCCTGGGGTTTGCAGTTTAGGGAGGGGCCTTTGGCTGTTAGTTGGATTTGTAATTGGTTGACCGACCGAACCCAAAGGGTGATCACGAATGGTTGCTTTCCATCCTGGAGAGAAGTGACTAGCAGGATGCCACAGGGTTCTGTCCTGGGCCCAGGGCTGTTCAATATTTTTATCAATGACTTGGAGGAAGGAATAGAGGGCATGCTCATCAAATTTGCAGATGACACCAAATTGGGAGGGGTTGCTGATACGCCAGAGGACAGGATCAAAATTCAAAATGACCTTGACAGATTGGAGAGCTGGGCCAAGGCTAACAAAATGAATTTCAGCAGAGACAAATGGAAGGTCCTACACTTAGGCAGAAAAAATGGTATGCAGAAATATAGGATGGGGGACATGTGGCTGGACAGCAGTACGTGTGAAAGGGATTTGGGAGTCTTAATAGACTACAAGCTGAACATGAGTCAGCAGTGTGATGCGGCAGCCAAGAAAGCCAATGCAATTCTCAGCTGCATCAACAGGAGTATGGTGTCTAGATCGAGGGAGGTACTGGTACCACTCTATTCTGCATTGGTTAGGCCTCATTTGGAATCCTGTGTCCAGTTCTGGGCACCTCAATTCAAGAAGGATGTCAACAAGCTGGAGCGTGTCCAGAGGAGGGCGACCAAAATGGTGAAGGGTCTGGAAGCCACGAAGCCCTATGAAGAACACCTTAGGGAGCTGGGTATGTTTAGTCTGCAGAAGAGAAGGTTAAGAGGGGACATGAGAGCCACGTTTAAATATTTGAAGGGATGCCATATTGAGGAGGGAGCAGGCTTGTTCTCTACCTCTCCAGAGACTAGGACAAGGAGCAATGGATTCAAGCTGCAGGAAAGGAGATTCCACCTGAACCTCAGGAAGAACTTCCTGACGGTCAGGGCTGTCCGGCAGTGGAATCTGCTGCTGCCTCCATGGAGTGTGGTGGAGTCTCCTCCTTCTTTGGAGGTTTTTAAGCAGAGGCTGGGTGGCCATCTGTCGGGAGTGCTCTGAGGGTGTTCCTGCATGGTAGGGGGTCGGACTGGATGGCCCCTGGGGTCTCTTCCAATTCTACATTTCTATGATTCTGTAACAGTCTAGCATGGAAATGGCCCAGGTCAAGGAAAGGAGAGGGGAAGGGAGTGGGTTGGCACAGTGGCCCGGCACTTCCTCTCTCGTGCCCATTTCCTTCCTCAGGTGTGTTTGGGGCCTTGAGAGAGGGTTTGTGTTGGCCAGAAATCAGGCTGTGAGCTATCCTTAGCTGGCCAGACAGCAGGTGGTGGAAGAATAGGAGGACCAGAAAGGGGTTTTTAAAGGGCTGTGGAGCCTGATCAGAGCTGCGGAGAGGGAAGGCTCCCCCACAAAAGAGGCAACTGCAGTATGTGCGGGGGGCATGGGCTGGAGAAACTCACAGAAAATCAAATCCATGGAAGTTAAACCTGCAAGTGAGGAGCGCCAACTGTGCTCCTAAGAGTTAGCAGCTCTTCCTCACTGCCTTTTTGGGGAAAAAGTATGCCATGTTGTCCTTTTCTTCTACACCCTGAGGTATCGGGGTTCCTTCTGCCTTACCTGATCAGCCGGCCATTTTCCACGTAATACTGCACCCGAAAGTGAATGATCATTGGAGGACCAAACTGGTCTATACCCTACGACCAAAAACGAAAAAGAAACAGTCAATCTTCTTTAAAAATCCGGTGTTGTGTTGTGTTCTGAATGTTGGACAAGGGGCTATATCACACCACTTTGCTGTCTCACTGTAATCATGTTGTTTGAGCAAAAGGAAACACATCAGTATGGAAACAGTCACCTCCCCATCTTCTCAGCAATAGCGCTATGGTGCCACTTTGGTGATGCATGTTCCCAGTCTTTTTCTGCCCTGCCGTGCTGACCCCACCTTCCTAGCCATGTCTGCCATGATCACTGTTTATTTCTCCCTTTCCCCCCTGCAATTGCATGCTTTCAATCCTTCTTGCGAGACTGGTTATGCTTGCTGTTTCTTTTGCTGCTGCCATTTTGCCCTGCTGGAATATTGGAACCGCAGTGGAATGAAAAGTCTGCACCAGAAGCTACAGCTGAAAGAGGCGATACTGGAACCATGAACGGATTTTCCCGTCAGTGAAAAGATCCGATCCAATAACAATGGAAAGACAACACAACAATGGGAGAGTCACAACACTGCGTGATAAGGAAAGATCAAACACAGAACTAAGCCAATGCAATCATGCAACTAATCTACCACATGTGATAAATCCTTGGGACTCTGGAAAACCTGGGTTTGAAACTCCACTCAGCCATGGAAACACACCGGATGATGTTAGGCAAGTCGCATTCTCTCAGCCTCAGAGGAAAGCAAGGTCAAATCTCTTCTGCAGAAAACCCTCAATGGAGCCACTCTAATTCAGAATCACTTTGAAGGTGCAAAACTACAATAGCAGTCTCTTGAGTAATGAAAGTCTCATGGAGTGAGAGAGTGTTTGCAAAATTTATTCATTTTATTTATTATATTTATAGGCCACCATTCTCCCAGAGTGGGACTCAAGGTGGCTTCCAAAAGGTTAAAAAACATTAAAAGCATATAGACAATTAAGACATTAAAAGGCATATAAAATTATAAAACTTACAATAGATTTTTAAAAACAGCTAACAAGCAAGTAAAAGGTCTCCAGCTCACCCATTAAAGGCCTGTTGAAAAGAAATGTCTTTGCCTGCTTGCAAAAGCAGAGTGGGGAAGGGGCCGGTCAAGCCTCTGGCGGAAGAGCGTTCCACAGGGTGGGAGCACCCACTGAGAAGGCTCTCTCCCCATGTCCTCCCCAGGAGACCATTGCGAGATCGGGAGAAAGCTTTCCCCTGTGGATCTTAGACCTCTGGCAGCTTCATATAGGAAGATATAATCTTTCAAATGGTCCGGTCCTAAGCTGTACAGGGCTTTATAGGTCATGACCAGCACTCTGAATTGTGCCTGGAAACGAATAGGTAGCCAGTGAAGTTATTTTAACAAGGGAGTTACGTGCTCCCTGTAACTGGGCCCTGTCAGCATTCTGGCTGCCACGTTTTGAATCCACTGAAGTTTCTGAACAGTTTCCAAAGGCAGCCCCATGTAGAGCACATTACAGTGGTCTAACCAACATGTAATCAAGGCGTGTGTCACTGTAAATGGATCTGATATCTCAAGGGGACAGGTGCAGCGGGCACATAAGTTTTAACTACACAAATGCACTTCTGGCCAAAAGAAGAGCCCTGTTGGCAGGGACCTAAAAAACTTTTTATTTCAGCATTTTCTTTCCTACCGTGGTCATCCAGATAATTCCAGAAAGGCCAGAACCAGGACTTGAAAGCAACAGCGCCTTCATGCTCCCCAATACCAACCGGTGCTAACAGCCTTCCTGTGTTCATCCAAAGGGGGAACTATTTGCTCAGACATCTGATAAAAATGCAGAATTCTGCCTCCTCCAATCTTTCAGAAGACCCAGTAACAAAAATACAGCTTGAATAGCCCTCGTCTGGAAATGTAAAATCCAAAAACCTCCAAAAACTGAAACTTTTTGCTGGCAGCCGCCTGCTTCTGCCATTGAGGTGGCAGCTGTGGCACTCCTGCTTGTTCGTCTCTCAGATCCTCAGTCTCTCTCCAGTCTCGTGTCTCATGCACACAAGGCAAGAAAATTCATTCATTCATTCACCCTTTCAACTTGCCAGTATTGACGGCAGGATCACACGTGGGATGCTTGGCTCTTTCGGCTGCGGGAGCCTTGGCAGAAGGTCATTTAGACACAACTTATGAGACACATGAAGTGCACAGAACCAAAGATCTACTGGATGTCAAAGGAACACCCTGGACAAGTAAAGAGCAGTTTTTGCAGAGTTATTGCCTTAAACTGTGAGCAGGACCCAACATTGTGATTTTCTCCCAGGCACAAAAGGCAACACGAGCGGCCATCAGTATTTGGGATCTTTGCTCCACAAAAGCGGAATACATCTTGATGGCATGGCTAGCGGAGAATTGGTAGGGAGAGTAGCGGCGAGAGGGTAAACCGAGAGAGAAGCCCCGAAACAGTCCAAGTCAAACCAAGTAAACAAAGCTACCGAGAGAAATCACAGAAGAAAGCTGAGAGAAGAGTTAAGCAGTCTGAATAAAAATACAGACAAAAAGAACACCTAACAATGAAAGCCAAAACGCACAGCTAACTTGTTCCTTGTGATGCTGCTGCTGTGGATGAACAAGAGACGAGGCTGCAGAGAGACACGTGGATCTGTGAAACAGCAAGAACCCAAACAGCAACAATGCTTGTTCCTTTACAGGTTCTCCTGTACAGTACTATATTTTATATATATATATGTGCAAATACAGATATTCCAAAATCTGAAAAAAAATGAAACACAAACACTTCTGGTCCCAGGCTTTTCAGATAAGGCTCAACACGTACTACAAAACAGGGACACAAATAGCTAGGAAGCAACGGCCACTAAGCAACAAAGATACATGTGAGCAGACTTTCCACAAATCCTTCGCTTCCAGAATCCCTCCGTCTGCATGGCTGGTGCATCAAACAAGACACTTTTTTCCTGCTTGCTTTGCCTGGTTGTTTAAGCTGACAGTCCTCAATTAATCGGGGCCACTTAAAAGTGAGTGGTTTCAGGACATTTTACCGTATGAACATGTTTCTGAGCCAGAGAGTGCAGAGAGATCTTAGACCCATCATTTTTGGGGACGGTAACTCCCAGAGCCCCAGCCACTATGGCCAGAAGCCATGGCAGCTGAGGAATACTGGGACCGACTGTCCCAAAAAAGTAACTTTCTCCAGGCATGTGCACACAATCAGCTGTTGCATCCACTGGTAGAGATGATAACCTACGAATACTTAGGCTTCCGAGTCATGCTAGACTTCTCCTTGGTTACCAGAGAGGATTTTTTGCTGCCTTGACATAAAATCTCTTTGTCTGCTTGTGGCTGTTAAAACAGGGAACGATTCGACTGGGAAGACAAACGAGATTATCTCTCGGGGGTCTTGACAGGGAAACCTCTGCGACATCCCCCAGAGGTCTTCAATTTATTTTAACACAAGTCAGCCATCTCCATAAAGACTAAACGATGCCTCTTATTTCCAAACTCCCCAGCATTAAATCATTGAGCAACATAAAGCTTTCGGCACCTTCTTCTTAGAGGCACGAAGAAGATTCCTTTCATTTTCAAAGACATGAAATCCGTTGCAGATTATTTAGTATCTAGCCTCATCTCTTTCTCAGAGAAAAGGCATTTATTTATGGATGTTGTCAAGAATTCAAGCCCCAGAGGCAAAAAAAAAAAAAAAAAAAAGTCCAGAATTCTAGACACTGGTTAAGCGTGGAAAAGTTACTTTAGCGGGTTACAATTCCCAGAATTCCTCAGTCAGGGGGCCCCATATTGGCCGGAGGAATCTGGGGGTTGCAGTCCATAGAAAAGTAATGTTTTTAGGCTCTGGTCAGGAGCTAATCTCAATGTTTCCAGGGGCCACTTGTCATAAGAGAAACACCTTTAGGATGTGTGCCAACTGTCAGTTTCAGATCTGGGTGGGAAAGAGCTGCCCATGACCTCCTCTTTCTAACAGCTACTATTGCCAGTTGCTGTATTTTCCGCCCTCTCCCTATAGGTCCGGATCCACTTCATTCTGCAGAGACAGATGGCAAAAGCTAGAAGGGCCTTTTCTTCTCTGCTCCTAACTCTCTTGCTCTGTGAAGGTAGAGCAACATAGGTTCCCACAGATGCAGTCTTGACTGCATCTCCCATCAGCCTCTACAGCAGAGCCAAGAGGGCAGATGACGGAAATCTGACAACCTTTGGGGGGGTCACAAGTTTGTCAAAACCAAATTGCTACTGACAAGCTGGAATGTATCCAGAGGAGGGTGACCAAAATGGTAGAAGGCCTGGAGAAGATAAGGTTAAGAAGTGACATGATGGCTATGTTTAAATATTTGAAGGGATGTCATACGGAGGGTGGAGCAAACCTGTTTTCTGCTGCTCCAGAGACTAGGACACGAAGCAATGGCTTTGAACTTCAGAGAAAGAGATTCCATCTAAACATTAGGAAGAACTTCCTGACAATAAGAGCAGTTTGACAGCAGAAATGTGCTGCCTGGGAGTGTGGTGGGGTATCTTTCTTTGCAAGTTTTTAAACAAGAGGCTGGATGGCCATTTGTCAGGAATGCTCTGATGATGTGTTCCTGCATGGCAGAATGGGGTTGGACTCGACGGCCCTTGTGGTCTCTTCCAACTCTATAATTCGATTAGGGCTTCTAGTCCAAAGTTCTGTTTGTAAAGAGGCCAATGCCTTGCCTAAGAAAAGCCCAACAGCAGGGCGGGAGGCCAGCTGCAGCCTCCAATTTGTGCTCCTCAGCAATCTATCACAGCGACAGGCTGCCTCTGAGTCAGGAGGTAATCTACAGCTCTTCTGACTGTCAGCCATTGACGCCTCCAGCCTCAGTGAATACATCCAATCCCCTTTTAATGTCTTCCAAACTTGCAGCCGTAAATACTTCTTGTGGCAGGTGAGTTCTGCAGTTTACGTGTGTGATGCACAGAAAAGCACTCCTACCTTGCTTGCTTCCTTCTTCCATTCTTTTGGACAGTATTTGTACAGCTTCTGGGATAATTCCATGTACACATGTTCATTGTCTGCCAAGAGAAAGAACAGGGGAAGGCTGAATGAGACAGCCGGCTCGGTGAAAGCATTTTTTCTGACATTCCTTTAAAAAACAGTAACAATGACGCATTTGCAGATCGAAGCAGCCACATTTTTAAAAGCTGCCTTAATGAATTAGCTTAACTTCCTCTGCTGAGGATTGGGAAAAGTAGGAAAGAAGAACTGACTCGCACATTCCCCTTCGAGATGCTTCCATAAAATATATATATAATGGCCACATTGGCCCTGTATATCAAACAGACCAAGTGCAACCCACGGAGTTATGTGATAACTGTGCACTCATGAATAGCAAGACTGAGCAACTGAATGTGAGGATAAATGTGAAATGCATGACTCCAATGCACAAGCGACACATCGTGCACAACGCACCTTTGTGGAGCATAACTGCACCACATAACTGATGGGACCCCATGTTCAACTCTATTTCTGCAAACTTCAACTTAATACAGACATTATACCATGGGCAAAAAAAGTACAACCGCCTGCATAAGGGAACGTATGCACGCCTAAGTTGTTAACAAGATGTCAACTGATGTTTTATAATGTACTAATATGCCATTATCTTGAAAAAAAAAGGTTATTAATGTACTGGTTAAAGGGAAAAAAAGAAGAGTTTGCATGAGCACATATTCCTGGTGTGAAGAACATCAAGAAACAAGGCCAATGAAATGCCTTTGTTCATTTACGGCTGTGCCAAACGTTCCGTTCTTTAAATAGAATCCTGACATCAGCGTCTTCCTATGCTCATGATTTGATACTCATGCACAGAACACTCAGGGCAGTGGGATGCTATTCAGTCTCTTGTCTAGGGGCACAGAGTTCCCTCCCTTCTTATTTTCCAATTTCCCCTCCCTTCCATGTTGACAGCAAGACATGGTGTGCCGTCTCTGTTGGCACAGCTATTCATTGCAATCGTGGCTAATGACAAATGAGTCTCTAAACTTGGTTTACCATGTGGAAGAGTGACTTTTTGGACTGCAGCTCCCAGAATCCCCCAGCTAGATTCTTGGAGCTGCAGTCCAAAATGGGATTTATCATCAAATGCCTCATCTGGCATACTGTGTCCAGTTCTGGGCACCCCAATTCAAGAAGGATATCGACAAGCTGGAATACGTCCAAGAGGAGGGCGACCAAAATGGTGAAGGGTCTGGAAGCCATGAAGCCCTATGAGGAGCGGCTTAGGGAGCTGGGTATGTTTAGTCTGCAGAAGAGAAGGTTAAGAGCGGACATGATAGCCATGTTTAAATAGTTGAAGGGATGTCATGCTGAGGAGGGAGGGGCTTGTTCTCTGCTGCTCCAGAGACCAGGACAAGGAGCAATGGATTCAAGCTGCAGGAAAGGAGATTCCACTTGAACCTCAGGAGGAACTTCCTGACGGTCAGGGCTGTCCGGCAGTGGAATCTGCTGCCTCGGAGTGTGGTAGAGTCTCCTCCTTTGGAGGTTTTTAAGCAGAGGGTGGATGGCCATCTGGTGGGAATGCTTTGATGGGTGTTCCTGCATAGCAGGGGGTTGGACTGGATGGCCCCTGGGGTCTCTTCCAACTCTATGATTCTATGACATTTCCATCGTGTTGTGTGGCTGCGAATGACAGTTTTAAGATAACTGCAGTTAGCAAATGTGCAGATGCAGCCCCAACCCCAGAAATCTGCAAGAATGTTGAGCAGAAACTCAATGGAAAAATATGGTCATGTGATAGCAAGCAAGTCCCACAACACAAGAGAGGCACATTTGCAGAAAGTGTTAAATCTAAATGCAAAAGGTGTAAAGATGGATCGCTCCACTTGCAACTCACTCTGTATGACACTGAGTCCAAAGAGGTGACAGTCTTTCAGCCGCAGCAGGTCACACACCTGGACGAGCAACTCATGGCACAATATTTTAACCTGCAGTAGAAAAAGCAAGCACTTTAGTGTCTGATTATTTTAGGAACAATTCTGTGCAGACACAGGATAGCTATCCGAAAAGACCATATCTCTGCTTGAGCATCCGTAAGGTTCGAGATTTTTTTTTGGTTGGGGAACAGTTTCTCTTACTCTCACCACCCTTGTAGGCCTCATTGGTGAGGACATGCGAGACAATCTTCTCAGTGGTTGCTCCCAGGCTGTGGAACTCCCTTCCACAAGGCTCGAAGGCCAAGCAAAGAAGACCTTTCTAGTCAGACATGCTTTGTCCGCTAACTTGCTGCTTGGGAAGACTCTTCTAGGTTGTACCCCCACTTCTTTTCTTTTTTTTTTAAAGCTGATTTAATTTATCACTTGATTTTGGTATGATAGTTCATTTAAATGCTTTTAAAGTAGTTCTTCAATTGTATAATTGACTGGGTGTTGTTAAAGCTGCATTAGGTTTTTTAACTCGTGTCTTAAGCCACCTTGGTTTAAGGGCAAGGACAGAAGTTGGGATATAAAACAAACAAAGGGAATGGGAGAGGTAGTAAGGGAGGTGTTGAATTGGATTAGACATTACCACAGCTTTTAAAAGACAACTACACTGGTTGTGGCCAAACAAGACCAGCTGTCACTGTTTGGCATTAGAAGAACCTCTTGGAGAGGCTTGGAACTGGACTCGATCCTGGTACCTGAGAGCCAGTCTAGCTTCCCATGGGAGGGAAGTCCACAACTTTGGGGGCCGCCACTGAGCAGGTTCTGCTCCATGGGCCTGTGGCAGTGATGGGACCGGGAGAGACCCTCCACTTGTTACCAGGCCATACACCCCTGCTCCTTTATATGGTTTAAGTGGCAAAATATTTAATCGGCATGAAATATAAATTTATATCTGGCTATGACTGGGAGAGAGGAAATGGCTGCACACATGCATTGCAAAACTAGGTCAGACTGAGAGCTCAGGGCATGGCTAGGTCATAGCCAGGGAAACTCCAGAGATAATGAACTGGCAGCTGTCCCTCAACAACTCAACCTTTAGAAACAATAGCACCCAAAACTGCTTCAACAGAAAGGCCAATTGTCTTTGACCCTCTCCCTTTGTCCATCAAAACTCTCCCTTTTGTCTTCTCACCTGTCCCACCATTAAGGAGCTACCACAATTCCCATCAGTCCTTTGTCACCTAATGCTAAGGCTGTTACCTCATTCTGGAACCCGCCATCCACTCTGAGAACTCCACTGTCTACTCTCCCAGAGAGCCATTAACACCCTCCCCTCAGGGCAGAAAAAGAGTATTTAAACACTGGCTTTTCACCAGATAACTTGTAGTACTTTTGGCATACTGACCACCATTTTGCCACTCCGATTCCCAATTTGTACTATCCTTGGACTCCTAGTCTAAACCACATTGCTTCACGTCCTCTCTGCTAGTTTGGTAAATATCACCCACTTCGCCCTAAACTCTTGCTATCCAAACCTTTCCTCCCTTTTCCTTTAGTTGGCCTTGTGTGACTGTGAGACAGCTTGGATCTTGTGCGTGTGAGATTGTTAATTCCCCCAATAAAACAAACAAGCTTCCTTTTAAATCTCTGGCTGGTTCTTCACCGCAGTGTACACAGGCATAAAAGATTTTGTATGGTTGCGCCCCCCGGCGCAGGCCTCCCCTTTAAGCTAATACTCCCCCCTGTTTCACAGAGGCACTGGCATTTCAGGTGGACCCCTGAGTCACCCACGTTTTGGGGTAACACCTTCAAGAATCTCAAGAGTTGGGCACGTTCACATAGGGAGATCCGGTCATTTATCAGCACGCGTAAGACACCAAGGGGATCGCGGCCTCTCTCTGTGACTGCTCCCTAGGAAGAGAGGCACCTCCTGGGGTGCTAGCTCACTTACATTGATGATGATGTTGAGGGAATCATCGTTGGGGAGGAAAATACACACACTGCGTCGGTCCTGCATGACTCTGTTATTGTGGAAGTTCAGTTTGTTCATTGTGTTCCGGGCTCTCCCCGTGGATGTGTGTGCGAGTTGCTCCTAGACCAGGTGGGAATATCAGGATGAGAGCATTCAGCGGGCAACAGCTCCTCTTCGTCACCCAAGGCACAGCGGGCACGGCATCCTGGCATTTCTTCCTCTGGGTACCATCTCTGGGAAGAAAAAGAAGTGGAGACATTAAGATGCTGTGGACCACCAGGATAACTTGGTTGAACTTCTCCCACATGGATGAGAATGACACTAAATGACGAGGATGAAGACTTCTGACAGTGTGATGTACTAATTACAGCAGGGGCGGAAATTTTGAAGTCGTTGGAAGGACAGCTCCCAGCAGTCCTCACCACTGGTTCTGCTGACTAGGGCTGATGGGTATTGCAGTTCAATGAGGATTCAGAAATGCAGGAGATTCAAGTGTCTCACACAGCCAATAAGCCTACTAGGCTCTTTCTCTCAGACTGATCTACCTCGCAAGGTTGTTATGTAAAGTGAGGAAGACAAGAAACATGTAGGCCAGCTTGAGCTCACCCACAGGTTGTATGTTCTCTCTTTGCTTTAGAAAGAGACCATCTTGGTAGGCTTTTCCCAGGGAAGGTCCTGGTGGAGCAACTGCCTTCCCAGAAGTACTCCACTGGTCTTCACATTGCTAGCTCTGGAGGGCTGACTGCATACAAGTTTTTATTCTATTTTTATTTTTTTAAAAAAATCTGGTTATTTCTCTTGCTTTTGCTGCAGAGAACACTGGGTTTCTTTTTGGGGGGTGATTTTAAATATTTTATTGATTTAATTTAAATGTTAACGGCTGAATTTTAAATGACTATTGTCAGCCACCACACACGCTTCAATTGAGTTGATGGGATATGAATAAAATATACAGATATATCTATATCTGTATCTATACCTGTGTCTATAAATATTTTCTTGCCATCATGGAACCTGAGAGAACAAAAAAACAAAACAAAAAACGAACAGGCAATTCTCCACTTGCAAAGAGCTTGCAGAATATAGAACCAAATGAAGAGGAAAGAGAAAACTTGGAAGAATACCACTATGGACATTATTTATTATTCTTGTTCTTAGCCGAGAGTCAAGGCTGCTGAGAAACAGCTTAAAAATGAGTACAAGTAAAACAGATACTACAAATAAAAACTAAGAGAAAGTTAGCATACAAAAGCCAGAATCCTGTTGGGACGTTATGTTGGTGTTCGCTGGTGGTTGTACATTTTACCCATTGCATAAGGAGGTATCTGGTACCCCTTTACACAAGAAGTCCCCCATTTGCCTAATAGCACAACGGGTCCATTTAAAGGCTACTTTAATATTCACGCAGAGCTCCGCCCCCCAGCCCCGAACAGCCAATAAACAGACACCAGAATGGCCACTGGAATGTTGACATTGCATACAGCTTTTCCTGCTGGTACTGGGAACAGAATCTCAGCCTAAAACTTTAGTTTTGAATAATTACAGCACTGAAACACTACTATTTTTTCCCCCAAAATTGAATCATACATTAAGGAAAAAGAAGTATGGCTCCATTCTGTTAAGAGCCCTTTCTCCCCGGCCAAAAGCCCGCCTGTACTTTTTAACTTGGTTTTAGGTGGAAATGAGAATTAAAAGGAATAAATGCAAGATCCCATGGGGGGGGGAATCTGAGAGGAAGAGGAGACAAAAGGATTATAGGCATTTCTTTACTGCCTGGCAGGCCTTCTGGCTTGAGCAACGACACCAAAACGGCCCCCACAACACTTGTGGTCATTGTTTTATTTGTGGCGCTCTGACTAAGCCACCGCCTTTTCTCCAAAAACCCAACGAGGGAATCCACCCAATAGAAATTCCACAGGCTCTGACAAGGCTGCTGTCATTTAAACTGAGGGCTCTTTGTCCCAAGAAACCTCAAAGCACATCACAGCTTCTATAAAAGCAACCAAGTATTCAAGGGAAGCTAATAGTCTGGCCCCACAAAGCCAGGGAGAACACAGAGGGGGGTGAGGTATAGTTTACCATTTCAGGTCAAGATCCTACTGAGTTAAACCACTGGCACAGTGGGCCACAACGTGAGAGGTCTGGCCATTTCATCACTTGTGCAACCAGAACATCAACTTGCGCATCACTTGTGCAACCAGAACATTAGCACACAGAAGTTGTCCCTTCTGAGTGGAGACTGCTGCACGCACAATGACAAGCAGTGGTAATTTTATGTTCACTTCTTTATTTATTAAAATATTAACTGAAGAACACCCAGGTCTGTAACTAATACAGTTGGCCCTCCACATTTCCAAGTTTCACTTTCATGGACAGGATTATTTGCAAGTTTCTCCAACCTCTGCCCCCTGCACCTCCATTGCTTTTTTTCTGGGGGAAGCTTCCTTCTCGGCAGCTTCGCTCAGGTCGCACAGCCCTTTAGAAACTCACATCTAGTCTTCCTCCTCCTCCACCAGCAGCTGCCTGTTTTCAGCCCAATTTCTCAGCACCCCAAACCGTCTCCCAATGCCCCCCACACCCAAAGAGAGAGATGGATGAGAAACAGAAGGAGGGCCGCCCATCTCTCTCCCCTCTCCTTTCCTTGATGTGCTTTGGAGCCCGGGCGCCCAATGTCTTCTCCGTGCCTCGGCCCGCTTCTCACAGACACACACACACACAGACACATTTTGATATTTGCAATTTTTCCACTTTTGTGGGGGTCCTGCACCCTTAACCCTAACAAATGTGGAGGGTGGGCTGTATATTAAAAGAGGTTCACGATGGGAATGTTGCTTTCTCATTAGCCTTGTTAGAAGCATCTTAAGCGAGCTCTCTCAAGTCTCCCCATCCTTTAAAAATAATGATGATGATGATGATGACGATGATAATAATAATATTTTGTCTCCCCTTTTCTTCTCCATTTCAGAAATCTTAGCATCAGTGCCTTCGAGAGCTCTTGCCCAATTTCCCACGCTTTTCTTATACCTCGAGAGTCTTTGCAGCAGTGCCTTAGCCCTTGCTTGCTCTAACATCCTTTCCCCTGTCTCCGGAAACTGATCAGCGGTGCTTCAGAAAACCCTCTCCATTCTCCCATGCTTGATAATCCACAAGAGAATTGCCTTAGCCCTCTCCTTTTTCCCCTCTCTCCCCACCTCAAGAGTCTTAATTACAGCGTCTCAAGGAATCCTTTTCTGTTTGTAGTTTTTTTTCTTCCAAAAAATTATTTCCTGATAAGCTATGGCAATGCTTCTAAGACACTCCTTGCTCAGAATTCTGCCTTGAAAAATGACCATTGCAACTGAGGAGACAAGCCAAACCAGATTTCAAAAATAACTTCTATGATTTCCCAGCAAGTTGTGTGGCTATGGAGTTGGCCAATTTTAGGCCAAATATTTTTTTTGAGGGGGGGGGAATTTGACTGTCGACATCAATGGGCTTGGGGGTTCACACCGTCAACTGGCTGCACCTTGCTACACCCCTAGCCGTATCTGATTGTCATATCTTTATTTATTTAACTCATAGCTCTCCTTCCTTCTCCCTCTGCACGGCTTTATCACCAGAGCTGAAGCTGCCCATCACTTGTGTCTCACCGATCAAGACCATTCTCTCAATCCTACCACTTTCTCGGGCTCATTTGTTGAGAACATGGGAGAGGGCGTTCTTGGCAGCTGCTCCCAGGTTTTGGAACGCCTGACCTAGGAAGATTAGGCTCCCTCCCTCCTCATCCTTCTGCCAGCAAATTAAAACTTTCGTGTTCAAAGAGGCTTTTGCGGAACTCACTGCAAGGGCTTTTCTTTTCTTTTTTTGTATAATTTTTATTGAAAGTTTGTCTCAAAAACAATCCCCGCTCACACTTCCATGCTTAAATCTTCCAGTTGAAATTGCTTATTTCCATTCCATTACAAACATAATTTCCATCTTACAGAGAGAAGGACAGTTACATTATTTCTTCTTTGGTTTCTTATACATTTATATCCTTCCCCAATCCAATACTCTTTTCCATTCTTTCTCAAAGTTCTGGATAGATTTATTCTTCAAAGAAAATGCTAATTTTTCCATCCCTATCATATCCAGAACTTTTAACTTCCATTATTCTATATCGATATGTTTCTTTTCTTTCCAGTGCTGCGCGTATATCAACCTTGCCGCAGTTATTAGATATAATAATATCTTCTGATGACTTCTTATTTCCCTTTGTTGCCCTAGCATATTTAACAAATAAAGCTCCGGTTTCATTTTAAAATTCAGCTTACAAATTCATTGCAAGGGCTTTTAATGGTGTGCTACTCTGGGAATTCTGAAGATTATTAGAAGAGGAACCTCCGATTTTAGAAAGGGAACCGGAAGCTGCACTTGGGAGAAATAATTCACTCAGAACAGATAGCATACCAAGCAAGTTACTTCAGGCTACAGAGGAAGATTCTATTCCAGTTCTAACTAAGAACTCTCAACACATGTGGAAAACAAAAGAATGGCCCACAGGCTGGAAACACTCAAAATATATTCCAATCCCCAAGAAAGGGGACACCAGAGATTGCAGTAACCACAGGACCACTGTATTAATTTCCCATGCAAGCAAAGCCATGCTCAAAATTCTACAGCAAAGACTTTTACCATATACGGAACAAGAAATGCCAGATGTCCAAACTAGTTTCAGGAAAGGAAGAGGCAACAGGGATCATATTGCAAACGTACATTGGATAATGCAGTGCACCGAGGCATTTCAGAAGAAAATTAGCCTGTGCTTTACAGATTATAGCAAAGCCTTCGATTGCGTACATCAAACTACGGCTCACTCTTAAAGAAATGAGCGTGCCACAGTATTTGATTGTCCTGTACTCAGAACAAGAGACCACTGTCAGGACAGAACACGGAGAAACGGAATGGCTTCCAAATAGACAGGCAAGATTGCATTTTATCACTCCATCTGCTTAACTTGTACACTGAACTTATCAAACATAAAGCAGGATTAGACTTGGAGGAAGAAGGCATGGAAATTGGAGGAAAGAACATCAACAATGTAAGATGTGCAGACGACACTGTACTGCTAGCAGAAAATAAAAAAAGTCTTGGAACCCTTACTTGAAGAAAAATGAGCAAGAAAGTGCAAAGGTGCAAGCAGCTGAACATTAAGAAAACAGAAATGATTCCATTAGTCCCCGCTAAAACTACTCCACTCATTTTCAAAGTGGTTTTAAGCTTTTTATTCACGCATCATCATTAAAAACATGGAAATTCATTAAAAAGCTATATAGAAGCCATAAAAGTAGCACTGTATACACAGAATAAAAAGCACAGAAACAGTGGGTTTCTAAAAGCCTGATGGCATACAAATGTTCCAGTTTGCAGCCAAAGGAGCAACGGTGGGGCCTTGCTGGCTTCCCCGGGGAGGGAGTTCTAAAGTCTGGGAGCAGCCACTGAGGAGGCCATGTTCCCACTAAACGAGCCTGAAAAGGCAGTGGGACAGAGAAGGAAGGACTTCTCAGATGGGCCTCTTTATATAGCATATGCCATCGAAAAGACGGCCCTTGCTTTCCCGACAGTTCTTCAGAATAACGCTTCTCAGCATATCTGTAATGAGAATCCTGCAATGATTTCCCACCCACCCACCATGTGACAGGGACCATCATTTTGAATAGCACTGCTCTACGCTTCTCAGTACTTTTATAACTCCATACCTGCACCCCAAGGCCTCTTTTAAAATCTGACAGCTTCAGCCATTTCTAAGGGGATGGCGGCCAAAACATTTTTTCCTTTGCTGTTCTTTCTCTCTCTTTTTTTCCCAGTTCCTTAATCACTCTCAGGAATTCTTGCTAGGGTCTGCATTTTTGTGAGGTTTCACAGCCTCCCAATTTGCAAAATTGTTCAGTTCTCTTCACTGCTATCTTTTTTTTGCTCCTTCTCTCTTTCTCTGTCTCTCGCTCCTACACACACACTGGCTGATATCCTGTTAGCAACATACCCACCCATAAGTCATACTATGCAAGCAGGGTGAATTATTTGCCAAGGGGCAATGAAGGTATTCTGCTGCGAGCGGCAGAAGTAGAGCTGTGCATATAGCAAAATCGTTGCCCACTGCTCATTATGCACTGTGGTTGTGCACTGCACACTGAGGCTGTACACTGTGCACTGAAGTTGCCCACTGGTGTTGAGTCCTGAGCATTCTTGGTGCATGCTGCAGTTAAACACTATGCAATGAGGATGCTCACTGCATATTATCGCTGCATGTTGAGAAATGTGGGTGTGTGTTGGAAACTGTGGTTTCATGCTGCAATTGTTCATTACGCATTGTGGTTGTGCATTCCACAGTGGGACTGTCGCAGGCATGTATTGCAATATCTTGCACGCTCTGCTCTGCTCTGCTGTGGGGATGGTGGATTACTAGAAGATAGAAACAAAATTCAAAGGGACTTCAGTAAACTAGAAAATTGAGCAGCAAGTAATAAAATGAAACTCAATAGGGATAAAAGAAAAACTCTACATTTAGGGCACAAAAAAACAAATGCACATGCATAGGATGCGGGAATACTTGGCTCAGCAATACTACTTGCAAAAAGGACCTTAGGATTATTGTTGATCATAAACTGAATACAAGCCAGCAGTGTGGTGCTGCAGCAAAGGTGGCAAATTTTGTTTTGGCTTGCATTAACAAAAGCATAGTTTCCAAGTCGAGGGAAGTAAGAGTTCTACTATATTCTGGGCTCGTCAGGCCTCATCTGGAATACTGCATTTAGTTCTGGGTGCCTCGTTTTAAGAAAGATAAAGATAAGCTGAAGCAAGTTCAGAGAAGGGCAACAAGGATGATAAGAGGGATGGACAACAAAACTTACGAGGAAAGGTTGAAGGAGCATGTTCAGCTTGGAAAAGAGCCACCTTGGATCCCATATGGGATAAAGGCAGGAAATAAATTTAATAAATACATACATAAAGAAAGGACCGAGGGGTGAGACAGTCGCAGTCTTTAAGTACTTCAAAGGCTGCCACAGAGAGGAGGGGGCAGGCCTGTTCTCTCTTGCCCCAACGGTAGGACCAGGTCGAATGCTTTTAAATTACAAGAAGGGATATCTTGAGTGAACGTTAAAACGAACTTTCTGATAGTAAAAATGGCCTGGTGATAGAACCAACAGCCTAGAGGGTCTCCTTCTCTGGACATCTTCCAAAAGAGGCTGAACACCTACCTGCTGGGGATGCTTTACCTTGAGATCCTCCACTGGGCAGGGATGGCCCGTGCGTCCCCTTCCAACTATGATTCTATAGGAATTGCCACACTACACTGTTAAGAGTGCTATTATTCCACTTTCAGCATCCTGTGGAATCCTGGGGCTTGCACTTTAAGGAAGGGCCATTGGAATTCTCAGCCAGAGAATGCCTGGGCCTCAGTAAACTACAAATCCCAGGATTCCACAGGATGTTGAAATGGGAATAACAGCACTATAAGGGCGGAAGGCAGAAATGCCTATAGAATCATAGTGGGAACGGGATGCACGGGCCATCCAGGTAAAGCATCCCCAGCGGGTTGCTGTCCAGCCTCTTTTGGAGGACGTCCGGAGAAAGAGACCCCCTCTAGGCTATTGGTTCTACCACCAGACCATTTTTACAGCCACAGCCTCTCCGAGCTTGGAAAGGTTACACTTTGGCCCACAGCTCCCAGAATCTCCGAGCCACCTCGAAACCTCCGCGGCGAGAGCAGGGCAGGAGATTCAGAGCCGCGACTCTTTAGCTCTATATTGGCACCTGCTGCCTTCCAGGTTGGGGGAAGGAGGACAGTAAATGTACTCAGGGTTTAGACCACATTTTTAGGGAGCTATCTGGGACGCTGAACCAATTTGGGACGTGGAGTTCAAATTATGGTCATGGGAAGAACAAGAAGGGAAACATAAAGGTACATGAAACCAAAGAAAGAGATAATGTAATTGCTTTTCTCTTCTGTAAATGGAAACGTAATTGTTATTTATTTACTTTTTTCCCTGGTAAACGCAAGCAAAGAAGAATCTACTGGAGAAAAATAATATGGAAGGAGGGGGAAGGTGCAATATATCTGTCAACGGGGTACATCCACTCTGTTTTTTACGCAATGAAACTTTTAATAAAAATATTTTTTTAAAAAAGAAGGAAGAACAAGAAGGGGAAAAATAAAATCCGACAAAGCACTAATGAAGGCTTCCATACAGGCTGGACATCTATCCGGGTATTTCCCTTTTGTCTTTTCATTCCAATTTTTTTTCCTAAATAGATAGATAGATAGATAGATAGATAGATAGATAGATAGATAGATAGATACTCCTTTCATCTGAGCATCTCAACTGGCCCCTTTTAAACGCCCCACTGCACTGTGTCCCTGATAACAATTATTACAGCTGTCTGAAGACACACAGAGAAAAAGAGAGATTGAAAGATGGAGAAAGCAAGAGGGAGCATGACCGAAGTAGCAAGTGGGGGTGATATCCTGTTTTGCAGGCCAGAAGGGTCTCCCTAAGAAATGCCTTTGTGTACCGCACTATCCACCCTTGACCAACCCCACATGGAGGCAAACCCCACATGAAGGAGACACCGAGAGAACAGAAGGCAATTCATCTCATGCAACTGGGCTCGAAGGCAACCGGATGCTTTCTTGGTCGACAGCGGTGCAGTGCAGCGCAGCACTTCAGCACTTGTGCGATGGCAGGTCTTGAAGGGTGTTCTGCTCTGCCACAACTCCACAACCCTTACTGTGTGTGTATGTCGTGTGTGTGCGCGTGGGAAGGGCAGAGATGCCAGAACTCATGCATTGTTATTACCTTCCGATGGACAATCTCAAAACAAAGTGTGCTAGGGACAAATACACCAGTGAGGACAATCAAGTGCCATGACAAACAGACACGTTTAAATATTTGAAGGGATGTCATGTCGAGGAGGGAGCGAGCTTGTTTTCTGCTGCTCCAGAGACCAGGACAAGGAGCAATGGATTCAAGCTGCAGGAAAGGAGATTACACCTGAACCTCAAGAAAAATTTCCCGACAGTCAGGGCTGTCCAGCAGTGGAATAGGCTGCCTCAATGGAGTGTGGAGGAGTCTCTTCCTTCTTTGGAGGTTTTTAAGCAGACACTAGATGGCCATCTGTTGGGAGTGCTTTGATGTCTGTTCTTGCATGGCAGAATGGGGTCGAGAGAAGATGGCCCCTGGGGTCTCTTCCAATTCTATGATTCTAAGAGGGGACATGATAGCCCTATTTAAACATTTGAAAGGGTGTCATGTCAAGGAGGGAGTGGGCTTGTTTTCTGCTGCTCCAGAGACTAGGACAAGGAGCAATGGATTCAAGCTGCAGGAAAGGAGATTCCGCCTGAACCTCAGGAAGAACTTCCTGACAGTCAGGGCTGTCCGGCAGTGGAATCTGCTGCCTCCATGAAGTGTGGTGGAGTCTCCTTCTTTGGAGGTTTCTAAGCAGAGGCTGGAGGGCCCTCTGTTGGGAATGCTTTGATGGGTGTTCCTGCACAGCAGGAGGTTGCACTGGATGGCCTCTGGGGTCTCTTCCAACTCTGTGATTCTATGGTTCTATGACCTCCTGAGAGCATTTCATACTAGAATTTGAGTGCTTTAAATGTGCCAACCTATTGGTATCTCTTTTGTCCTGGGGAAAAAATACTGAGATACCCTAAGCTATCCATCTTGGAAAGTTCTGGGCTACAGCTTCCAAAAGCCTCAGTCAGCACACATCATATACATCTCAGATGCGTAATTCATTACAAGTGAAATTGCCACTACATACATCTCAAAAAGCACTGCCTCATTCATGGAACTTGTACTGATGACACTGACCATCTTCTGCACAGAGATACAAATCATTTACTCTGTGCAATTATTATTTTTTTTACCTTATTTATATTCTGCTGTTCACCCACTATGTGACCCAAGGCATCTTGTAACTCATATTGACAAAAAAATGCTAACACTCAAAGCCAAGCATAGTTGTAAAAACAATTTAGTAACTACTAGATCAACTATCCTATCAAATGCTTCCTAGAAGCCAAGATGATGAAACTGAGGCAGTCATACTTTGCATGGATTATGAGAAGACATGACTCATGAGAAAAGACAACAATGCTTGGCAAGGCAGAATCGCAGAATCACAGAATCTCAGAACGTGAAGCGACCACAAGGGCCTTCAAGTCTAGCCCCCGCCATGCAGGAATACACCATCAAAGCTCTCCTGCCAGATGGCCAGAAGGCAGCAGGGAAAGCAGAAGACTGCATTAGAGATGGATAAACTCCATCAAGGAAGGTGTCTCTCATGCACAGGGTTGTTGTAAGTCAAAGCTGCGTGTGCTGCTCGACTGCACAAAAGTTCTTCCGGTGGGCCGCTGACCCGTCCAGTACAGCACCGGCTATTCTGAGCACTGCCAGCTTTCTAGAGTTCCACGGAGCCTGCGCCTGCTTTGGGACTGCAGTTGAACTGGGAGCAGAGAACAGCAAAGACCAAAGGGAGTGGAGTGGCAGACAATATCGTAATTCCCGATGATAGAAAAAGTCCTGGGCTTTTGACTCTACGAGCCCAGGTACTGCTACTTTCCTGCGACGGGTATGAGACCGTTTCTTTTGGGAAGTGAACGGAGAACCCGTGTTCCTTGGAAGGGGGGTGTGTTTGGAGAGGAAGGGTGAGAGAGCTGTCAGAAACTGCCTGCCAAATACCTGCAGTTGTAGCACCTCAGGCTGCGTTCCTGTCATGTCTGATTAGCTTAAGCCAGCTGAGCAATTTGGGTAAGTTAAAAATAGAGGCAGCTGCAGAGGAGGCAGGTGAGACACAAGAGTTGGCTCAGGGACCAAAAGAAGGTGCCAACTCTAGATCAATTTTTTTTTTTTAAGAATGCGGAGAGGAACCACAACACTATTCCATGCATTCAGCCTCCACGCAAACTTGAAACAACAATCCATTTCGGTCCTACATTTTACGACAGATTCATATGTTGCAGGTTTAGGAACTCATAATGGGTTTTTCCAGAGAGAAAGGTGAGTGTGCCTGTGTCACATATTTCTTTCCATCCCTTCAGATTCTTGCTCCTTACATTTCCCTTCACTTCCATCTTAACTATGCTGGCATGGGTGACACCCGACTTGACAGCAGGGCATGTGGAAAGAGATCTAGGGATCTAAAGAGGCAATATTTTAAATGCAAGCCAACCGTATGATGCAGCAGCCAAAAAAGTCAATGCTATTCTAGGCTGCATCAACAGCAGTACAATGTCCAGATGGAGGCAAGAATTAGTACCACTTCACTCTAGTTTTGTCAGACCTCACCTGGAATACTGTCTCCAGCTCTGGGCCAGGTGAGGAAGGGGTGAAGGAGCTGGGCATGTTTAGCCTAAAGAATGTAAGAGTGAAAGAGAATACTGGTTGATCCTCCCTTAGCTGAAAATCTAAAAACGTCTAAAACCTGAAACTTTTTGCGGCTAGCTGTCCGTTCCTACCTTTGAGGCAGCGACTGTGGCACTCCTGTTCATTCACCTCTCAGATCCTCAATCTCTTTCGCCTCCAGCTCCCCACTTCTGCTGTCAAGGCAGCAGCTGTGGAGCTCCTGTTTGTTCATTTCTCAGATTTGAGGAGTACCACAGCCACTGCCTCAAAGGCAGAAGCAAGCAGCTGGCGGTAGAAGGATGTGTGAAATGGCAGGACGCATGGATTCACGTTGAGCATGACACTTGGATTCCCCCTATTTCACAGTCTCTCTTCACCTTTATGTCTCATACACAACACCAGCAGCAAATGAACGGGGTGCAAGGCTGTTCCAAAAAGGTGTTGCATTCCAAAATCGCAAAACAATCCAAACTACAGAACATTTGGGGTCCCATGCATTTCAGATAAGGGATACTCAACCTGTATTACAAACTTTATAGCAACAATCCGGGTGACGGAAAAGATAACATCAAATTTGCAAATGATACTAACTTTGGAGGAGTACCCAATACCTCAAGACAACAGGATCGGAATTCGAAAAGACCTTGACAGAGTGGAGAGCTGGGTCAAAGCAAACAAAAAATGAATTTGAAATGAATTTCTGGGGTCTGCAGTTTAGGGAGGGGCCTTTAGAATTCTCAGCCAGAGAGTTCTTTGGCCTCAGTAAACTACAAACCCCAGAATTCCACAGGATATGTTGGAAGTAGAATAACAGCACTATAACAGTGTAATGTGGAAATGGCCCTAGTCTCTGGAACAGCAGCAAACAGGCATGCTCCATCCTCCATACAATATCCCTTCAAATATTTAAACATGGCTACCATGCCACCTCCCAACCTTCTCTTCTCCAGGCTAAACATACCCAGATTTCTAAGCCGCTCCTCACAGAGCTTCATGGTTTCCAAGCCTTCTGTCATTTTGGCCACCCTCCTCTGGCCATGTTCCAGCTTGTCAATATCCTTCATGAACTGGATCAGTGGCCAGAACTGGACACAGTTTTCCAGGTGGGGTCTGGTCAAAGCAGTTCAACAGCAACATGGACTACAGCGTCCCCTTCTTTTTGATGGTCTGCTTTTTGACAACCCACTCTTTCGACAACCCACTCTTTCTTTTTGACAATCCACTCTTTTCAGTTGCAACCAGAACCCACACATCTGACATGTAGGGCACTTTTTTAACCACACATTGATTATATAGGTTCTGGCTATAACTGAAAAGGGCAGAAATGAGCAAAACGTTGAAAAGCAACCGCACGCTGCCTTTTCTCTCAATCAGCTCAGCACCACACAGACTGAACAAAAAGAGGGCAGTGAGTCAATTTGTGGTGCATCTTTAAGAACTTGTGCACAGTGCACTGTTGACTTTTGATTTTACTGTACAGTACTTTTGTTTATTTAAAGAAAAGCTCTATCTCTAAGATTTAAAAGTCGAAAGTTTGTTTGTCTGTGTTAGGCGAAGACCTCATATGATTGTCTGCCTACAAAGATTCTATGGAATCCTGGGGTTTGCAAGTTAGGGAGAGGCCTTTAGAATTCTCAGCCAGAGAGAATTCTCTGGTTCTCTCTTTGGCTGGTTGCTATGGAGAGGAGGCCTAGCAGCAAGGAGGAGGGCAGGGACCCAACCTCTCTCTGTTAACAACTCTGAATACAGATTGGATTGGGGAATACGGGGAAAAGCTACAGGTACTGGACAAGAGAGTTTGGGAAATTGCAGACAAAAGATTTTAAACCCCTCTAACAAATATTACCTATGAGAAAATAAAATCCCACGCAATGCCGGGTATGTACATTAGTTTGTAAAATGTGCGTATTTAAAGGGTTCCATTATTTTGATGAGTTTTGCTTTTTGACAGTGCTCTTGTCCCTAACCTGTTGAACAAGCAAGGGGTGCCTATACTTTGGACAGCTTCATGAGTTGGATGGCCACCTGCCAGCAATGCTTTAGTTGTAGATTCCCTGTAGCTGCACAAACTTTGGACTAGATAACCCCTGGCATCCCTTCCAAACCAACAATTGTATCGTTTGTGCAGGGGTGTTGCAGACCAGAGCCCCCTAACCCAAAAGAGCCCCGGAAGAGTACAACTTACTAGCTCTGTCTACATCTTTCCGTGCTTTTTTTTTTTTTGGCCAAGCCTCAGAAGTGTGTTTGACTGCCAAAATGTCCCCGAACGCCACACAATTTCTACTTGTTTTAAAATGGCTCTGATAAATGGAGGCTTGTCAGCTTAAACAGCCAGGCAAAGTAAAGCCAGCGGGAGGGGGGGGATAGAAAAAAAAAAGTTGTGTCATTTGATGCATTTCTAGCAATTCATATCCAAGGGGTGTGTGTATGAGCGAGAGAGAAGAAGAAAGTGCTAGAGTCAGGGAAAATTCTTTTCAACCATCTGCTTCTCATTTCCACAAAGCAATCTTTGATTCCTTCACACACAGAACAGGCCAGGCAGCCAAGTTCTCCCCCTCGGTCCTGTGCGAAAAACTCGGCAAAGGCAACTTTGCTCCAAACATTCCTACTATCTAGCTGCAAAGGAAGAAGCCAGTGAGTTTAAGCATTCCTTGGGCCATCCTGGAGATACTTCTACAGCCTTACTTCGCTGAACTATCTTGGGAAAACAGCCAAAACCAAAAGATGGCCAAGATGGCAATCCAGGGCTTCAGTTTGGCTTCCAAAATGGCCCCTTAAGCTCCATCCCATTCAAAGAAAGGGGATGCCAGGAATAGTCTCCCTCCAGTCCACAAACAGTAATGGAGGTTTTAGTCAACTTTGTCCAAGAAAATATATTTCCTTCCCCACACCCCCAGGGATAGGTCTGGAAGAAAAAAGGAGTAGGGTCTTTGCAGAAATGTGGACCACTCCCCAGCTGGGTCAACTAAGGTGTCCACCAGGCAGTTCCTCCACCTTGGTGTCATCTAATTCTTAGGCAGAGGGGTAAACATGAAAAGACGAGGGCCGCCAGTCTTATTTATTTAAACACCTCTATCCTGCCAGAAATCACTTCCTCTTTTAATGCATTTGATTTTTGGCAAGAGGGTTTTTCCCCCCGGTTAAATTGAAGGAGTCATGGGATGTAGTGTGGATGTGCCCGCAAGTTGCCTGCCAACTTATGGTGACCCCAAGAATTTCATAGGGTTTTTCTTAGGCAAGAAATACTCAGCTGCCGTTGTTGTTATGGTGTGTCTTCAGGATATTCCCAACTTTTGGTGACCCTAAGGCAAACCTATCGTACAGTTTTCTTGGAAAGATTTGCTCAACAGCACCTAGAGCAAGCATGGAAGTTGTGCCCCTAGATGCTGCTCCTCCCACTGCTGCCGCCCTGGGCTGAGGAAGACCCCGGGGTGGTGGTGGCAGTGGGCCAGACCCGGGTGGGAGGGTTGTGGGTTTCTACAGCTGAGCAGAGATTTGAACTCTGATCTCCTCGTCCAGCACTCAAATCTCTAACACCACGCTCGCTCTCTTTGCTGTTTTCTTCCTCTGAAATATGCCTACGGTACCTGGTATTTGTTGTCGGTCTCCCATCCAAGTACTAACCAAGGCTGGTCCTGCTTAGCTTCAAGACAAGACAAGATCAGGTGCCTTTAGGGCATTTAGGTCTATGCAATATAGGCCCAGGGTGTATATTAGGCCTAGACTTTTATTTGGGAACGTTTGGGGTGATTTTATCTATTTTCCTAAAACAGGAGGAGGGATGTGGGGGCATTTTTTATTGTGTGTGGGGGCTCACATATGGCCCACAGGCTGCCTTTTGGCCAGCCTTGCTCACCTCAGCCATCCACTCCTATTTGTGCCTCAGGTTATGCAAAGGAGGGATGCATTGATGTGTGTTCCTGCACAGCAGGGGGGTTGGACTCGATGGCCTCACAATGATTCTGTGATTCTAGAATCCTCCTGTCATGTCACGTCAGGGAGCCCCTCACATGTACAGTTTGAGCTCACCTTATCCGAAATGCTTGGGACCAGAAGTGTTCCATATTTTGGGTTTTTTTGAATTTTGGAATAGAGTACCTTTCTGGAGCAGCATCATGTCTTCTTTGTCCACTACTTATATTGTGTATGAGATACAAGGCTGGAGGGAGACTGAGGATCTGTAAACGGCAGGAATCCAGGTGTAGTGCTTGGCTCAAACCCGCACTTCTTGCCTTTTCAGAGGTCTCACTCTCTCTCAATTTGCCACCAGCCACCCACTTCTGCCTTTGAGGTGATGGCTGGAGTGCTCCTCAGATCTGCCAGAGGAACAAGCAGGAACCTTGCCTCAAATGCAGAAGCAGGCAGCTGGCAACAGAAACAGAGAGACTGAGAATCTGAGAGGCAAACAAGCCAGGAGCACCAGAGCTGCCACCTTGAAGACGGAAGCAGGCAGCTGGTGGCAAAAAGAAAGAGACAGAGGACCTGAGAAACAAAAAAGCAGAACTGCCAGCGCTGCCGCCTCGAAGGCAGACGCAGGCGGCTGGTGGCAAAAAGTTTTGTGTTTGGAGATGTTTCGATTTTGGATTTCTGGATAAGGAAGGCTCAACTGGTACCATAAAAGCCTTGCCAGACCAAGGAGGAAAGGGTTAAAGAGCCCTTTGCCAGCCACCCAGTGGATAGAGATTGTGCCTTCTAAAGAATGGCTCATCTCACATTGGACCCAGTCAAGACATGGAAGAAGTGAAAAGATTTTTCTATACCTTAGCTCAGCCATAAATGAAAATGGCGGACACAGTCAAGGAACCAGACGAGGACGAAGGCTGGGACACATCACGAAATACCAACATCAGAATCACACACAGCATAGCATTTCCATTTTCTGTGCTTAGCTGTGCAACTGAAGGAAGATGACCGGGGGGGGGGGGGAATCAACTTATTTGAAACTAACATATATACCTGGCGTTGCCTAGGATTTTATTCTCTCACAAGTAGTACTTTTTAGAAAGATTTGAGATTCTGTGTCTCTAATTCCCCAAACTGTCTTGTCCAGTACCTGTAACTTTTCCCCATATTCCCCAATCCAATCTATATTCAGAGTTATTAACATACAGAGGCTGGGCTCCTGAGGAAATACACTGCCCTCCTCCTTGCTGCTAGGCCTTGTCTCCATAGCAAGTGGCCTATTCCAGACAGACACAGTTGACTGAAGCCCAAGAGCTCTCTGGCTGAGAATTCTAAGGGCCCCTCCCTAAACTGCAAACCCCAGGATTCCACAGAATCTTCTCAGGCAGCCAATCATATGAGGTCTTCGCCTCACACAGCCAATCACATGAGACCTGACACAGACGAACAAACATACAAACTTTGACTTTTATATAGTAGACGTGGTGCTGGGAAAGAGTTCTATTGCTATCATAGATTGCCAAACAGACAAATCAGTGGTTCTGAAGACATATCAAGCCTGAACTTTCTCTAGAACCCAAAAGGATAAAACTGAGGCTGTCCTATTTTAGCTGTATCGTGAGACTATGTGACTCATTGTAGAAGACAATAGTGGTTGGTAAAATGGAAAGTAGTAGGGAAAGAGGAAGACCGCACTGAAGTTGGATTGAGCCACTCAAGGAAGCCTCAGTTGGACAAGTAGCTAACAAGGTTCTAAACTGGGGCAGCGGAGAGGATTCCTGGATTTCACAGCTATTCCTAGACTCCAATTCCCATCAGTCCCAGACAATAAGGACAACGGTCAGGCATAAGGGAAAGGAGACTCCAACAATATCTGAAGGGTAGTCCAGCCTGAAACAGTGCCGCGGCAGCAGCTTGTGCATTTAATATAACATCAAAGGATAGTTGTGCTGGTGTGCTACAAATAAAACAAACCTCCATGAAACTGGTACAAAGAGAAAGGGAAAGATGCTGTCTTGAAACACTGTGCCAGACGGGAGATTCTGAGAACTATACTCCAAAAAAGTAACTTTTTTCAAAGTTCTGATGCGATGAGGAGCATGTGGCCCTTCAGTTGCTGGACTGCAACTCCCAACACAACTAGCCTGCCTGGGATGATGGAAGCTGTAGCAATATCCCCCATGTATGTAATTTGCAGCATTCCAGATGCTACGGAGCATCTAAGGAGAAGATGCCTGAGATCTTGATATTTGCATCTTTTATATCTGTTTTTCAAGAGGATTGGACTATTACTTAAAGAACCCCTGCAGGCTGGCTGCCTGCTCCAGCTGAGTTAAAAGAAAGTCTGCCCTTTTTGGACTTGTAGATTCTGCTTTCTACTCTCAAGGCAGTAGGTGAAAGAAAACAATGAATGTGTTATTTTTAACTCTGGCGCTCCAGCAGCAGCCACAACATTACGACACCTGGGCGGCAGACGCATGACGTTTGCTGCAAGGATGAGTAAAACGAAACGCACTGGAGCAAAAAAAGAGGATAAGGTCCCAATTTTGCACACTCAAGGCAGAAGGGGCTCTGAACAAGGTAGCGACCGAACAGGCAAGAAAAACCTGGCATCAAAGAAACTCAGTGAAAACATGTGCCTCGAGGGAGGCAGAAGTGAGGAAGGTAAACTCCTAGGGCAAGGGATTAGGAAGAAAGAGGCTGGAAAACAAACGGCCAGTATTCTGATACGGTTTGTATTAATCTACAGTGCAACTACATTCAGCACAGAGATACACTAGTTAACAAAGTACATTCCTCCTGCCACATTCACAGGTTTGACTCTCACAAATTTGATCAATCCTAAGGCGCCCACACCCACCTTGCATTCTCCTCCTCCCATCCCCTTGCATTTTGCTGGTACAAAGAAAGAAGGCAAGCATGTCCAGGCAAAAGGCAAGGGAATGTGGGGGATAGGTGTCACCCCTCTGGAGCCCTCCTCTCTCATTCCTTCGGCTGTTTCTACACTACACTGCTATTATTCCACTTTCCACATCCCGTGGAATCCTGGGGTTTGCAGTTGAGGGAGAGACATTTAGAATTCTCAGCCGGAGAGCTCTTTGGCCTCAGTAAACTACAAACCCCAGAATTCCACAGGATGTTGAAAGGGGAATAATAGCACTATAACAGGGTAGTGCGGAAATGGCCTTTGCCTCTGCCCTGGTGCTGAGAACTCACACCGAGGCGAAAAGTAAGGCAATGGGGGGTGGGGGGCACACACGCTCCTTCCTTCTGCCCTTCTCGACCCACTCCCTTGCCTCTGGCCTGGGCATGGAGAAGGCAGGCTCTTGTGCCAGAGCCCCAGAAAGAATGGCAGGGGGATGGTGGGGTGGGGGAGAATTATTTGTGCTTTTTCCACTTTCACAAGGGTTCTGCACTCCAAACCGTTGTGAATGTGGAGGGGCCACTGCAGATGTGTTCCTGTGCTTTATTTCATTAACAATAAATTTGATACTAGATATAGAAATAACATGGAATGAATAGGGATAAGCTTCCCACGTCACCAAAAAAAAGGGGGGGTCACTTCAACAAGTTTCAGCAAGACGTGTCCTCCAAACCTAACAATATGAACATGTGAAATGAAACAACCAGGGTCAGGTAAGCCTTGAATAAGGAAACAAAAACATTTTGAACCTACAGACATTCTAAAAGCTACTTCCAAAATGTTTCCAGGGAGGACTGGTTTTCACATCACCAGCCTCCAGTTTCCTCAACGATCTCCACTTTCGTGGCCAGATTTATATGTCGCTTTCCCCTTTGCTCTCTGTTTTGCTGCTCAAATACGCTCAGCAAGTAGTGGTGTATCTAGGCTCAACAGTGCCCAGGGCAAGCATGGAAGTTGTGTCCCCAGATGCTGCTGCTTCTCCCGCCAGCACCACTCTGGGATGAGTAAGACCCTGGCGGGGGCAGCGCCACACCAGGCCCAGGCGGAAGAGCTGCTGATGCCACCGCTGCTCACCCAGCTGGAGGAAGATTCTGGCAGAGGTGGCGGGGGCAACAGTGGGTCAGAGCTGGTTGGAAGGGATGCTGCTGCTGCCACCACCACCACCACCCCCGGGCAGAAGAAGACCCTGGCGGGAGTGGCAGGGCCAGTGGTGGGCCAGGCCTAGGTGGAAGGGTGGGGTGGGTCAACTTTTTGCATCCCCTGGCACTGGCACCAAGGGCATGTACCCTGCTTGCCCTACCCTAGATACACCTCTGTGAGCAAGGTATTCTGCGGGCAGCTACCATTTGCCTTGCCTTTTGTAGGTAGGCACACACATCTATCGTAGGATCTGCTAAAGCTGTTACATCCCGTCCCTCCTAGATCAAGCTTTGTTGTTGGGTGCCCCCAGTTTGTTGCCAACTAATGGCAACCCTAAGGCAAAACTATCATGGGTTTTTTTTAGCAAGATTGGTTCAGAGGGGTTTTTGCCTCTGCCTTCCTCTGTGGCTGAGAGAGTGTGGCTTGCCTAAGGTAGGTTTCCATGGCCAAGTGGGGATTCAAACGCTGCTCTCTAGAGTTGAAGTTCAATACTCAAATCACTACGTCACACCAGCTTTCCTGTGGACATGCAGCTATAATTCAAAATCAAAAGTCTGTGTTCTTCCAGCCCTTCTTCATCCTCCTCCCAGTGGTGATACTACTTAAACGCTTCCAGCTGGAAAGAGGATGAAGAGAAAAAGGGGGCTAGGGCCTTCAAGTCATTTCCGCCCCTAAGGTGAACCTATCATGGGGTTTTCTGAGGCTGAGAGAGTGTGATATGCCTAAGATCACCCAGTGGGTTTCCATGGTTGAGCAGGAAATCAAAATGGAACACCCAGGTTCAGAGATAATCTATTCTTCAATGCCAGTTGCTGGGGAACCATGGCAGAGAAGT